>VWZV01007865.1:0-280477 GCA_013397155.1 Irena cyanogastra
TTATATTTTTTCTATATTAATCATTAGAGAAACACTGTTGCCAGACTTGAAATATCCTAGTACAGGCATGGGCAGTTAAAAATAATAAATCTCATAAACTAATTTCTTAATGACAATGAAAACAAATAATATTAAAGTTCTTTATGCAAGGTAAAAAGTCCCCTCTTCAGCCTAAAAAAATAAATCCGTATTAGCTGATATGACTAGGGGCTTGGGAGGAAGGAATTCTGCAAAGATCACATTTCCAGCACTGTAAAGATGATGTCACTACAGAATTTCTGGGTTTACAGAAAAGCAAGAAAATATTACTTATCAGACAATTCTAATTGTGAGACAACACTTTTTTTTTTTAAAATATATAACAAGGTCACTTTAGCCATCAGACCATAAAGGAGCAATGCAGCAGAATATCCACACAACCAAAGACACCTGCAGAACATGGGACCTTTGACAAATAGCCTAAGAAAATTAAAGTTTTAATAAATCAGGCTCCTCCCCATAAATCATCTGGACCTGTTTTTCCATCTCCCCATTCTTGCATTGCCACTATGCAAAGATCCAATCCTAGTGCTGAAAGAAAGTTCCTGTGAAAACAACACTTTTTCAAGAAAGTACCTCAGAAATAGTTTGTAGGGGCCTCTCTGCAGCTGATAGGTGTCTAACAGCAGGAAACACTGGGTACATTAACCCAAACTGGAATACAAATTTGCCAGCCAAGGAGAAAAGAAAAGAGCAGAAATGAAAGATCCTTGGTGTCTGCTGCTGCTGACTGAAGATGCAATGAAACTGTTCTTTATTCCATTTAGATACCAAAGCTCTGACTATAGCTTTCTACCTCTCCATCTGTCTCTGTCTTCCCCCATCTCCATTCCTCTCCTTCCTCCTCTTTCCAATCAGTTTACAGGTATGTCTCACCACTACACCCGGTGTCTACATAAGCTCACACCTCTCTTGCAGTCCTGGAGGGGTTTGCAATGGTTTGTTCATTGTTTACCTCTCTTTCTCATGTACCATTTTCACTAGCCACAAGCAATAGGTTTCTATTTCTCTGCTCATGAACTTCTCACTACAGGATTAATCCAACATTTAGAAAGGGCTCAGAGCAAAATCAGTACAATCTTGTAAAAGCTACTGAAGACCTGAACACTACAACTCAAACCAGTTTATTTATTTGGATTAATCTAATCTAATAGTGAATCAGTAGAAGTGAAGTGATAAACTTTTTAGCAGCAGGAAATTTGTCTTATTTTACAGTACTTAACAGTACAATAAGAGTATTCTTGTTAGTTGGTTCCCCACAAAAGGATTGATTTTTGAGACAGCTAGAGTCACTCATTTGTTCCAAAAATGTACCAAACAACTGCAAGGAAACTCACTGAGTTCTGTAGGCATATGGATTATATAACTATCTGTTCCATATTTATTCAGAATTTGTAAAGGCACCTATTTAGGCCTTCAAACGCTATGGAACATAATTTGCAAACAAAAATAATGAAACTTGGTCTACGGATATAAAAGAGTTGCTGGCTAAGAGGAAATGTCCCCTATTTTACACATTAACCATCCTAGCATGTCACAAAGAAAATTTTCTGTCTTAGTAGATGCCTAGAGAGGAAAACAACAGCTTTCTGGCTGTGGCAGACAAAACTACTGGAGATACTGGAAGACACTTATGTTTTGGGACCAGGCATCATCAACCAGACCCATGCCAACCACTCTTCCCATTCCAGTCCATTAGGGCCAACCCTGTGGAGTCACCCCTAGAGCTGCTAGCACAAAGCAGCAGAGAGACAAGATCATGGAGAATATCCAGGATGTAAGAATGAGAAATCAGAGAACATTTCTCAGCCTTCCTGTGTGAAATGGTTACAGAAAAGATGCATTTCAGGCAATTTCCAAAGGCATAAGACTGCGAAGTCAGTAACAACAGCACAAACTGTCAATAACCATGTTTCTTGCAATTTTTTCTGGGTCAGACTGAATTGCTGCCAAACACCATGCACAGAGAATTCCTGAGGACACTGCTGATGGATAACATGTTAGTATCAGCATGAAATTATCTAGACTCCACCTTAATGTCACTTTACAGTTAACCAACAATAAAAGCACATTGTAAGGTCATGGAATTCATACAAAATTCAGTTAGCTTAAGGCTAACTCCAGTATCTCAACAGTAAAGGGTTATTTGAAATCTAAGTATACCCATTTTATTCAGACATAAATCCATACAGAGTGCACTTAACAAAAACAGATATACTGACATTTTGAATTATCCTCCCAAAAGAAGAACTGCCCTGGCGATACCAAGAAAGACAGATTTCCTGAGAATGCACTCAGGAGGCCACGCTTGCAGCCAGCTCAGTAAGTGAAACCAGAATTAGAAGCAAATTAGTAACATCCAAACAGCATCTCAGAATCAGGCAGTCTTAAATCAAAACAGTCCTAATTACAACAAAGGGATAATGGTTGCCTCTTCAAAATCTGTAATAACATAGCAATGAAAACTTCTGGAAAACCTTGTTTCCCTGCAGCAAGACTGAATTGCTTTCTTCTTTCCTACTTGAAAGTAGCAATTGGCTTTTTGTTTCTTCTTTTTCTTTTCTTAGAGCAAAGGTGATGGAAAAGGAAATAATCCATAGATACTTACTTCTTAACACCTATTTGACTAGCAATAATTACTGTGCATAAGAGAGTTTAAATGTATCTTAATACTAGTATAGCAGGAAGCATTATAACAAGACAAGCAGAAACTCATTCTCTAACCCAGGCAAACAATGTGGGACTTCTCATTGCTACATGTGGAAATTTGCTCTGGTCTTGCTTGGAGGGTGTTAGGACTAGGCGCTAAAAGATGCTTTAGAATAAATTAGCACAATTATAAATCTGACAAGAAGATTAATATTCTAACTATGTTCACAATAATTAACTCACCACAACAGCTCCAGAGTCATTATCCAGCTAGGGTGGAATGGGAAAGTTTACATCACCCCTGTAGATTTATAAGCCAATTAAGGGTGACTCTCCTCAAATTTCATTAGAAAAGCCTCTGGTTCAGCAAAAGCTCACACGTGCAAGTAAGAAGTTTCCCGATGAAAGGGAATGCAAGGGATCTTTATCACCTCTATTAAACACTTCTCCTGCTCCCTTGGAAATTACATATTCCTAATGCATCCTCAGCCTCCTGCCAACTCTCCAGCCCTCTCACAGCATCCTTGCACCTGCGAGAAGCATGGCACCACTGGGGCACTGCTCCAGGAGGGGAGCTCTGCTTTATTCCCTGCATGACCAAGGTGTCCTGGTCCAACACTAGAGGAGCACTTCAGATCTTGTGATGCAGCTCTGGAGTTAGGGCTCACAGCCCCTCTCCCACCCAGAGCCATCTTCTGCCTTCCACATGCAGTGGACAGCACATTTATCAGAACTCTCGTTCACCAACCAAGTCAGCTGGTAACAGCTGGCCATGACTAACCAGCAAACTCCTGCTCAATGTGCACTATATGTGCATGGGACTGCACAGAGTGTGAACTATCTCCTTGCTGTCTATGCCATTTTCCCTCTTCATCGCCTTTCTGCACAGATTCATTGTCCTAATATAAAAGCCTTCTCTGCCACTGTCAGAGAAGTCTCCCTTTATCTCCAATTCCACAACCTCTCCTTCTCCTTTCAAAACTTTGTATAAAGAACATGTCTTTTCTCCTTTTGTTGCACACATCTATGCCTGTTTCATCCCTTCCTTTGTGCCTTCCTGCATAATTGTGTTTTTCAGCTTTGTAAAATATTTTTCAATATAGATAGCATAAAATTGCAATCTAAAATGAAATAGCATTGTATCACAATCCACACTTTTTTTCCCAGTAAAATACACAATTTGGACTGACTCGAGCTGTGATGTGTATGCAGGTAAAGCAAATTCTGAATTATTCAACACTTAAAAACACTGAAAAATCATTTACTTGTTACAAGCAATAAGATTTATGTTTTATGTCTCCCAATCAATAGCTAGTGTGTCCACACATAGCTGATTTATCCATATTGAAAATATAATTATAAGTCTAGTTTGCTCTGAACCACAGAGTCCTTTTGTAACAAGATTATTTAAATACAAATGGGGTTGGAAAATTGGTTTTAAATGGCTAATCTGTCTTGTCTTCAACTCCAGCTGCAGAATTTACTAACATCATAAACACAGGCTGAGTGAAAACTTAAAAGGTTTTCTGATTCTCCCCGCGATCTGTCTGTGCAGTCCTCATTAACAGGGAAGTTGATGGGAGCTGTATGCAAGCTGGGAGAGGAGGATAATAAGCCTTGTAATCTCTATAAAGAGAAAGGGGTTTTTACTGGTGATACGTCAAATATGCTGGTGTGCAAACATCTGTCTTATTGGCAGCCCAATAAAGAATTTATGCACCCAGGTCTCCGATGGACTGCAGAACATCTCTGCCATATGGGTGGACCAAACATACCCACAACAACTCCTCAGAGCATCAGAGCACTTGCAATAGAGATCATCAGACATTCTTGGGATCATTAAGAAAAGTTTAATCTGGACAGATTTACTTGGAGATTATTGAAGGCCCTGCTGCCTTCCTGCTGTTTCCACCAGATGTGGTCAGTGGGGTTAGGGCCGGGTGACATGCAGTGGAGAAAGGCTGGGCCAGTGCATGCTCCTCCAAGACAGCACTGCAGTATCATCAGTTGGGAATGCACCATGACTTTCTCCGAGTCATGCTGGGAGGCTGGGAGAAAATGCAGATCAAATCTGACTTGGGTTGAGTAGAAATTAAGGATTGGTAACTTGCCACCTCACCCTGACAGAGGAAACTACTGTACTAAATCCTTCTTTGATGGACCATCCCACCCACCCCAAATAAAAAAGAAAAACAAACAAAAGGGATAATGCTGGGTTTAACTGGTAACTTTCTTCATACCAGTGTAATTGGTATGGGCGTCTGGTCTGGGTTTGTGCTGGAGACACAACTTCGTAACTGAGGGATGTTTTCATTCCTGCTGAGCAAAAAACACCACTGAACCAAAGCCAGCACAGAGAGATTCCCAAGTCTGGAACTACCCCACTTGTGACAGATTGGTACAGTGTGCACTGCCACAGATTGTGACAGCAGAGGTTACCCTGGGGGGCTGCTTTCCCAGCCCTGTGAAATGGTCCACTACCTTAAGTCAAGGGCAAAGGTTCTTTCCTAAGGGTGTGCAATACAGAACTTCCCTTACAGCTATTCAAGAGCCAGATGTTCAGGACAAGCACCATGTTGTGCTTGTCCTCATTTCATCCAAGGGTCTGAAAAAACCTTTAACATTCAGCTGGACAGCACACTTCTGTGTTTCTTCTTAGTTGGAAAAAACCCAAAGGAAAAGATAACTGCCAATAAAAGAGGAACAGAGCATAATTTGAAATTATAATTCCATACATGCTTCTGAAAGCCTCTTTGGCTTTCCTCTTTGTGGTCTGAATGGCTCTCTAGATCTAATTTAATTCAGAAGAAAGTCCAAAAGTGCCAGGGAAAAAAAATCAACTTTTTCTTTAGTTAGAATAAAAATTGTACAGAAGGAATTCTTGATCTTCATTAATTCCATGGGTAGGCATACAAGCTCCTAAGTGTTAATGAGACTTGCCAGTTTAGGTGGAATAGTGTCTAATGAAATGTCAAATGAGCTCACTTTGGATTTACATTATCAGATATTTCCACCAGAAAAGTTTGGCGAGGCATCTTAACGAACCCTTCCAGCCCTCTGGAGACATGGAGCAAATGGTTCTTCTGGACTGGAATTGCATCACTGGCTCACTTGGTCAGCGTGACTCCCAGAAACTAAGGTAAGGGGGAAACTATCCAAACCCTTTTTTCCTTTTCCACACCCAAAGTCTATTTCATTTTTCCTCAATTACATAGAAAATTATCCTCTCTAGTCTGTGGTGGTTTCCATTAGAAACGTGTACAAAAACTTTATCTCCAGGAAGCAAGCATCCAGGTCTGCTGAGGGCTTGGAACTTGTGTCAGGATCTGCCCTGAATCAACTTCATGCCTGATCACTCTAGTAAAACAAGAGAGTCCAAATTGCTCATAAATCCTAACTCACTGTTAAATGCCTGCAAAACTCGTTCTTATTCTCATGTGCAATATTAGGTGACAGATAAGAAACTCATAAATTTAATCCTTAGGGCATTAAGATTTGCTGTTGTAAACTCTATTTGTTGTCTTTTCAAATTTCCCTTTAAGAAGAAAAATTTACAAGAGAAAATAAAAGTTTGAGTGTTTCCAGAAAGAAAAGGACTGAAAAGTTTGACATGTAATAAAAAATAATTTGTCCAAATATAAAATTTTAACAAGCCACATAATATTCTCAGGCAAAGAAGCACTTAACTGACACCAAATCTGTAAATATATCTCAGTATAGATTTCAGAGTCCCAGGGGTGGAAGTCAAGAGACAGATTAAATGATCACTATATTCAGTCCAAAATGAAATTCCATTGCTTTTAAATATATGTGTGTGTATATATATATATATATATCTGTATGTATGTATGTAAGTATCAAAGACAGCCTAACATAACATTTGAAATTACAGGTGAAGTACTTGACAACTTTATGACTATCTCAGGACTAAAGTCACTTTTCTAAGGGAAGAAGGATTTCATTAGCTTTCCCTGAATCAAACCATGATAAAGCAAAGTGATGATACAATGGATTTTAGATGCACAGAAGTTCACCTCCCTGTACATGCATCTGAACTGCCACCACACACTTGGAGAAAAATTAAGCAGCCCTTCTTCTCTCTTCCTGCTGTACCCCAGCTCTCATCATTCACAGCCATTATGTTCTGGAACCAAAATGTGCTTTTGTGACACAGCATTTAAACAAAGTATTAACCAAAGAAAAACAAAGAAAAAGCATAAGTGTGCTTGGCTACTCTTAACATGCTCCCTTTAATTTCATGAAGAATCTGTTACTTTTAACACCACATATTTTCATGCTAGCAGGGCTATTGATGCACAGAACTACACCACATAGATTGAGGAGAATCCCACCATTTTTTACCTATTCACTAACAATTGACATTTTGTGTACAAAAAGAAAGCTTGTAAACTTTTCCATCCACACCTGTGGTGCCACTGCTGCCCCCATGCACTCCTACCAATAGCACCTCGCACAGCCACACGCTGAAATTGTGACACAGAGTGGTCAAGTCTGCATTAAAGTATTAGAAAAAGCCTTGATCACTTTTAGCATGTCTCCTAAATCATCCCACAACCCATGCTGCAGCTCCAGCCTTCTCCAGCTGAGGAGCAATTTACCACCCATCTTCCTCAGCATGATGTCTCTTGTTCTGGCCAAACACGTATACGGCATAGAATTAATTTTCATCTTTCCTGGAGAAAGCACGGAGGTGATTAGCCCCATTTACCCTGGTGAGCCTGAATCAGATCCAACCAGGCACAAAAGCACACAGGTCATTTTAAGTGCCCTGATCATCCTCATAGTCTGAAAAACAATGTACTCCTGAGGGCCTAAACTTGTATTACACAGACAGTCAGTGACATAACCCATTTAGATCAAAACAGCCCGCGGAGTCGCTCGGGTCTGCGCTCTCCCCACTGCAGCACTCCTCGGATGTGAAAGCGGAGCTGCTTCTCCAAATGCCCAAAGGAGCCTGAAGCAGAGAGATCTGGGGCCAAAGGCCCTGCCAGTTCAGACCTACCCAGAGGGTGTCATCCTGTCTGTACTGCTTCCAGTTGCGGCCGGTGTCGCTGAACATCAGCGCGTAGCTGGTCACCCAGTCCGAGCTCCCGTACCTGCCCTGGGTGGCCACTGCCACCACCTCCACTCTGTCTCCCAGATCAACCTGCAGCCACTGCTGCTCGTTGGACTCCAGCGGGGACCAGCCGCCAGCTCCTGAAAGATTGGATGGAGAGAATTCAGATGACAATGACCGCACAAAAACATTATGCTTGATAAAGAAGCATTAAATTATTTCAGGTCATCACAGAGGACTTCACTTGAGCATGCAGCTGGTTTTTTTTCATATTTTAGTATTAGGAAATACACTACGTGAAGTGTGCTTCCATCAGGTTATCTCCATTAACCTAAAGCTCATGAGGAATTTTGAATTTCTAAGACATTTTAAGGAAATTTATTCTTTTTCAGCTGTACAAACATCAATGAGATTGGCACATGCTCAGTCACAAAACAAAGGAAAAATTATATCTATTCCCTCCTTGCAGTTCTGGGAATGCGGACTCGTAACTTGCAGTTTGCTTTGATATTTTCCTTTTTGCTATGTTCTGAAAGAAATGCAAAATGTTAGTTATTTTTATTTGAGCCCTATTAAGTATTTGAAAGAATTGTTTAATTACAGCTTATAAATGCACTTCAGATAATTTGTTGTAAAGCTAGAAACCATTTGATTGAACAACTACAAGGACTGCCTTCACACTGGAAAGCAGGCTGTCTCTGACATGAGCTTGTAATTCATGTTTGTCCTTTAAAAGTAAAGATTTGCACTATCTCTTGAATTACTTTAGAGGTTAAACAGGCCTATGGTAACACCAAGCCAATGAAACAGAACTGCAACCACTGCTTGCATTTTACCACTTTGCTCACTACAATAAATGGGAAATTATGGTTAAAAAGCAAATCATTCCAGACTGGAATATATTATTTTATGGTCTCCTGCTTTCTTTTACACCCTAAAATTACAGGCTATGTTTATTTTCCTTTAACTTGTTTCTCCTTACACACATTTATTCTCTGCATACACCCAATGCTCAATTCAGCCTCACCAATAAGCAACCAAAGCAGCTGGAAAGAACACAAGCCATCGACCAAGTAGCCAAGACAGCAAATTTTGAGGCTGCCACTGCTTCTGCAACCCAACACCTTTTTGTTTTGTCATTATTAATGAAGTTTGGAAAAGCACTCCAGTATGACTACAATGAACATAATCACATTGGGAATAAAACTAAACTGATCTGTCTCAAAGTTGTTCCATGAAAAGTT
The DNA here is from genome assembly GCA_013397155.1 of Irena cyanogastra. Lineage (NCBI taxonomy): Eukaryota > Metazoa > Chordata > Aves > Passeriformes > Irenidae > Irena > Irena cyanogastra. The sequence continues at coordinate 9,010 of VWZV01007865.1, forward strand.
CACTGAAGTGAATAGAGTTGAAAGATTAATAAATGTGGTTTCTATCAATGAACTAAATTACAGTAAGTCTGCACTTTTACAAACATCTTGTTTTTCCTGGATGGCACTGTACTTTCCAACTCACAACTGAAGAGTAGATGTTAGAATTGTCATTATTTAAAATTTATTAATAGAGGATTGATCTGAACTCCTGAAACAGAACCATATCTATTCCCTACCTATATTGTTCCTGTTCCCCTGGATGACTCAGCCTTCATTCTTCTACAGGGAAAGAACTCTCCAGAGAAAAGAGTTTGCAACCAAACCAACGTATACTGCTTCTCAGTGCCATGATTTACCCTTTTCAATCACAATAGAAGTCTTCATCACTGATTATTTTACCTGCCTTAAATAGAATGCTCTCTCCTATGAGCATGTCATGAAACACCTGATGAGAGTACTAGGAATTTTATCACTGATTTCTTCTTTGACTACTTTATAGCTCTTTTATCTCCATACCTATATATAGCTTATATAAGACTATAATATCGCCTGTTAGAAGTCCTAACAAGGTTACCTCTCACACCACCATTTTTTTATTTTGATATTTTAAGTGCCATATAGAAAGTATGTTGTCTACCTTTAAGGTACAAACTACAGAGCTGCATTCAAAGACAACAAACTACAGATTTCTCCTACCCACAATTGTGACTATTGCACACAGGAACCAAGGGCAAACTTCTTTTGGATTGTAATATCCAGTATCTAAAACAGACTCTGAACACAGTAGTTGCTGCCTTTTTTTTTTTCCCCTCAGTTTTATTCCAGGAACCGATACGATATAAAAATCTGCTTCAGAGGTTCTGGCAAAGTTGTTCCATTCATGACTCAAAAGAGCCTATTTTAGATGTTTTCACCACATATTAAAAGAAAGTTGGCATTTTCATCTTTCCTTCATTCAACATAGAGAACGACAACTAGATGAAGGAAAATAACTTATAACAAAAATATTTGGTGAGTTTTCCACTAAAAAAACACAAAAACTTTGTTTTCTGTGATGTAGTTTATACATAATTTCTTAAGCCAAGCCTGATAGGACAGATGCTTGCCAGTAGTATGTCAAACACCATAACTAAATATCTACTCTATGCTTTCTCCCTTCTGCTGCTAGAAGTGGCAGGAATGTGATACACATTTGGCTTTACTGTGCACTGCAATTTTTCAGCTTGAGCACAACACCACAGGGTTCTAATTTGGAAGTCAAACAAATGATACACAATGAACAGAAATTTGGGAGATCTGTGCTGAGCTTGAGCCCTAAAATCATAGATTACATGGTATCTCTGAACTGCATCTCTCTTTACACAAGCACATTTGTCTGCTGGGAGTGTCACTCTTTAGATGTAAGCACTACAGACACAGCACTGCCACCTGCTCGTAGCATCACCTCTCCAAAGCTGGTCCTGCAAGAAAGGTATCAGTTACAGGCCATGTCTTCACAGAACAGCAGCTGCTTCATCTATTTTTTCCTGTGGAGAAACAAGCCCACTGTGTTTCCCTCTCCCAAACCTTCCACCATCACCACTTCCACAGGTGAACAGTAATTCTACTGCTGGTAAGAATGGCAGCTAAAATCCCTGCAACAGCAAAGCTGCATTGGCTTCATGACTGAGGGCAGAACTGAAGCTTTTCCCACTGGGCCTCTCTCACTTCTGCTAATGAAGCAAACATGTAGCTTCTGCTTGCTTCTGTGGTTATCCCAAATCCTCACCAAATACTGCTGTGAGTGCCAAAAACCAATAAATGTTCTTTTCCTCCACGTATACTTGGTCATACAGAGCAGGTGGCACAAGGGATACTGGCATGTTTTCCAGCACAGAAAATGTCTGTACACTTTTATGCACACTGTTCCTGATAGCGTGTCAACAACCCATCCTGTACTTTTTTCAGTAAGCAGCAAAAAAGCACAACCAAGGCAGAGTAACTATTTAGAGCTCTTTGTTTTTCTACCCACCTTGAAGCTTGCCCTGTGCACTGTTTGCCAGCACAGGCCCAAGACAAAGGACAAGAAGGCTCTAACAGGCAACAACACAGGCTACTGAAGACAACACTTACAGGACATAAACACCTCTGAACAGATGCAAGCACAACCCAGCATCTTTTTCCTGCAATTGGGCACAAAGATACTGAGGAGTGTCTTAATAAATAACTTAATAAAATAACTTTTATTAAGTGTGGCATAAATGCAAACCAGACAAAAAATTTGGCTTTGATTATGCCAATCAGATCTGCACACCACACTGTCTGTGCCACACTGTCTGTGCCACAAAACAAGAGAGACAGGATGCTCAACATTTCCCCATTCTGCTAACCAGGTTCCCTCTGGCATGGACAGGATTCTGCATATTGTGCTATACCATCATTCCTTACAGCCTACACATTTCACATCTTCTAGGGAGCATTTCAAAGCAGGTATTCAACATGGTATGGGGAAAATACCCCAGTACAGAAACAATACCACAAGCATCATAGTGTTCATATTCTCCATGGCAACAAATCATAATGTTAGAAATACGTGGAGAACAAGGATCTGATGGTTTCTCAGTTGGAGATCCATATGATTCCCAGAAATATGATCAAATACTTTTGTTTCTTTTTCAGACTGTTTGTACATTTTGCCATAGCTGCTTCAAAAATTGCATTTAAGCCCAGTGTTACACAGTCAATGCCTTTTGATGTTCCCTAGGGCTGCTCAGGATGCCCATACTTATTTGTAGTTGATTATTACAAAGCAAAGGGAATTATTATTTCCACTCTACATGCCTTACAAACAGCTCAAATGGCTTTATATACAGCACTAAAAACTCCTGGACTTCCCACCGCAACTAAGTGCTTCCCTGCTGCAGAATTTTACTTTAATGCCCTGATCAAACACTTCCTGGCCATAAAACAAATTCTTTTTGACAATATATATGCTTTATATTCTCAAACATAATTGCCTATACTGACTGCTCAGGCTGAGACCTAATAAGAACTGAAAAATCTTAGGTGATACAGCCACACTGTAGCAATTTTCTTATTATTTTTCACTATTTATTTACTGTATGCAGAGAAGCTGATAAATCTCTCTCATGGGAAAATAATATATTTCATACCTCAGAATCATATTTATCAGAATTATACTAGCTCTTTAGCATTACCAGTACAGATTTATCAGCATTTTAATTAAGCACTTTCAGCTGTTCACACAAAGCTTTACTCGTGGGTACTTTGTGTGTTTGTTTTTTTAAATGGCACATTCCACTACTGCAGGCCTTTTTTTTTTTTTTTTAACAACAGCCTTTTACTTATTGTTATCTATTACTGAATAAACTTGATGAATTAGAACTTTCTGTCAAGAGAGCACTGGGTTGTGCTTTGTAAATTTATCTTCACTTGTTGCATTCATTAATAAATGTATTCATCTGGCTTTCTACCCAGAGGCTCTGCTCCTTGCAGCACTGTCTTATCAATTACAAGCAAAGCTAAGCCAACTCATCAAAACATTCAACACTATGGGAAAGCCACAGCCCAGTCCTTGGTAAGAAATATTATTTCCTGTAAAGGTATCCACTATTTGCATTCAAATGATAGTCAAAGAAAGTTTCTACAGCCACCATCTACCACAGCTTGCTCCTCCAACCCACGGTCAGGCACTGCTCTGGCAAGAGTAGACTTAGTTCTCTTCATAGTATCTGGAATAGGGCTAATTGTGCTGGAAACAGTGTTGATAATACAGAGATGTTTCTGTTATTGCTGAGAATTGCTTACACACAGGCCAAGGCCTTTTCTGCTCCTCACACCATATCACTAGTGACAAGGATAGGGATAAGCAAAATTTGGGAGTGGACACAGCCTGGACAGCTGACCCCAACTGGCCACAGGGATATCCCATCCCATACAGCACCATGCATCATTTACAGCTGGGGGATGAAGGAGGAGGAAATGGGTGATGGATTCCTGAGTTCAGAGTGATGGCTTCACTTCTACTCTTGTGATTCTCTCTCCCATCCCACCAGGCAGAGTGAGTGGCTGTGCAGGACTGAGTTGCTGGAGTTTGTCCAGGACAAGTGCCCAACATGGGCCTCAAAGGGTTTGAGATAATTACAGATTTGATTGGAATGTACTAGATTGAATTTACAGTTGTTACTGCTGGTTAGCTATTAATCAGCAGCCTCTGTGTTTGCCATGGGGCTTGCTAACCTTACTGTTCATTAGAGGCTACTCCTCATTAGTAGCTACTTTTTGCTTTTGCTGCTTGCTGTAGCGCTTATCTGGGCTGACTGCTGGGCTTGGGAACATTTTGATAACAGCAGTGCCCATGCTCCTGGGCTGGCAAGTGGCCAGGGCATCTCTGCTGCTCCTGTGCACCGGGCAGGCTGGAACTCCAGTGTCAACTCAAGCCAAAGGGGTGTGACCTGTGGACGAGTCCCTGTGGCAAAAGAACAGCCCAGGTGTCTGTGGATGTGAAGAAGCCCATGCCAGAGCACATACACCTCAAAGTCCCTGTGGCTGTGGTTACATCTGTACCACAGCTGGTAGTCCTGAAGGGATTGTGGTCCAAGGGTAAGTGCAACTGGAGGAGGCACTCCCTGAAGCACTGTGGCTGAGCATGAGGCCATGCTGGGGTAGTCAAAGCATGTGGCTGTGGCCAAGCCCACCACAAAGCAGGGACTGCAGCCATGGGGTAAACAGGAGCAGGTTTACTCCTGATAGGACTGTGGCTGTGGTAGGGCCATGCTGGAGTGAGCAGCTGTGTGGGGCTTCGTTGTTTTCGGGGGTTAAGCCACAGCAAGTCCCAATATGAACTCTGCCAGCACTACATCTGCACGTTCCTACATAAATCCATGCAGCAAAAGGTAGAGTTTAGCTTCTAGGTCCCTATGTTGGCCTTAGCCCACCAGTTATCACATAAGCATTAAAAACATGAAACAAAGGCTGCTGAAACCACCCCCTTATTTAGGGCTTGGTTTCAATACCCTGTCTCCTGTTCCCATGACTAGTGCTAAAAGACAGCATGGACCTTACCAGTGTAATACTGGATTGCTGAAAAACTACAATATCTTACCCTTCACTACATGACAAAACTACTGTGGGACAGTTATTTAAACCTAAAACCTATTTCAATTTCTGACCTTAAATTGAAACCAGTCATACTTTCAAACATTGTTAATATCTCTTTAATACAGAGTACAGCCAGAGCTTGACTTGCAATACTGATTTTGAACCTCTTCCTCTTTTCTGCAGATAAAATTAGCTATTAGAGCCATCTGCAAATCACATAAGCATATTTATTCACCATCTCAGCCAGCAGTTGGAGACAAAGGCAGGACAAACTCAAATATCATGCTCAATGTTTACAACTTTCTTTTGTTGAACAGTTACCATATGACCTTTCATTTGCTGAGAAATTCTGGTTCAGGAGTTCAAAACAGTAACTCCCATCTAACACTTCTTTAACGACCAAGCAACTCCTTATCATTAGTGCCAAGTATATAAGAGAGAGCCCTTTACTTTCTTTCTACAGATTTATCAAATGGTGTTTGATTAAAACATACTTCAGGGATGTTTAAGAATGAAAATTCTGATTTATTTTCAATTAAAACCTTTTTTCTAGTAGTGATCTTTCTAGTGTTTCCTAAAATGAAATTAATATGTAATATGATAATACAGCGCCTTCCACTTTTAGAGGCTCTACCTTGGAAATAAGATGAGAGCCGACAACCCAAATTTGAAACAGGATGTCAAATGATGCCCTAAATACTGCCAACTTCTCCTTTCTGGTACTATGCTTCATAGTCACAGTTCCATCTGGTATGTGAACTCATTTTCTGGACCTCAAACATTCTTGATGGCAAATGTCTGAAAAGTTGTTTTTCACATTCACTCTTTCTGCAGAGCTGTGTAATCACTGAATTCCACTGGAATTTATACCTAGTTTCTATTGTCTTTAACATCTACATTTTAGAACAGGGTCTCAAATCTAATGACTTTTAAACTCTTAAAATATGGGAACTCATCCAAAGCAATAATACTATCTGAACTTCCTTAATGATATCTCTACAAGAGAAGTGGAGACCTTCAAAATTAATAGAAGCTTTCTATAATGAAGGAGGAAATAGCTCCTACACAGTGCACTCTCAGGAGCATAAATTAAAGGCTCTATTCAGCTTGACTCTGAATGCACTCCATACAAACAGCATAGAAAGTTATTCTTTGTAAAAGTGATTAAAATGAATAGTTTAGGCATTTCATACTGCAACCTTACCATCTCGCCTGTTGAGTTTTGCAAAGCTGGGACTGTGAGTACTGAAGAGCTCAGAGGAACTGGTAAGGGCAGCTGAAGGTAAGGGAGATACCAATGCATCATCACAATTATCTAAAAAGGAAAACAAAAAAACAAAACATACAGAGGTCATCATATGAGCAACACATATGCCAACTTGTGCTATCTAGAGGCGGTGCTTTTTCTACTTAGGAGACAGAGAGGACACACAGCACACTTGTGCTTGAATTCACATGTGAGAACTGAAATTAATCCTCCAGAATGTCCCAGTCTGGTGGCACAGCAACCACATGGGAGCTGCTGTTAAGACACTGAATGCTTGAAAAACTGGAAAATGTTGTCTTTCAGTGAATGAGATTTGATTGTCTACCCTGCACTTAAAGAGGGTATTGATTCTTCTCACAAAAGCCACTGGAAGAGTGCAGTAATGCCCTGGCAGACCTTAGAGAACACCCCTGGTGTTCTGTGTCCAGTACAGTTTTTAGTTTTTCTACAGAACAGGTATGTAATGTAGGAGTTACAACTTCCTGTTTCTGTGTAGAAGTGACACACAGGAACATGCCACGGGTCTTTTGCAACATGTCAAAGTGTGTCCCATGCTTCACAGGTGTCTCCGGCTGCACTGGAATCTCAAAATCTGAACATCTCCATCATTTTTTCCCCAAGCTCACACAAACATGCAGGGCTGAATTAGCTTTGTTCACTCACAAGAGCAGGCTCTACGTTTCTCCCCTCTTTCTTTCACATCTGCTTCTGAGGACAGATGGGCTATGCTAACACTCAAGTGGAATTTTTGAGCCCATAATGTTTGAATAGGGATGGAATTAAATAAAGTAAATTTTCTCATTACAATGCCGTCACATAAACACTCAAGAACATAATGTGGGGTTTCAATAGGGAATAATAATAATAATAAACCTCTCACATTTTTAATTGAATCTCCCATGGAGCAAACATGGACCTAATTACTGGAAAAGGCCCGCAGGTCACCACGATCTTAGGCCACCACAGTGTTCTTGCACTCAGAGTAAATATGCAGTTTGCAAGGACTGGGGGGAGGAGACGAAGGAAGGGCTACAAAAGACAATAAAAGCAAAACTTGCTTGATAGTTATGAAAACGTATTTAGATTATTCCAAACCTGAGTGATAGCTTTTCCATATTGAGACAGATTACATTAAAATATTTCTCATCCCTTTCTACAATGACACTTTAAAACAATTCACATACTTTTACAATCAAAATCCATCTCTATAGAAGAGAAAATCAACACAATCAATATAATTTATATCAGTGCATTGAATGATGGATCTCAAAAACCAAACTTCTATCCAAAATCTTTTCTATCTCTTTGATTCCCAAGAGAAAAAAGGCCTAGCAAGATCAGCAAGACAGATAATTTAGGGACAAGTCCTCACTGATGTTGTAGCCACGAGGATAATTAGCCAACAGAACAAATATCATCATCCTGAGCAGATTCCCTATGACTTATACCCTTTGAATCTCAAGGAGATCTTCTGAAGGGTCAGTGGAGTGCCTGTCTCCTGGTACACCACGAGATCAGGATATAACTGTTCTATTTAAAAAAATCTCAAACAAAACACCTGTAAATCGAAGGTCTTAAATTCACTGTCACTCATGACCTGAACAGAGATTTAAATAAAGATTGGAAATGGTAAGTTCATGAGGGCACTGAATTCACCCAAACTTCTGCATTCTATAGAACCAGCAGAGGGGTTGGGAACCTCCCAAAAGAAAGTCCAAAATCCTAGTAGACAGATCTACAGGGCTATTCAGCAACGCTTGGAACACGAGGCTGGAGATAACTGAATGCAGAGATTCCACTTTAAACAGTGTCTAGATTGCTGGCTCTCTTCAGCTCCCTGTGGCTGCTCTTGGCCACGGGAGAACTCAGCTCATAATCGCCCTGTGATCCAGTTGTCCATCACTGTTCCCCAAAGGCAGGACTGGATACCTATGGGACACCAAGTATCTCAGCATCACAGCAAGAGGAAACAATTTCAGAGCAACACATTTAAGGTTTCCCCTGGGATCTCTAGAGGCTCCAGGCTGAGAAGTGACAATTAGCTCCCGTAACTATGAGATGCTTTGTCTAAACTTCCATATCTTTTGCTTCTGTGCTTCTGTCCCAATGCATGTTCATCTGTATCTCTGCTGCTACAGAACTGCAACATCATTTCCACACTAAATTCTGGGATCCTTATTTTGCTGTGTTCTAAAAAAGAAAGGGAAAAAAAACATAGAAAGAAAAAACAGCTGAACTACAGCTAGGAAACCTTCCCTGAATTAATATCTAACTATAAAAACATCTACGTTTAAGGCTTCAGGATTTAGGACTGCATTAAAAAATTGATGATAGTTCTGAGAGCACCAGGACTAATACAGCCCAACTTTCAACAGATAATAGAGGAACGATTGATTGACTCAGAATACATGCAGGAATTCCCTCCAAGTGAAGAATATTTTTGAATGGATACTCTGACAAGATGCAAGGTCACTCTTCTGCCCTTCACCCTTTGCACTGCAGGCTGAACCAAGAGCTCTATGTGCACAGACCTTCAGTGCAGAATATGGCACAGTTTCTACATGCCAGATAATACCAGCTTTAGCTAGTAGTACACAAAATGGATTTTCAGAGAAGGCCTTTTGCCCAAATACCTGATTAAACTCTATGTTGTGAAGGCCTTCAACATCTGCGACATGTATGAAAAAATAATTGAAAAATATGTATCCAGGGCCCAGAGAGACAGTATTTCAAATGCTACTGAAGAACAGCAGGTTTCTCAAATATAGCTAAGATATTATTAAAAGAGAGTTTGCACAGAAATCAGAGATTCAGACTAACTTTACTAGTTCTTCCAGGACGCATTTCACACTGGTGTTGATAGGCTTGGCATGATCTAGTTTATAACCTTCTTCAAGGCTGAGACAGCCTTCAGCAGCAGCAATTGGTACAAATTTAGAAAATTTCTGATTAGTAGGCACTGAAGATATTTAGAAAATCACAACCCCAGATACCCATCATGGCCACACTACTGCTTCTTAGAGCAGGTCCTCTGAAGAGGATCAATCCCCGGAACACAGGCAGGGTCACTGCAGGCCCAAATGGAGATGTGTTAACAGACCTGTCCTGCTCCACCTGAAGAGCCAGTGGGACAAAACACATTGATTTCCACTTGTGAAGGCCATCCAGAAAGGTCACTAACATTTCCTGAACAAAAGCTTTGATAAAGAGGACATCATCAGTCAAACACAAACATCTCCAGTTCCTGGGCTCCACAGATTTTCCAAACATCAGCCTCTAACTGCTCTTGGTACTGCTGTGCCTTCACCAGGACAAATGTGAAGAAAATACTTTACTGTGAAGTTTGCAATTTTTTTTTTAAGTGGTAGTACATTGTTCATCAAGATCTCCTATCATTATAGTAAGTAATTACTTATACTGGTACTTACACCAACAATCTCATATCACCATCAAAGCAAAGCATTTGAGAAGCCACAGTAAGACTCAGATCTGTGCTGCAGCTACTCTATTAGCAACCACAAGCATCACAAAATAACTATAAATACCATGAGAGCAGCACTCAGAGTAGGAACATGGGACTGGTGTCACCCAGTGATGCAATGAGGGAAGGGTGGGGCACAGGACATAGCATGCGAACTATTAACAGAGCCAAAATTGCCTGCTCTCTGCAAAATACAAAAATTGAAGATGAAAAAGGAGATAATTATAACCCAGAGAATGGTATGGTTAGGTGCCATGATGGAGTCAAAAAGACAAATTCAGAAGAGGGTAATTGTCATGACTCCTGCTCTATCACATGGTAATAAAAGCATTTTAAGGGAAGGTGCTTCCTGTAGGTGCTCTGCTTCAGGAACACAGGGCCTGGCACATCACCAAAGAGCTCCTGCAATAGACCTTGCTGAAGGAGATGCAAGAGGTGCAGTGAGGGCACGAGTGCTTGTGGCCAGCTGTGCAAACTCCTGCTTGAACCACAATCCCCAAATTTCAAAGGAGTTTAACAAAGGCTCCACAGAATCACAGACTTTTTCCACACTGATAGGTATTTAAATACAGATATGTCCATTTTTTAATAAACATGAAGGAGATTTCAGGGTAAACCAGAGGCCTTGTAGCTTAAGAGTCTTAAGAGGTCTCACTTGGAAATTAAAGGTATATTATTTCACTGAGACTTTTGTTGCCAAGATATAATTTTATTCATTATTAAAATACCAGCAGAGTTACAGATGGTACTGAAGTTAAATTGTGTGCATCATTTTGATTGCAATTGTAAATTGTCTCAGTACTGGGATTTGAAGTTGAAAAGATGCACTGGTATTTATAGGCTAGATAAAATTCCTCTTAGCATTACCCACTTAATGGCATACTTTGTTTTTAAAGATGTAAACCATTCATTTTGTACCATGCCTCTCTAACAGTCCTCAGGAGTGACCACTGATGCCTTTCACTTCATCTGTTTTTCTCCTGCCTTCTGTAGGTAGAATTCTCCTTTGAAAAGGCAAAAAATACATACTTGGACTTAGTGTGGAAATTAACCTTCACTGTTATAGTCCAGTGAGATATATGTGCATGGGAGGAGGAGAGTCTGTGAGGGGTAATAAAATACATACACAAAAGACAAAGGAAGTGCAGTAACATGGAGTATGGCTACAGATTTGGAAGAGATTGGGAGATTATTTCCATATCAAGAGTCCCTACAAAAAGCCTCTCACAGGAACTACCACCTACAACTAGGTTCTACTACTAATGTAACGACCTTAGCAAATGATGCTTGAAAACCTGACGGGAAAAATAAAATAAACCCCAAACAACCTGTTTTTCTGTAAAAAGAAATTCTTTCTTTTTCCTTTTTTTTCCTAGAGACTGGCTACACGTACATGCACAGCTGTGAACTCCATCTGTTAGCTGAAATGCATGGCATATTTTTCAAGATATAAGACACTAGAGAAAGTACTTAACAACACAACGTTCCTTTTTCTTCTCGCGCTACACTGCAAATAAACGTCAATAGTTAAGCTAATCATGAGCTTTTCCTAAGCAACTGTAAATTATATAAGTGTTCTTTCATATGCCTGTAAAGACATAGAAGTATTGCTCAATCAGTGCATTTAAAGTATCTTTTATGATACAGTGTGCATGTATAACCCTGTCTCACAAAAAGTGGTCAAGTGTGATTTTGAATGACTCAAGGGGCTCTCATAAAACTGATTCAACACTGGGTCTTATTTTTTTACTGAAACAAACATGTCTGCCATGTAACTCCTACTCACAATAATGAAGTAGAATTGCATTTGAGGAACAGAGCGACAGGGCTCAAACTATGAATTTCAAATAGCCATCAGTGCAGTTCCAGTAAACTAATACGCAGAAACAATTCTCATTTTGAGAGGGTGAAAGAACATCAGACTAAGCCAATTACCAACAAAATATAGTTAAAGAAGAATGATCTGAAGTTAAAGGAAGAAGTGTTCTTCAATTTCAGCTCTGTCATAGTCGATGTCATTTAGGTGAGTCATGTCTGCAGCTACAAAATGAAGGTACCATCACTTTATCTCACACCACACGCTTTTCATTAGATCAGAGGCTCGTTGTCAGACAGGAACAAGCTGTTGTCAATGAACAGCAAATCCATCACAGAAATCCATTTTTGATACTCAAAAATTACTGAAACTGCTCTATATGGAAAACAAAAAAGGACCACAACAAAAGAATGTGCTGACTCAGCCTTCCAACATTTCTATTTCAATGAACAACCTACAAAAGCATATTATTGTCCAAAGCTGTGATTTACTCTCAGCAGGTGTAACAGCAGTTGCCAGAGACTCTTACTACTTTCTTCTCAGAATATAATACTTCTTGTGCCTATTTGCCTCTCCTTTCCAAATTTCTGATATCCTGTTAATGTAAAAGTGCTTTGATCTCTGACCTGAGAGCAGAAACCTAGAAAGCTGGCACAACAGATGAAGCAAGTTTTATACCTGAAGTCTGACCTTTTGACATTTAACACACTTTAGAGAAGAGATAATATAAATCCCCTTACACCACAGTAGGGAAATGTATCCTGAGATTACCTTTCTGTACAGGAAAACACAGGCAAGTGACTTTGTCAGCACAGGGCAGGTTTTGCTGCCTTATGAAAAAAAAAATCCAAGAACATGGAGGCCCTTTTCTCTGGCCACACAGCATCACGTCGTCACAAGCACTCTTTATCTTGGCCTGGATGAGATTTGTTATTCATGCATTTCAAACAAAGTTTGAAAGTTTATATATATCAAAGATCAAAACTGTCTTTTAACAGCTCGAAGTTTTAGCAGCACTCATAAAAAGAGAAACCTGAAGCCTTCCAAAAGCATCAGACTTTGCTACAAGCATGCTCTGTTCACCAGAGGCCATCACTGAAGGAGTTCAGGGCATCATCCAGGAAGCCATGGATTCTAAAAACAGAAAAGCATTTGCCTTAAGATGCCATAATACAATTAAAACAACACTAAATTTGCAGGAGAAAATGTTAACGTATGTACACCCATCACCAAGGCTGCCAGGATCATTATTAGAAGAAAAACACAAGAATGATCAGAGCCACCTGGACTGAGCTCTGTAGACATGCACCTACAGAAAATTAAAATGCAGAGGGGGTACAGCAGATTTTCTGCTGATGTTACTCAGTGTTAAAATTGTTCAGGAATTCATTGGTGAAGCAGTTTTTCTAAGTTTTCCAAATACAATTTTTAAATGGAATTTAAATACCTGTTTCACTGAGAATAAGGTTTATTGAGGAAAAACCCAAACAAAAAAAGTAGGAGAGAAATAAGAAAAAATTCTGCACAAAAGCAGCAGCACATAGGTTATCATGACTAAAACATGAACACCAGTCTGGGAAATACAAGTTATATTTGCAGGTGGGAGAAAATGACTATATCAGATAACTAACACCACTAATAAAAAAACTTATCAATTTTCTAGTAAAATTTGGAAAAAGAGTAGTTTAAATTATTTAAGTAGAGCCATCACATCTTCTACTGCTTAATGTTCAGCCAAATGAGGCAGAAACAGTTCTGACTACTAAGAATCACAGAACAGAATCACAGAATCATTAAGGTTGAAAAAGACCTCCAAGAGCATAGAGTCCAACCTCTGACTGAACATCACCACATCAGCCAGGCCAGGGCAGTGCCATGTCCAGTCATTTCTTGAACACTTCCAGGGCTGGTGACTCCACCACTTCCCTGGGCAGCCCATTCCAATGCTTCACCACCCTATCAGTAAAGAAATTCTTCCTAGTGCCCAACCTGAGCCTCCCCTGGCACAGTCTGAGGACATTTCCTCTTGTCTTGTTACTGGTTTCCTGGGAGACAGGCCAACCCCCACCTGGCTGCAACCCCCTTTCAGGTAGCTGGAGTTAGTGATAAGGACTCCCCTGGATCTTCTTTTCTCCAGGCTTTTCTCCCACCTCTCCAAGCTGAGGAGTCTTTCATACAGATGGACATTTATGCTATTCCTCACATTTCGAGTCACCTTCAAATTCAGTGTGCTTGTGGCAGCACTGCTGCAAACTTCAGTGGAGCATCTCAACACCAACTGCTTATCACCATCACACCTGTGAACAGGGACATCTAAGATCAGACCTGTAAGTGAAGACTCTGCTGCCTTTGTAGAGATGTCCAGTGTAGCTGGGGTACCTTACAGAAGAAAAACAAGAATCCAGCTACCATGACAGGCTTCCTTTTGGGGAGACACACAATTTTCATTAATTCACAGATGAATGCAAGAAGGAAAACTAAGAATCAGCCCTAAGTTCTTGTCTTGTCCTGCTTCCCCAGCACAGTACCATGGTTCACATACTCCCAGTTTCTTTGAAGTCACACTGTTTATCCCCACCTTGGAGCAAGACCCAGGAATATCTGCATGAGTGGGATGCCTCATTCTCATTCTCTCTTTTTCTTCAGAAGAGCAATGATCATGTTGGAAACTCAATCAGACCGCAGCTTTCGCCTTCCCAACAAAGATGTTTCTGCTCTGGTTCCTATGGACCTCTATTGAAAAGGGCTCATTTATACAGGCAGACCTTGCAAAGACTTTCAGACAATGCCATAACTTTGTCTGGGAAGGTTATATTGTGTACATCTAAATTTAGAGCTGCTATCTGTAAGCAAACAACAGAGGCAGACTGTGGAATGCTGATGAATTTCACAGGCATGCCCAGCTAACAATGCAGAGCAATTTAAAACACATCAATAACCAAGAAGTTGTCCCCTGAATTTTCAAATCAATCATGATAAAATGAATTCAATTTTTATTTTCCCTTTGATTCTTTGGTGAACTCATGGATAAAACTGATTAAAAGGGAAAGAATACACAGCATGGGATTCACTAAATGTGTTCTGTTTGGAGGGGCCCGCTAAATGTTTTCAGTCTGGAAGAGAGTCTCTTCAAATTGTGCAACATGCAGGATGGCACGCTGAAAACCAATTATAACTGTGAGAATTTCAGTGCATCCCATAAGGCTGAGAGAATGTTCAATTTGCAGGCTGTGAGCAAGGATTAACAGAGATGAAGGTAGCAGTAAGTGCCCATGTACCATTGCATTTAAATGTAATGTCATTTCAAGGGATGATAAGTAATCATTTCATGTCTCAATAACCTCCAACAAAAATGCCTTATTTAGCCCCGAAACACCAATTTTTAAGACTCTTCTATGCAAGTTAATGGTTTAGATAAGGGACAGGATTGAAAAAAGTTCAAAATTCCCATTTTAAAGCAAGGTGAATGCAGCTTTGATGTCAGTTTAAAGATGAAAATTTTCTTCCAGGCATTTCTTAGGGCACTGTGTTCTCTCTTCATCAGTCACAGTGGCGTTTTTAGTGCCACAAGAGAAAAGAAACATACAGATCTCTTAGATTTAACCTGATAGCAAACAAGCAAGAACATTTATACACAAACTTTTCTAACTACCTGTGATTATTTTGAGAATCAGTATTTGGGACTATATTGATGCTACAGTCTTCATTACAAATTCGTGCAATTTTAGGCTCTAATCCCATGCTCTGAACAAGACTCATGGCACTGTATGACCACAGCCTTCAGCCTCTACATCACTGTAATTCTGGCCCATAACTCAGACCCACTTCAGCATCTCTATCATTCTATTTTCTTCGAAGTGAAGGGTCTTTCCTAACCCTCTGCAAAACATACCTCCTAATTACCATGATAATTTGAATCCATATAGTGTTTTCTGCATCATTTTCAGAGACAGACAGTAACTCCTGGATTTAACATAGAACACTGGAGGTGGAGGAGAAAACTCTCATAAGCTATGTGAATACAGAGTAAGAGAAAAAGAAGGGAAAAGGACATATCCAGAACAAATAGGACTGTCCACGTGAGGATTATGCAGAACCTGTTCTGCAGCAAGTTCACATACATTAATAACAGAATTAATAAATAACAGCTATAAAATACACTAAGGATTGCAGTGCAGTATTTCTTTCACATGGGAGTAAACAAAACCAGGCATTCTTCATTTTAAAAAACACAGTGAAAATTCAAGCAACTAAAAAACTGAAATGGTGAAATTCAACAAGATGGCAGTTTTGATTTAAAGTATTGATAAATGTATCAGTCTGAACACCAGCAGAACTCTAGCAGTCAGCCCTTTTGTTTTGTCTAAAGAGGCCATTTTTCATCCAACAAGGAAAAAGCTTCACTTTCTTTCAGCAGTCCTCCTTGTGGGGAACTTTGCAAACAAAAAAATATAAGTCTCAATTAAAGAAAAAAAAAATCAAACCAACCAAACTCTTATGTTTCACTGTCCCCTGTCACAAACAGTATAACAACCAGAACCATCTTTGCAAAGTAACCATAGCAAGCCTTTCTAGATACAGTTGTCAGATGTGGAACAATTTGGGGAATAATTTGATAACTTTATTTTCAGATTGCACATCATTTTGTTTAGACAGATCCAGTTCCTTCAATACTGAATGACTAGCTCAAATGCTTTCACATATAATTATGGCTCAATCCAGACACACTTTTTTAAAAACAAAGCAACTGTATATATTAGGGTAATAATCTTTTAAACAACAGAGGAAAATTCAGCTGTGTATTTTCTTACTCACTTTAAATCAAATTCAGATCCTGCTTGGATTTCTGCTGGTTCACATCCCATTTCAATACACAAACTCCCACAGGTTTTATCTCTTCAACAAAGCAATTAATAAACCGTGGCTCAGGCCATTAAAGGTTTGTTTTATGCCACTCTCAATCCCTTGAGATAAATAGAAATTGATGTTTATTTTCAGCCTTTTGAAATCTGAATAATTTCTGCAAAGTCCTGCAGCCCTGAAACTAAAATCTAATTACCTGCAAGTATTTGCAGATATAAGTATACATTCAAACTCTTTCTTCTATGTGGCAAGCTTTTTAAAGATCAAAGAGTTACCTCTAGCCTTGAGGCTCCTTATTTGAAAATGCACGTTAACATTTAATGGTGTCACATTCCAAAGCCCTACACACAGCTTTGAAACATGTCCCTCAGTGGTGGAAACAGCTTTCCCTGCTGCTAGCACTAGTCAAAAGGACAGGAATATGTTTTCAGAAGATCCATGGCCAATTCCTCCAACACAAGAAATGGAAGCCTGGTTATCTCACCACCAGTTATTTGCAGCATCAAAACCCAGTACATCAGCCCAATGAAAAGGTGAAAGAGGTTTTCCCTTCAGTTTTGTCCAGGAGAAGTCAGCATGCAGATCTTACTGCTTTCCTTGCCATAGAAGAGGACCACCCCTGAAACTCAGAATCAAAGAGTGATTGAGCTTGGGAGGGAGCCTAGGAGATCACACAGGATTCCCTACAGCAGCTTGCCCAAGACCAGGTTCAGACTCACGTTTGTCTTTGCAAGGCTCTTCCCAAATCCTTAGGGTCAGCGAAACCAGCTTGAGTTTGTAGATTCAGTAAGTCCATCCTTTCATACACCAAAATGTGGTATTCAGGAATAACAAAGTTCTCGTGGTGTCCTGATGGGCTTTAACTTGGAGAAACCCTATGAAAACCTTCCTTCTTTGTGCTACTAAGATGAATGGAATCAGGCGAATTTCAGATAAATTATTTTTCCAGGACACAAGAAAAATTTTAATATGATAATATCGCTAAATTTGTGTTTATATGATAATGCAGAGCATTAGAGATATGATTTTGTACAATTTCTCACATTCTGAGCAAGAATTAAGGAAAGCCGATTATTTTCTTCTTCTCATCTATATTATTTCTATTTGTTTTCTTTTTTCTTGAAATAGAAACCAGCCCCAAACCAACATGCTGATAGTTGCTTATATTTAGGGGTTTATCTGTGTAGGTTTGTTCATTGGAAAGGCACATCTAAAACATGGAAAGATTCAGGGATATAATTAAATAATGGAGCGGGAGGGAAACATATAATTTGTTTTTTAACCTTAGGATGTTTCAAAGTGTGAAAACAAGGAAAACAAACATGTCAGAATGCTAATTCTAACATATATCCTCTGTTACACTTATTATTAACTGTATGAATCCTGGGTTACCCAAGCAGCACTGAGGTTGGGCCACGTTATTAGAGACCACATAAGACATCACACTGGCTCCTGCTACTGTTGAAATTGCTCCTCTCACCTGCATGGTAATAAAGGGAATAATGAGGGAAAAGTATAGAAGCCCCCCCCAGCAGACCCATGAAGCTCCAGAATGACCTGACAACCAGTCCCTGTCACACACTCATCCCTGGAAGGTTAAGTAGATTTTGATGAAGCCATCAGCTTCAACTGCAAAGAGCTTGAGCCAATGCCAAATGAGGTCAAAGGGATTTTTTTCCCCTCCATTAGTTTCAATGAGCTCTGAATAAAACCCAGTGGGCTCCAGTGTGCCTACTAATTGTTAAGGGAATTAGAATTCCAGTAAATCATTACAGCTATGGTCACTTGAAACCAGAATGACAAAGGGAAATTACATGATCCCCTGCATACCTCTGTGTGAACCACTAAATTCATGTTAAAACCATGATAATGTAGCAGAATTTAGAATACCACCTCAGGCAATGCAAACCAACACCTACTAGACCAGGTTAATTCCTATTCTCCTGAATTCCAGAGAAATAATGCCTCATAAATTCAAGTGACTATTTATGTACCCACATCAAATCCCCTACAGAGCCTCTCCTACTCTCAAAGGTAAGCTACTTTTCACAAAAAGATTTTGAAAAGTCATGTCTATTGGTACAAAGCAGAGACTGATCCAAAGGCCATGAGACTATATGATTCCTGAATAAAAAGCATCAAGTGTAAAAGTTTTATAAAGATCTATGTTTAGTATATTATTATTATATACAATACATACTAGTATATAACATATATATACACAATATATTATTTTTTAAATAAAGCTGGGCCAGTTTGTTGATCAAATTCACACCACGGTGACACACAAAACTGCTGCCATTCAAATTTCATTCACTCTTTAAACGCTGGAGACCAACAGGATGCTATGCAGCCATTACCTGGAGGATGTTTACAGCATTTTGTCATTGCCCTGGCTAACGCCGAAGCACAATCACAGCCGTGTTATTCCATCTCAGTCTCCTGCCTGCACCAGTGTCTCTGGCACGAGCCCACGGCCGTGTGACATCCGCGGACGCGCTCTGCAGCCGCTGTCCCAGCGGGGCAATGGCTGTGGGCTGCATGCAGCAGATCAAGCCAAGTCTGCTTGAACGAACAGAAGCAAACCCAAGCTTGTTTACTATTCCAGCTGTTAACAGTAGTCCTAAGTGCAGTAGGGACCACACAGGGTAGCAAATGCAGACAGCAAGGGACCCCTTTGGAATGGTGCTTTATATGGCATTAGGCATGGCTTCCCTTCCTCTGGCGGGGCGCGCTACTTTATCCCCATGCTGCAGAGATGGAAATGAGGCAGGACACAAGGTCACACAGAAATCCTTTTGGTTAAGTGGGAACTGAACAGCCTTCCAGAGTCCCTCAGCCCTGAGGAGCTTTGCTCCCATTACTCTTTTTTCTTGTTCTCATAGAACAACAAGTCATTTGAATCTCAACAAATGCATGGAAATTGCCAGAATTGAGTCAGGGAAAAGGATGGGAAAACTAAAGGAGAAAATTCAGAATACAGACATTAGGCTAGTAGAATAGGACAAATACAATGAAAAGAGGACAATCATGGACAGTTATAGCTTTCCATTTTTTAAAAGAGCTCAGATCTGTTAGGATGGTGTTTGAGTAAAGAAAAATAGAGTACTATGAGGATTGGTAGAGTGGAAGCTAATTTAGGTATATGTTTGGAGCTTAGGTTGATTAGGTCATTCACAGCCTGAAGCTTTCTGGCCATAATAAAGCCTATTCTAAACCATCCCTGCTGCGTCTCACTTCTGTTTATTTGACTAGTTCTGTTCAAGGTCCAGATTTGGCAGAGCTTCTGTTTCCCCCAAAGTGCATTTCATTTTCAACCATCTGCTAAAGACTCCAAGCCCCTTCTCTGAAATTTGAAAGATTTAATGACAATTAGCACGGAAATACTCTTTTTAATTTTATTAACAGATTGTAGAATCAAGAAAATTCACAGGGGAAAAATGCATTAAATAGCATTGCCTTTCCCCATCACTAGACCTGCCTACCAAGTGGTACGTACAAGGCTCCTGTGGGTAGCTGCAAAGCACTTTGAATGCAGAGCTACAACATTAATCCTGTAAGAGTAATCACAACAGCCAACTTGTGCTATCATATAGCTTTACTGACTCCAGTAAGACCTTGTAGAGATGCATTAGGCCATATGCAAGTCATTTGATGGAATCATGTTATTTGGTTTCAAGTCTCCTACCTCTGGCCCAATCTGACAGCTCCCTGCCTCCCCCCCAGGTATCAAATTCAGTAAATGTTAGAGGAAAGCATGTTCTCACACTGCTGGTTCTAGAAGTTCAAGGGAACTTCATCTGGAAAGCTTCATCACTGCATGACACATGCACTATAGGGGACAACTTCTATATTTTGAATAATTTAATTTTTTTTAAAAAACAAAACCACTTAAGTTTCCTAAGAGATCCATAAATTCATGACATTTCTACATGGTCAAGGGCTTTCATTTCTTGGAAATGGCATTTTTTTAGAATACTCACTGTCACTGCAGACTCTCAGCTTCATAGTAATTTATGTCACTGGCAACCTTTAGAAACTTGACTTACACTGTTAATGTAGTAAAACAAGGCAGACATGTAATTATGCCCTGAAAATAAAATCTTTTGTAGGCTTTAACAGCATCTTAAACATTAACTGAATTAGTTCCACCTGTCAAGTGGTCAGATGGGCATTCTTGAGACATATCTACTTGACAGTGTACTTCCAACTATTTATATTTCTTGCGAAGGAGAAATTATTCCTTTTGGTACACTATGAAGCCAAAATATTTAATTTTCTTTCCAATTAGGAGATACATCACATCTTTACCTCTGCAAGCTTGTACCCAACACTGCCTTACAGCCTCAATGGAAAATACAGCTGCAGTTTATGGCCAGATGTATTTATGACTCAGATTCCACTGTGTCCTCGTATGCCGAAGCCACTGATTCTGCTCAGGACCATCCTGATCAGTGCAACTGAAGTCTGCTCTCAGAAACAACTTCTCCATGAAAATCATACAGACCAGGACTATTCAGCTAGAGTTGGAGGAAAAGCAACTTTTCAGAAAACATGGCATACAAAAACAATCTAGAGTATTTTGGGAGTTCTGTTTACTTTCCAGCCCTCTGAGTTATGTAATCTGAAAACCTTATGTTTCAATGGGCTACGGATACAAGTCAGAAGGCGAGTTGCCTGTGTTCAAACAAGATACATTTTTACTGCATTCTTACTGCCAGCACAATTTAGTATTTTTGTAAGCACCCAGGGAGAAAGTTGGATTTTGGAGCTAATGGGAAAGCAACAGCTAATAAGTCAAGCCACTGCAGCATGAAAATATGACTGGGGCAAATTTAGCTTCTGTATTTCCATGACAACCAGAGTGGGTTTACTAATTCATAATCAAGTTTTTCACACCTTGGGTAGTTGAAATGGATTTCTGCCAACTTCTACTATCATAACACTTTGCTTAATAGCAGAGACCCTACTAAGAAAAAGTGCCTTTTGATCACACAAACAGGGACTAGGTCTCCAAGTCCTGCTTTCATGTTTTATATTATTATTAAAGCCCTAGCAAACAGTTTTGGTTTTAATTTCTTCTATTAACCAAGTAGATATTGTATAGTTCAAACAAATACCCCATAAAAACATAGGCCATTTGTACAAGAGGAAAAGTTTCATAACTTTAGAACTTGTTTTATTTTGAAAATGAGTTCATTTCCAATCCTGCTAACCATTCTTCCTCGATACATTCCACAAGTTTTGTACATGCAATATCAGTAACATCTATATTAAACAAACTCAAATATTGTTATACTTTCATATCAACTTGGAATGTGAAATAAGATATACCTATATCTCTCTATAATTCAACAGATTAGGTATTGAAAAAGCTTCCATCAACAACTAAGATAGAAAAGTACTGCAGTAAACTAGAAGTATCCAACTCTTGTTTGAACAAATGTCAATATATGTATCTGCATTCCCATCTTGGGGGAAGAGACCTGAATAATGCATAATTAAATCCCACAGATATTCTAGAAGGAATTTTCACTTGAATAACTTATTTTAAACAAGTATCTTCATTGACATTTTTTTCTTAATATCTCATTTTAAGACTTTACACTGGAAGTCTGAATTTTTATTTTCACCCAGCTGTGTGATGGACCTGCCATTTACATGTTTGACATAAGGGAAAAGTTATTTTTCTCATTTCATCATCTGGCTCAAACAAACTACAAACTGGAACCTATTTTCAGTTCAGACGGGAAAAACTTGGTATTCTAAAAGAGAAGTTTGATTTTTAAACATGACAAGTTGTGGGGTTTTTTTTGTGGAACTTACCAAGCAGTATCATTTGCACTGCTCTTAAAGGTTCTCCAGGACTGGACCATGTTTTACTCTTACTAAAGTCTTATTCTTATCTTTTATACTTGAAGGTGGTTGTTTCTGTTCTAGATGGCTATTAAGAATTTATAGCCAACTGTCTTCACCCCTTTTTTTGCACTAAACCACAGGTCCCTCCAACCTCTGGAACCCAAAGGTCTTTTACATCCTGTTATTCTGAAGCACTCTGCAGCCCAGCCTCACCTCAGCATGCTCTCTGGTGAGAGATGACACTCTCAGAGTCTTACCCAATAGCTCCTTCCTCCCTTCTTCCCAAAGGCTCTGGGAACAGTTGGTTTCACAGTGGAAGCTTGTGAGACCCCACAAAGCCTCCTCAGAGAAGAAAGTCCTACCACTACTGCTTCTGACTTTCCCCCATCCTCAGAAAGCAGCAGTGGAAGCCCTTGCACAGTGCCCTACAGCAAAGTACCTCTGTTGCACACCTTTGCTGCCACTGGGATGGAGAAGCCCCTGACAGAAGCCCTCCCAGGACCTCCAGCTGTGCCTTTCAAGGAGACCCTGCAGTGCAGAGAGAGACCTCTCTCCATGACAACGTGCTCCGAGCCAGAGCTCATCGGCTTTCAGTTCTCCTATCATGCTTTCATTTTTGCTAGACTTGCTAAAAACTGAACCATCACATCACACTCAAAGTAAGTTTGCCTTTAGGCCATTTTTCATGATTTTGCAGGTGATTTCATCAACAGCAAAGGAAGGTCTTATTTGCTGAACTAGATGCACCAAATATTGTCACCGACTTTTTCAATCCGGGCATTTCACTACAAGCTTCGTTTCATTAGCAAGTCAAAAAGACACAAACCCAAATCCAAGAGGATCCATTTATACTTGGGATTATTCACAACTGGCTATTAATTGTGGGTGACATGGAAAGAAACTCCTGCTAATGCATCTTTACACAGTCTAGCTCTGTATCCAGATCTACGGATTTCTGAGGATTGAAGAAACTGTTACCTTGTTTAAACTCCAGAATAACTCAGGCTCTACAACTCTGCATAGCTATTCTTACACCAAACACAACAGATTGTTTTGTATGAAGTACTGAAAAACTGATTTGAGGTTTGGGTTGTTCTGGTTTTAAGTTTGTTTTTTTAATTGATAATTTGTCTTTTTTTTTATTTCTGCTCGCTTTTTTTTTTAAATGAGTATAGGTGAGTTTCTTTAAGAGAAGAGCAAGTAACAAAAAATAAAAGATACAAGGAAGAATTTGTAGTATTTTTTAAATGAATGAGGAACTACTTTTTTTTTTTTAATGTGCAATCTTGTGCTTCCTTCCTGCACTGTGAATTACGGTAATCCAACCATCATTTTCATCTCTGCACATTTGCAGGGTGAGCAGTGACTATATCTAGCTCCCCTAAAGGCAATTCTGAAAATGTTCCTTTCTGTACTTTTCCTGCATAAGAATCCTAACAAAGGTGTTATTTGAAGATTCCCCCCCAAGCCTCTGAACAGCAGTGCTACATAAATGATGGAGGGGGGAAAAAAAAAAAAGTTGAAAAGGGGCTTGTGTTGATGACTCAGTCCCTTAAAGAGAAAATGCACATCCCTATGAACCTCATTCCACCTCTTTCATTCAATCCATATCAGTCAAGATCTCCAAACACTGACACGCCTGTGTTGTGCTGCGGACTCTGGACTACTGCTCATAAACAACCAGGAAAAGGGTTAAGTTCAGTATTTTCAATATTAAAATTAAGCTATTATATTTGGTTGCTATTTTAAGGAAGGAAAAAAATGCAGACAAAAAACCACCATGGTGCTGCTGCCACACAAAGCTGAAACCATCAGTGAGCCATGTCAGTTGTCCCCTAGCAAAGCCAGCAAGGTTTGCTCTTAAATACCTTGCAACTCCTGAAGGAGGAGGTCTGGAACCAAGCATGGAGAGTGCTGCTATCTGCATCAGTAGAAAGACAAGTAAAGAGGGAAACAGTGAGAAATGAGCTTCACTTGAAGGATGTGTTTTTTAAAAGATGAGTGACCTTAGACTCGGGACACTCTGCTCTGACTGCAGCACACCAGGATGGAATTTTTTCAGAGTATTATCACATGATTAACCCAGAGAATCCATTGGTTCTCTGCAAGCCTCAGACCAGACAACAAGCAATAAAGGAGTGATTTGGGTAGAGGAACAGCAGTCAAGAAACCAACCTGCTTCCTTCAGAAACTCTTCCATGAGGCCCAGAAAAATGATCAGAAAACTGCAGATATGGAGACCAGAGACAGGGGGAAGTTTTCTCTCAGCACTCCATGGATCAGACTGAGCTTTAGAGAATTTTATGATCAATAAAAAGATCATATAACTGCACAAGTGCAACAACATCTAGATTATTGCCCCACTTCCAAAGAAGTCATAAAAAGGAAAACAGGAAACACCCAACACATTTTAATTTAATAAATAAAACAAAAAAAAAAAAAAAACAAACAAAAATCCCACATTTTCTTCACATGTGAAACGCATAAATCATCTGCTTCTCTTAAGCAGTGATTTTTCCTTCAATTCCTCATCTCATTTTTCTCAAGTATATGACTGTAAAGATGCCTGAGTAAATAGTAAATTAAATAAGCAAATTAGGAAAAAACAGCATCTGACTATTTTGAGGACAGAAGATTTTTTAAATGAAAAGGAAAAAAAATTGCCCACCAACAGAAACATTTTAGAATATTTTAAACAACTGAACTGTCTAGTTTTCCCTTTGATCCAATATCAAGATGCAAACACCTATCCACCTAACAAAGCAAAAGGCTACAAACATAACCAACAAATACTCTAGGTCATTAATCTTTCCTACTTCTTTCTTTTGCCTATATCCAATAGGGACATGATGCTTCTTCACATAGAAATAATAAGATGTAGCAGGTGGTGTTTTTTCAATTTTAGTACCTTTCACAGAGAACAGAAAGTAATTAAAAAAAAAAAAGAAGTCAAAAAAAGCATAGCCCAGGAACTCATTAATAATTAGACACATCCTCTGCTTAACTTTGTATATGCCAAAATGCAACTCCTCATTGCAAAGTTTTTTTTCACACACCTAACTTCTGGACTTTTGAACTCAAACACTCACAAATGCAACCATCCACTTTCTCTTAGCACAAAATCAATCATCTGTCACTCCCAGCAAATTGCACATAGCCCCAAGAGTTATACAAGCCCTGTAAAATGCCTATAGAACCCACACGTTTCTACCTCCAATTTTAAATGAAAACAGTTTAAAGGGGCTGACCGACACCATGGCACCAATTTCCACCAGTACCCTCCTCCAGCAAGAATCCTTCAGTTATTTTTAACTTCCCTGCTATTTCAGCTGCTGGGTTTTCAAGACAAATGGCATGGAGAAGCTTAAACAAGGAAAATCGCAAAAATTGTTCGTGGTGAAAACAAACAAACCACTACAGTGGTTAAGATGTTATGAGGGCTAAATTAAAACAGAAGATATGCCCCGTCCTAGAAGATTCTTGCCTGTAGAGCTACAGTCAAAATTCTGTACATTACTACTAGCAATAAACTCTTGGGGTAATTTTCTAGCAATGTCTTCCCTTTCAGCCAATATAGTTCAACAGAGCTTAGCACATGGAAGAAAGCAACTGGTTTTGCTGTATCAGTTTATATTTTAATGTTGCACATTGAATTTAAGGATTTTTTTAATGCTACCAAATAGGAAGCTATAACAACCCCAAAAGCACGTTCAGAAGAACTTACTGTATGCTCAGTCAAAAATGCCTCTGGGTTTGTTTTCATTTAAAGGGTTTCTCTTCTTTTTTTGACAGGAATAAACATTCTGGGTGCTTGAATGAAAAGAAGGATCAAGTTTTCAAAAGGTACTTTGCAGTAAGAGGTTACCAATATACAACCTAAGCAAGGGCATAGCAGTACCAGGTCCTTTGCTGAATGATCACACAGTTTTGTAACAGAAATACTATCTAGAAGTTGGTGTATGTGTGAAGCAGTAAAAAACAGCACAAAGCAAAAGAAAAAAAAGCCTGCACTGATAGTGCAGGACCCCATTCCCAGGACAACAGTTCCAGAAGAAATACAAACGTCTTCTTCTGTCACAAGGACAAAGCCACAATGGCAAGAAGGTTGCAGCATATCATATATACCCACTCCTTTCTTGTTAGGCAAAATGACGGCAGAACTCCTCCATATTCAAAATTAGTCAAAAACCAGAAAATAGGCAACAAGCCAGATGATGATTTATGGAAGCTGTAGTTAACAAGATTTGGAGACAAAGGACCACACTGTAAGAATTGAAGACTACAGAACACCATAAAGTACCTCTCCAGAAACTAGTTTATCACCATTATCAAGAGGTACCCTCTTAGACATGATAAGGCATTGTCAACTTGTGTCCTTTTTTCTCTGCAACGAGTCCACTTGGATGTGCTCACCTTGATGCTTGCAAATTCACATCTGTGAGAGAATGAAATCTATGATTGCAGACTATAGACACTTTAAAAATCAGCTTGCTTAAATGTTTCATAAGTAAGAATCACCTTCCCCTTTCATAAAATCTTACTTTGATTTTTATTACTCTATTTTCTCTACATGTTTAGGACTTGAAAATACCTACTGGAGGCTAGGGAGAACAATTAGCTCTTAGGGGAAAAGGCAGGAGAGTTTTAAGATCCTGTATCTTCCTGGAGGACAGGCATATGGTTAGCTTCCATATAAAGAACAAATAGTAGCTGAGTAAAGAGCTTTCCCCCATGCAGAAATCAGTTCTTTTCTTAGAACAAGCCTCAACTGAAGATAAATAAGACCCATTTTCATGTGTTTTGCATCAGTGGCTCAAAACCAGGCACGTTATTGCTACTTCACTGTGATTATCAACTCATGCAGGGATGATGCACAGCACACAGTAAAACACAACACAGTCCTGCCTACACAGAGAACATCACACTTACAGCATGATAGGAAAAACTGGTAATAATTGTAGAGATGTCAGGCCCAGTTTTTATATTTACATTTGGGTAGGCTCAGGGAAAGCAATGCCTCAGGGAATGTTAACAAAATGCAGATCATCCAGGTTCATCCCCAGAGTGTTTCAAGCAATGCTGGAAATAGAAGCTCTACAGCTGCTACTATTAGGAAACCACGAAGGTGTTGAAGTGCCAATGGCTATCACTCTTGAGGGGAAAATACATCTCTTTTTCCATCTGTGAAACTTTTTCAGTTCCTTGAGGCTGAGTGCTGTGCCCTGAAGGATGTGACTCGTGTGCAAGGACAAGCTCAGGAGATGAACTCTAAGGAAAAACAATGCATTAGTAACCAGTGCATGCCAACGCACTTGGTCACTCAGCAAACATGTCCTGCACCTTCCATCTCACTGGGGACAAGCTGAGCTCTCACTGCAAGCTTTACTGCCTACAACCAGGCCCATGTATCCTGTCCATACCTTTCTGACTTCCTCCCACAAGAGAAGCTTCAAAAGGTGGGAATTTGTCCTTCATTTCCCTACAACTAAGCCTGAGAAAATCTACTTCCTTACTAAGCTTTCTTTCA
This sequence comes from Irena cyanogastra, assembly GCA_013397155.1. Taxonomy (NCBI): domain Eukaryota; kingdom Metazoa; phylum Chordata; class Aves; order Passeriformes; family Irenidae; genus Irena; species Irena cyanogastra. The sequence continues at coordinate 36,905 of VWZV01007865.1, forward strand.
TTTGAAGGTCAGTTTATCACCTTGGGAATATTTAATTTTAAACTGAAATGTGATAGAAAAAAATCCTGTGCAGCCCTAAATGCAAAGGAGTGGGGGAAGAGGAAAGAAACACACTTAGAATATATGAAACAATACCTTTCCTGGGCTTTGCTACCTCTTTCCATTACTATTTTCTACCCAGGTTTAGAAACAGAGGTGTTTCAAAGGGCAGTTTTCTGAAAAGCTTTATTCTCCAAATCACATGAGTGGGTGATAACCTCATCAGATGCAGCACTTCTTCTCTGGTCCTATATCGAAGAGACCACATTTATGTCTGAAAATTCTTCTACATATGCTGTGCACCATATCTCTTTTTTATAATAGTTCTTCTTTCAGGAAAGAGCAAGACCTATTGGTCCTAAAGTACCTGTGGGGAAAACTGTGGTATGCTTTTTGTTTGGTCATTGCTTAAATTTATTTTGGCATTGAACAGGAGAACAGAAAACCCAATTTCCTCACTGAAGAAAGTTTACTGAAGCAACACATAGAACTGTTTATCTCCATCAAACTCACCTATATACCCTGGTAAATCAGCTTGTCATAATGAAGGCTGCCTTTGCTGATTTACCTCTGCACACCAGGTATTACCTGTATCTATAAAAGAAAAAAAGAAAAGAAGCTGCCTCTCAACAGTACTGAAAGTTACATGTGCAGAAATTGTGCCCTCTCTCTAACTCATGCTAGCTTAAAATGTATTTGCTACCACAGATATTTCTGCTAAAAAGTAACACAGATCTCAATTATTTTAAAGCTTATTTTAGCTTAAGACAAAATTGAACACAGAGTTAAGGAGACAAAAGAAAAAAAAAAGCAAGCAGTTGATTTAGATTTGTACCCTGGGGTAATTACCTTATTTCTCATCTTTTAAGAAGAGTATCACTGCACAAAACAAAAGCCCTCTTTAGGTCTGAGCAGGAATTAGATGCACTGCATCACTGTCAACACAGCAGTGAATATTTTCATAGTGAACACTGAGTGGCGAAGTAGAGCTTCCCACAGCTAATGAGAGCAATCAGCACACGGGGCTGCAGGCAGGCAGTGAGCTGCTGGAGAGCACAAGGAAATAAATTCAGAAACACGTTTAGAGCTATTAAAGGAGCTATAACCAACAGCTACTGCACTTTTTTAAATAAACAAAAGGGGCCAACGAAGTGCCAGGATAAATATTTGTGAAATGCCAGTTGAACTCCCCAGGATCTGAAGTCTGTCGTGACATGGCCCCGGGATCCTTGGCCACAGAGGGGCTCCAAGTCACTCCTCCAGCAGGTAAGAGTCAAAGCTTGGGCAATGAAATCTCTAGGATGAATGACACAAAGGGTCATGATCCTCAGGAATTCTTCTACAAGGACCACTCATCTTCACAAACATGAAGTGCATGCAGTAGAGAATAGAAGAGAAAGGCAGTTTCAACTCTCACCTTTGCCCAGGAGATCTTGCATCGGTCTGAAGAAGCAGCAAGACAGTTTCTAACAGGGATTGCCTTGTGGAAGGGTTAAAGCTTACATAAATTCACCTGCTATGTGCAGAGAGAGGCTTAGCATCAAGATGAGCAAGCACAGGGGTTTTGAGAAGGGTGGCCTCCCTGTATCTGCCAGTCAGAAAGGGATTTTCTCACCTCAGAGTGTGTAAAGGTAGTTTCTGTTCTCACCTCCACATTCACCACTGACCAGCCTCTGAAGCCATCACCACTTCTCCGAAAAAATCTGAAGTAACATCATATTATATCAGCTTTTGCTTGTGCATGTCAGCACCAGCTACAGCAAGACCCAAGCTTTAAGAACTTAGTCCTGAAAACACTTTAGTGTCTTCACCACCCTGGAGATCTCTTCATCCAGCTTTTGAGCAAAGGAACTGCAGAGATATCTTAATTAACTCCTTAGGGGCTTCCCAGAGTGAAGATGGGATACAGACTAGTGTCAGCTCTGAATTATCCCTGTTTTCAGTCTCCTGTGTACAAGTCATTATGAATTGGTTTAAAGGCATAGTTTGGATAAAATAAACAAGAGTATTATTAGTTATCATAATTGATTACATTAGTTTTGAAGACAGCTTTGGATACAAGAAATTTAATTTTATTTTAACATCACCTTTCTTTCTACTTAATTGCTGCAGAAAACATTTTCATCCAAACAGCTGAAAGCATGTGTTCTTTAAAAATCACAGCAGGAACAACAATGACAAAAAGATTACATTTTTATTTCTCTGCCAAGGTCTACCTAACCTGGACGAAGATCTTAAAATGAATATTCTATAATATGCATGTCTGCAGGGAGGAAAGATGAACTAAGTCAGTCTGAGGTAAAGTACCAGCTGTTGAAATCTAAAAATCAAATTTATCATAGATGCATCAAAGTTCTGTTAATCCCCCAAAAGCCATGAAGGTTTTATGAGGGTTTTAGTGAAAGGAAATTGAAGCACTCCTGCCTTCAGACAAATTAGGACAGAAAATCTTCTCCTATTCTTAGTTCGCCGTAGATTATCAGATTCAAAATGGTATCTCAACTTCTATAGCCAGTCACTACCAAAGACTGCAGAAGGTGGTGTTTCAAAATACTTTATCATTTTTCCAAGTATTATTATCACAAGCACACCTGAAAGCCAACAGATTTTATATTTTAATATCAGTAAAATTCTCTGCTAACTTACATGCATGATACTGATTTACAGTAATCTTTTAAGTGAGAACTAATAAATATGTATGACATTCATCAACAGAAACATGGCTGCACTTTCTTCCAGATTGCAATTCACCTCTGCAGTGAGAAATATGACTTGAGGCTTTTAATTTCTTCTGTTTAACAATAAGTTATGCAGAGGTAAACAGATTAGATATCTGCAGCATCCAGTCTCAGCTCACACTGAAGACAGAAGACATTCTGCCACGGTATTGTACAAGACTTGTATTGTATTTCCAGTTTCCAGTTTCAGCCAGGACCTTGTATCATCCAAGCTGAATGAAGCTAGAAATAGCAGGAGTTTATACAGTAAAGTATATATTTAATTCTTTTGAATGTGTTTTTAATCTCATATTAAATGATAATGCCATTCTTCCTAATAACAGTGTGAATCCCATGCAAAATATCAATATATTTCCACATCTCCTTCAAAGACAAGCTGTGCTGCTGGGAACCCAGCCTGGCATATTTTTATTCTCATGCCAATTACTTCAGCCAAAAGACTTACTTGACATATTTAGGAAGGGTTTATTTTTATTTAATGTTCAGCAAGCAAACAAGGACAAACCCTGAACAATGAATGAGATAGTAGAGGCTACTACAAAAATATTAATTTTTTCACAATACTTCAAGTCAATAGTACTGAAGTTATCACTTTTTTTCTTCTCTGTATCTAATTCCCTTAAGGTATAATACTAGTAAATGGAAGTTAAGATCACCTTTCTACATTCCTAGAGCTGTCTGGAAATTTTCTGTCATGATTTCCTCCTTATCAAAGCCAGTTTCTACAGACTCTCAGTCTTCCACGGAGTATGTTTTCTCTGATTAAAAACCAAAGTGAAAACAAACTGCGTCCCTTAAACTCACCAATTCTTCTGTGTACATTTTCTTGTTCAGCAGACTAAACTCAAAACTTCCAGAACCAAACCAGCCCTTGCTTTCTTCCCATTTTGCAAATAGGTTACTTTGTTATAAATTAACAAAGTAATAACTAAAGGATGTAACCTTTAGTTTGCAATTACAGAATTTGAGATTATTTCAAGAGCCCTTTTCTTTTCACATAAACTTGGTAGTTTTTTCACATAAATACCCTTCTTGTTAAACACAGCAGAAGTACCTAGTCAGATTCTTCAACTGGCATTTTTCAGAACTGCCCCGGGGCTTTGTGTGACTGAGCATAAACATCCCCTTCTATATTGAGATGCTGACACTGTCCATTAGACCTTTATGGCTCCCTGAGAGAAACAAATCATCCTAAACAACATATTCTCAACACATTAGAGGTAGAAAACATTCACTGAAAGTATTAGGTATGCCTTGGTCAAGTAAGGGTCTAGCTGTGAAAAGGAGAGAAGATGTTCAGGTAAATAAATTCTCCTTAAACTGCAACAGCCAACACCAGGCAAATAAGGCTAACTTGACCCCACCTCAAAAAGTTATTGGGTGTGAATATATTCATTATGTAGGCACAATTGCACAAAGCATATAGGGGGGAAGCAGTAGTTCCACATTTTCATTCTTGTATTTGTCACCAAATGCCATTTGTAACCCACGAGATGCATGAATACAGCTTCAGCTCACTCACACTGCTGAACACCTATCTCACAGCTGTGTCATTTGAATGCTGGCAAACTACCTGCAGCCAAGATACATATTTAGAACCAGCTACCATTCACTTGCATCTCAACTGTAATGCAAGCCCACAAACTCTTTGCTCCAGTCTTCGTAACTGGAATTAAATTCAGCTTTCATTACAGCTATTCTGGAAAACAAAAGCATTTCCATAATAGCAGGGAAGAAATGAGAGCACCTGAAGCCGTAAGCATGGACGTGCATTCTATTTTATGTGGCTGCTGTTGTTCATGTATAACATGCTGATGTACAAATTCTGCAGCCAATTCACATATGGGGTTTTGTGGGAGATTCATATTAAAGGGCACAACAGTGCCAGGCTGAGTCTGAATGCTAAAATGCTGAAAGCAGCAGCAGACCAGAATTAAACCTGTCTGACATTTTAGATCAGCAACATTTGAGGACAGCAGCACTGAGGAAAATTTTTCTTAATCAAATCCCAGGTGATACTCAGGAGGGGAGGATGATGACGTTATCAAACCAATTCCTCAGCATAAAGAAGCCGAATGTTCCTCTGACTAGGATAAGAACATGACACACTAAATTTAAATTTTTAGAGCTATGGTAAATTTTAAGCTGGTAGAAGGAGAGTGACTGGCTGCAAGGAAAATTAATTTTTCCCTATACTTAGAGAAAAAGGTAAAAGGTAGTCAGAGCAGGACTAATATTCCCCTTGTAGAGGTTGTCCTGCTGACGTTATTTCCACCTTCACCCTGACATTCAGTCTCAAAGCTAAAAGACCATGAATAAGAAGGGAAAGATGCATGGAAGAGAATAAAAATCTCAGCTAATCCACAACTTTTAAAAAGACACAAACAAAAATTTTTTTCTTTAATTTCTTGGAGGCTGAAAGAAAATGCTAAATTGTCCTACAGGCATAATCTACTTTCTAATTGAAATATATGCAACTGTTACAGTGCACTGCATTATTAAATGTAACTCAGTAATACAATTTGCCTTAATGATAACTGTGTAATAACCACAATGAAATATCACATACGATGTTTTAATGAGGATTATGGCATGTTAATTTTAAACTGAACAATAGGGCGTGCAATGTAATCCATGCCCTGTGTACAGTTCAACAGCTGCTAACGTGCTGGACTCATTCGTACTTGTGCCTGGCATGGGTAAATAATGACCCAATTACAGAGCTGCTTGGTACAAAAATTTATGATGTCAAGTACTTTTCAGAACACTGCAATGAAATTCTGAAGGCCCCATTCTACCATTTGTTTGATCTTTTGTGCTTCTACCATGAGGACAACATTTACAGGCCCAATGTTCTTCCATTTATCTATTTTAACTTGGGAGCACACAAATCAACTACCCAGTCAATATGGGCTGTATTGAATGGTCTAAATAAAAGTTTTCTTTTCACCCCACACTTAAAGTTTCAGCAAATTTGGTATTCTTCTATACTACTGCAAATGTCATAAACCAGTTCCCCTCAGTCATTTAATAGGTGATGGTTCAAAGTTATAAAGGCATGCAACCATTTAGTATGATCCAAGTACAGTTTTGGCTTCCACCGCTAATATCATCCACAGCAAACAGTTCCCACTAAGTACAGGACCCTACAGTGGAAAGCACAAAGCATGAAACACAAGGAAATGCTGCTCCTAAGTGAGCGGGTGGTGAAGGTTCTCACTAAAGCACTGTGGCACCAAACTGGCACAATCAGTTCAACAATTCCTACAGATTCCAGGGATTTTGAATGAGTAAAAAAAACACAGGAAAGGTTATCCTGAATTACAGGCCAAAACAGCCATGCTTTCTAGAAAATCCTGGAGGCTGGAAGTTCAGGTAAAGTAGGAGCTGTATGTGTTCGATGACCTTTTGTTTCAAGAAAACAAAACAAAACAAAACAAAACAAAACAAAAGAAAACAAAACAAAAGAAAAAAACCCTAAAAAGCAAAAACAATACAAAACAAGCAATACAAAATCCCAGACCTTGCCAGGAGCTCCCAGGGAAGCCATGCAGAATGGAGTCCTTCCCTTGCAGCATGGTCACACCAAAGTGCCTTCAGCTAGAACTGAACCTTGTTCTACAATGACCTGGCCTTTGGGAAAAAAAAACAAAGGGGGCTGCAAACCTTGCCAGTGTTGATACTTTGCTTCTCTGTAACCTTGATGTTTGAGCCCCTTCCTTTCAGCAAGCCCACAGATGGAAAATGGCATCAACTGGGCTTTTAAAAAATATTTTATTTATTTTTTATTTATCTATTTTATTTATGTACAACCATACACCCTTCTCTGTCATTTAGAAGTAAATTAAGATCTCTTTCATCACAGGAAGGCTAAGTAGCTGAGTTTTCAAAAATCCTTCCCTCCTCTCTGCATTTTCAGATGATTACATGACAAGCAGCAGACTAATGTAAAACAAAACCTCTTTTCATGCTAGGAGGATATTTTAGTAGGGCTTATGACATATCCTGTTTCATCTGAAAAAAAATACCAAAAATATCATTAAGCAGCACACACTCACGAAAAAAAACCAAAACAGCCTATCCTCACAAAAACATAAGATGGAATTTCTCTTGTAGCTTAACTGTCAGATAAAATATGAAAATCTAAGAGGGTTTTGTTTTGTTTTTCAGGATTTAAGTATTTTTCAAAAAGGATGAAACCCTTTTACATTACTAAATGCTTTCTTATATCCCTTCAATTCTAAGTTCTAACATGTCTAAAAACTAGAAACAGTAAAAGGAAATAAAAACATTTACACCATGGCTGAAATTCAGGAGAGGGTCTTCAATGTTTCTGCCCTTCCTTCCCAGAAATACACCTTTCCAAGATGGCATCCACAGATATACCACCCAAACCCAGGAGGTTCATCATGATTTTCTTTTTTCCCGTACCAGCCTAAATTGTTTTAATCACAAAGGAAACCTGGAGCTGTAAAAGACTTCAGCCTAAACTTTAGGGCAAAAAAAGTTGAATTTGCAGGAGAAAGAGAATTTAAAATACAAAATTCATTTACATGAATCATTTTGAAGAAGCAATAATGAATCTGGTGAAAAAATATCATTATCTGCCAGAGACTTGATTTTGATACATCAATTTTTGGTGGTCTTTCTTTAATTGAAAACACAACAACAACAACAAAACACACAAAGGTTTTATTAAAAAGTCTAACTCAGAGGAAAAAAAAACCTTTAACTGATTGTTTCCATAACCAGTCAACTGTTTCCAAACTGTTAGAGTAAAACCTGCTGTTACAGTCCCTACCTCTCTTTTCCCTTCCCTCCCCAAAATTGTTCCCTTTCTCTGTTATTCTAAGAGGCCATAAATTGATACAGGGATGTTCTCCCCCACGCTGCAGGCTGCAGACAATGAGTCAGAATGAAGAGACATTTCTACAGGGAACAGCACTGGAGGTAAAAAGCCACCAACTTGCCCACCTAAGAGCCACAAAGCTGCTGTGCTCTTAGCTCAGCACAGCCAGACAACCTCCCACCAAAAACTCCTAAAAACACCCCAAATACATCTGTGTTGTAATGGTGGACGCAGTACAAGAAGGCTTTCTTCCACTGCCAGTCCTGCTTCCACTTAAGGCTCCTGCTGGTGTTCAGAGACAGCAGGAGCTGTGTTCCTGAGAGAGCCTCAGCTTCCCCAGACACACTGCAATGAGCTCAGGCCCAGCTCTGAATGAACATAATGGCTGGTTTGAATTATTTAGGGTTATATGAACAGGTCATAATGTAGTTAAACATGCCAGGAATGAACATGGCAGAATGTGGGTTCCCACAGCTCTTTAAAAAGAGAGGCTGTGTTTACTATTTGTTTCAGCAGCTGGTTTCTCTAGAAAGGGAGAAGCTAAGCTCCTTGGAAACATGCTTGACTTTTTTTTGCAAATCCTGAGCAACTGCATTACAGAAACACAAATGGTACTGATACGGTCAATATAAGGACATGAGTGTCCAGCACAGCAGATTTTCTTCTGCATAATTCAGAGAGCAAGTGTTTTCTGTTAAAAATCTATGAGAAGAAAATAGAATTCAAGGGAACCAGTCCTTTTGGTTTCCCCTCAAACACAGTTTCCACCTTCGAGGCTTGCATGCACTCAACTCTACCACAAGTAACTGGCAACAAAAATAATCTCAGCTTTCCTTCACTATTTGATTTCCACATTTTGAAGCATCTAAACCTCCTTTGACAAGGGCAGGGCAATAAGGAACAAATCAAATGGGAACTATCTGATCTTCATCCTTCCAGACCTAAGGCACCAGACTGACTGAATATTGCATCCTCTTCACAAGCACCCAGCCTCTGGGAAAGAAACTGCAAAAAGACATCATCCAGGACTGGAAGGGGGAGAAGATGCACAGGCAGTTCCATGATAAAACACCTTTTTTAAGAGGAGCTTATTTCCAGATGAAGCACATAAACAACAACATACATAACAAACATGATACTGGAATATTGGGCAGAAGTTGTTTTCTCTTGCTATATGACCAAGAAAACTGTTTTCCTAAAGGTTTCATTTCATTTTGTAAGACATGCAAGCCACAAATACAACACTCGCAGAGGTTGTTATTGACACAGGAAAGAAAACTTTTTCTCCTCACTGCCAATTCCCTAGTAATTATAATGCAAATTATTTATCACCCACACAGAAGAAGAACTCTGCCATTCTCTAGAATCAGTGAAAAAAACACAAACCAAAACCTCACGACTTCACTGTGGAGACTGTCACTAATTTGAAACTGGTTCAAAAGCACTTTAAAAATAAGAAGTTTAAAGCACACACAATAAGGTAACACCTGTAACAGCTTCTGAGACAGCCCAGGCAGACTTCAACACACTGAAAAGGAGCGAGTTCTCTGTAGTAGTGAGAGAACACAGTTTTTATTTATATTAAAATTCTGCATTTGCTGATGAGGTACTGCATAATACAAAGGAAGAGAAGCATTACAGAAGTGATACATGTTTAAGTGGTTTGGAGTACAGACCCCCCCGTTAAGAGTCAGTTACTATAATTTTAAATGTTTACACATAGAGTACAACAAAATCAATTTAATATTTTTTTTGCAAGTTCTGTGTTGCATCCTCAGTATTTCAGAGCATCTCACACTACAGCATCTAAATCCTAACTACAGCTGTTCAGAATTATAGACTATTGTGCTTTGAGGATTTCACAAGTGATTTTCCCCCTTTACATCTCCTTTCATTTTGCAAGTTGATAAATTCCCTATCAGTGTGATGGGGTTTGATCCCATCTTACCTTTTGTCACACAAAGATTGCATTCTCTGTAGATCTTTTCATGATCATCCTTAAGCTTGCTAGGAACAGGATACTGTCAGTTAGGCACAAATGAAGCAAGGCTTTACTGTATACCCCTTGTCCCATCAACACGCTTTGAGACTGAAGGATTTGAAATATATGAAACTGTAATGGGATGTACACAACAATTCACTGAGCCTGGCTTGCTGTTGTAACCCAACCTGGAAGTAATAAATGTAAGTTATACCTCAACCAGACCTGAAGTGTGGGGGGCAGGGAAGCACACACCTTCAGCTGTAACAGAAGGAAGATGCTGCTCCACAAAACATCTCTTTTACTTTGGAAGGTTAGCTGGTGACTTTCTTTCCCAGTGTATCCTGGATTAATTTGGGTGAAAGAACAGACATTTTGCTTAGGACAAGCACTCAATACACACAATAACCAATGGCTTCTCTTGACAAGCAAGCATTAAAAGGGCTGCATGCTGTTTAAAGCAATGGGTCCAAGAGGCAATGAATACTTTTGTGAGTAGCTGTACTGAAGGCAGGAAACACCACTGTTCTATCCCTTTCAATATATTTCCTATATCTCCATGCCCACCTGCTACTTCCTCACTCTGGTCTGGATTCCTTTAAGCCACTGCTGCACTAACCATGGTCCAGCACCATCAGATAGAACCCCACATCAGCTTGTGTGGATGCTTTGGGACCAAACTGCAGCTGCAGCAGGTCAAGGACACATGTAAAGCAGTGTGAGATCTGGTGATGGCACAGCAATGACCAGACACAGATCTGTAAACTGGAAGTTCTACATAACTCCTCCCCTAAACAGCACACATGGCCCTTCAGAAATGTTTTCCCTTGGGTCACCAATAAAAAACACTAAGCAATGGGCAATCCTATTGGAGCTAAAGAAGTTACTGCTGGCATAAGAACAATTTAAGTGAAAAGGAAGGCAGTATTATTAACAGCTACCTGGTTTTCCTCTTACCCAGCTCGACAGCTTTAGGAGCAGGCAGATATTTTTCTACATTTCCACCACGATGGGACTATCTTCAACTCACAAATTAACTAGCAAGGACTGGTTTAACAAGCACTCACTTTAGGTTCCAAGTGCAACAACAACTACATAAATCAGTCCTTACCTTGACTTCTCAGAAGAAAACAAACCTAATTACACTGTGACATTTCAGCTGAAATAATAAGAGGAAAAAGAAAAAAAAAAGGAAAAAACTCTCCTTATGAACAACTTGTTTCATAGACAATACTTTTTTCCCATTGCTTAACGACATTCTACTGCAACAAACAAATTCAGATGCTCCTTCCTTCCTAAACTAGTAATTTATCTTTTAATCTCTGTGACTTCTCTTTTACTAATAAACAGTGCAAAATTTCTCTCTCTACTGATGCAGCTCACTTATTGCCTTACTAACTTTTATTACAGCTGAGACTTCCATAATTCACTTTATTTCTACTCCCAGTTCCTTTAGCTAATAGGCATAATTTCCCCTTTTTCTTGGGACAGCAAACAGAATATCTTCTTAGATTGCCTCATTATTTTTGACACCCATCTTTTCCAGTGACAGACACTCTGCAAGTCCATGCTCCTGCTGTTTTTGTTTGCAGCAGTATACATTTGAAGCCTCTTTGGGCTCTGGTACGTGCACAGCAATCTCTGAAAAATTCATTAAAAAATAAAAAAGAAAAGAAGTAGTATACACATGGGCAAAGAAGTATCTGCTGTTTGTCCAACTTGTTGCAAACATTCAAAAAGCCCCTAGCTCCCAGGTAATTATGAAGACAGCTTGAACAATTTAAATATTAAAAATGCATTTTATTATTTAAACATTTCATAAGAGGTGCATGGAATCAGTGCAGCAGACAAAATCAAGGTACAGCGGAATTCCAAGTGCATAGTATGCTATCAAAAAGAAATAGAACTTTCCTGTATTTGGTACAATATAAATTTACAAACCCTGCAGCACAAAGAGGGAAATTGCCTCATGTTAACCTTAAGCACAGGGCTCTGTAACAAAGCTTTGGTCACAGCTTGTGACTCCCTGCTTTGTAGCCATCATAAATTCACTGCCAGTGTCTGCTGAGGTACCATTCTGTTCAAACTCAGATCAGCTAGGAATTTTGAATTATTTTACAAAACAAGCAAGTGTATCTTCCCCACCTCAGCTAAGCCTTGGTGTGTCTTGCCTTGAGTAACTGTGTCACTAACACTAGCTCGGGATGAAAAGCAGGAGTTCGGTGTAGGGTTTTTTTTGAGATGAGAACTAAAAACTGAGGGCAAGACAGACCTAGATAGGCATGCAGCCTCCTTGATTCCCCCAGGGATTCACATGCACACAAGCACCAACTGCCAATTCATGATTAAAGAACATCATCTCTTAATGACAGGACAAAGCTACAGCACCAGGACAGATGCATTTGTTTCTTGAAATGTACATTACTGAAGCTGTGCCTCATTCCTTGAGAGCTGCTATGGTGGCATTGGTCTCAAAATGCTGCTGGCTTCCTTAAGAGCAGCAAGAGGGCAGAGATAAAGAGGATTGCTCCATGCACACCTTGGTCAAGCCCTATAGTGACTTCTGTCCTGCTTTGGCATCCCTAACCCAAGTGAAACTGTCTCTGCTACCTGGCCTGTTCACAGATTAACCTTAGTCAAAAATCTTTCCTACTGTTTGGTAAGGGCCACAGTTTCCAAATTAATTCACTTCAAATATACTTTCCTTTACACACCATAATAGTGTCAAGTTCCCCTTCCCTCCTTCTGAAAAAGGCTTTTAAAGTTCTAGAGTTCTTTTGACCTTCTAGTCTTTGGTAAATTAAGGCTGGTAACCTATTTGAAGCTGAAGACAAGAACATAGAAGTTAACAGCCTCCCTCATTGCTTTCTGAGCACCACAATGTCTTTATCTGTAGCTATTACACGCCTATCTTGATTGGGTTTCACACAGATCCCATTAAAAGTTACAGCACTAAGCATTCATGCAAGATGTGCTTAATAAGATACCCATAGTTAGATGAGCTTTATTTCCCTGACAGATCCCCTCCAGATCCACAGTTACTGTATGTTATTAGTCAGAGACCAACACTTCCCAGCAGCTGCACAAGCTCCACAAATTTCATAATGTGCCTCCACACAGAAGCAGTTTGAAGCTTCAGAGACTGACTAAATACTGAAGAACAGCCCAAAAGCCTCCACAACAGTTTAATCAAAATGTCTGTTATTTGTGTCATCATACCAAACTTCAGGCCTAAATCATCCCAGCAAAAGAGAGCGTTTCCAAGCCGCCACAAGACCGCACTGAGACATAAAACTTTCCAAACAGTGATTGCTGGAACCTGGGGCTCCTTACTTCTGAAAGCCACCACCTTTCCCACCAGGTGCCCCACCCAGAAGAGAAGCAGCACATCACTGATCTTGTACAGGGTTCGAGCCCCTTCTTGTTCTGTACATGGACAGATTACCCCATGTTCTTACTGGTTTCTCAGTCTGTGTCTCACTGCTGCCTCTCAGCAGCTTTCTCTCTAAGGCTTTTCCCAGACCAAGTTTTACCCAGCCTTCAGGTTGTGAGCTAAGCACTCCATTCTAACTACACCACTATTGCAGAAATGGGTGAAATGCAAATAGGAGCTCCTAGGGACAGTTTGGGGAGTCCTGGACAGCTAGACACTCGAGGAATCAAGAGAAAAAGTACAATTTTGTTAGCAATCTATCTTGCTCAAGCACTGGGCAATACTAACCAGGTGCAGTGCTCCAAATGATTCCAGCATACATATCTGAAAACAAAATCCCGTGCTCTGGACTACAGTGCAGCACTAGAGAGAAGCAGTCTTTGCTTTGCAGTGTTTGTCTGCAAACCAACATCTCAACATCAAATTTAAACCTTTAATGTAGAATCAAACACCTCAAGAGGCTCCTGTGCCAGAAGAAGAGAACATAGAAATCTGGGTCATGCAATAGTGTGAAACCTATTACAGAGGAATGTTTCTGCTCAGTCTCCATGTCTCTGCATACTCAGTGATATTTTACAATAGTTCTCTTGGCTTCCTTTTTCCCCATGCAGACATAATCTAATTTAGTAGACTTTTCTTATTTCTGCATTACCTCTTACAAGATTTGAGAAAGGACATTTACCCCTGGATTCAATCCAAAAACACACTTAGGCATACTTGAAACGTGAAGGACACAAGTGGTTCAACTGTATTCAGTGAAATAGAGCATACACCTAATTTTCATAACACCAGCTGTCCAGCAAAGTCCCATCTTTTTCCCATTTATTTTATTAAATTTTAAAGCAAAATAAAAACTTCAGACCGTCTTGAAATTCTAAAATGTTGTTATTCCTTTCCAAAGAAATATGACACAAGACAAAGCTTTCTGACACAACATCCAACTTAGAGGAAAGCAGAAAATCTGGCTTATTTTCTCTCCTCAAAATCAAGCTGTACCAACAACCTGAGTTGTTGTAACAGTCTTTCTTTGCTCCTTTTCTTCTCAGAGCCATAGCCCCTGTACAAAGTTCCTCTTTTGTGATGCTCTGTGGTAGGATGAGAAAGGATGCAGACAGTTATACATCATGTGTGACATAACTGAGCCAGAAAGCCTGATTTAGGCAAGAGAAGCAGCACACTAAAACCATGAAAAATGCACGTTTTTGAAGCACCAAAGCATCTCCTATATAAGTATTTAATAGATCTAAAACATTTGCAATGAAATGGTTCACTAAGTGTTCCTGCAGGAAGAAAATTATAAAGATGAGCTTCTGGGCAACTTTATTTTACATTGGAAAAAAGTCTCAGACAAAGATGTTTCAGTCTGAAAATATTGTAAATATACAAAATATATATTTAAAAAAAAAACAGAAAAAAAAAAAAAAACAAAAAAAACCCCACCAAAAAAAACCCAGCACATCCCAGTCAGTCTTCAAGAGAATTAAACAGGTGAAAAAAAATTAATTCACTTCAAAGATACAACAAGGCCAGGAAACTTAGTGATATGGTCAAAAGGCTGCAGCAAAAGGCTGAATGCATTTTATTTGCAGTATGTTTTGGCTGTGCCAGGCTTGTTCTATATGTGTGCTATAAGAATTTTGGTTTTACCTGATTTACATATCTCAGTTATGGTAATTTACCCCATGACAGATACATGTACTCTATAGCTGGCTTGGCTCCCAAATTTACATCTGATATTTATGTGATAGAATGGAGGCCAAGGGAAAAGACAGATGCAGCTTAAGATGGCTAAAACATAGTTTTTCTGTAAGAAAATTTTCAACTGTAAATATTCACACCATGTCTTATTCTGCAGATACTTATCCCCTCTACTTCCTATGGCACTGAATTCTTGCTCTCTTCCCTTTGACTGAGAGCTTTTTGATAAGACTGCTGCTGGCTACAGATTTTCAGGATTTTTTTTAGTCTAGAACTTAATTTTTCTTTCAGTTGCATTTGTTCATTATAAAATTCAGGTTTTTCTATTCTTTCCCTCTTCTTTTCCTAATTACAAGCAATCATGTAGTTTCAGGTCTGCAAATGAATGAAGTCATCCTCAGTTAGCAGACACTTCTGTAGCAAAACACTGTTCAGATGTGCTTTGTTAGGTTGACCTACTGATTGTTGTAGCTCCAGAATGTGTCCTAATTGTCTGAGTAATGCTCCTGAAACACACATGCTTTAATATATGTGGGGGAAGAAATTTTCACACTCCTGCAGTGATCTGTTCCAGTTGTGAAATACAGTATTTGTTTATTTACAGAGCAAAATGATCACATTCCAAACATGAGTTTGTTCCTTCAGCTCCACTGAAGTCACTGCCTGACTAGCTATAAATTTATACATTTTACTGCAAAGATATGTTATGTACTTCTTGGTGACACTGATAGATGCTTTCATGATGTGTTGGAATGTGTACCTAATCATCTAGACATAATGGAAATTATCATATGGCCTTTAGCTCCTCTAAATTACTTTCTTTATAACCAGAAAATAATCTTCCTGGTCGTTTCTCACTCACTATAGGACTTTGAATTTTGCAGACCTTGCTATGCCAGATCTGTTTCCTCTCCTCTGGGCTTTAATTACAGTGTCTCAGACATTTTATATTTGATAGCTAAGTAGGACAAAGATGCCTCTACTCAGATTTGTCCATATGTTCCAAGAGCTACAAAGTTGTGCCTACTTTGTGATGATCAGCCTCTTCCAGAAGATCCATCCTTGATCTGACATAGCACTCTACAGATTCAGATTTATTAAGACTATAGGTAGACTATGAACAACACTGAAATTTATCAACAACTCTCTGGTTTTGGGTGTAAACTGACAAGTCTGATTGCAAGTGGAATAAATCTATTTTACACTCACTCAGGAAATCACTGTAGGGAGATGTAACACAGCATAAGGAAGAAGTATCCATTTTTTAAAAACTATTAGGCAGTGCACTCAAAAAAGATACATTTTCTTAATGCACAAAAGGTCTTTTCCATCAAAAACACAAAATGTAGACATGATGGATTAATTCTCAGTTGTGACACTCATTAAGAAAAAAAAAAAAACAGGGAGGGGAAAAGGGACTACCCTATTGACACAGGGCAAAAGAGCACAGCAGAAACCACAAACGTGGCTCTGCTGGACCACCTGAGCTTCTGTTTGTTCCACGAATCAGGATACTTGCAGAGTCAAAAGATAGTTTCTATATTTACAACCCAGGAAGATCATTAGTAATTAGGCAGCAGTAAAACTTCTATAAAAGAGAACAACGTAGCAATTCCAGAAGGTTGTGGTGTTTTGTTTGGTTTTGCACCCACTTCTGAATTTTTGGCGCTATTTCCTACTGACAAGCCCTAGGTCTCTGTTTCATACTAGTTATTTTCATAGTGTACAGTTATTCACATGGACTCTGCAATTATTTTCCTTGGTGTGCATTTCTCTGATGTTTTAAAGAAGGAACAATACTAGTTAATAACTCCCTATTAAATTTCAAAACTTTTAGTCTTTCAAATGAGCACTGTGTACTGCCAATCTGACTTTATTAATGAATCTGAATTATAGAATGTACTTTCACTTGATTGCTACTCCTTCTCTACTACTGCAAAGTATAGAGACTCTTCCCTGCTAAAAGTGCAATGGTAACTAAAGCTAAGAAATACACAGGGTTTGTTTTTTTTTTCAAAGAAATATATGTACAACAACTTGACAGGCAGTAATTGCTCTAAAGAAACATGGGGAAAAAAGAGTCAGTTAAAATGAGTAGTATTTACATGGACAAGATGTTTATTTTTACACTGAATTATTTGCCATATGCAGTTACGTGAAATGGATCCAATTTCAATTCTCTGAATGAAGTCAACCCACACACACTGTTCAAGATCATGGTGAGTTTTCCACTGAAGAAACCATGAATATAGCAATACCATCTTAATTATGTTGCTGTAGGACATGAAAATATCAAAAAGATAAATTTAATCCTTTGCCATGCAGCTCAAATAACTGCATTCAAGAAAGAGGAAATGAGATTAGGGAAGAAAAGGAATGCCCACATACATGCACACACCCACGTGCACTTGTTGCCAGTCCTTTGTCTGTCTCAAAATCACTTGCCTGAAATGTGCGCGACCCAAAAAACCCTGAAACGACGTGTAGGATGTAGTCATTGTGAGATTCAAGTGTAGGAGGAAACACAGGGAAAAAACTGAGACTGATTCTGAAAGGGGACCTCCCTCAGTTTGCTCAAGCCCTCAGTGCCTTTGAACACTCCCACAGCACAGCTGATCCCTTGATCTGAACCAGTCCTGAACTAGGCAGCAGGAGCTCTGGGGGCTTAAAATCACAAACATCTAATAGATAATTATCCAACTGATGAGGAGATACATATTTCTTAAGTATTTCCATTTTTCAACTGATTTATGTCCTCACTGATAGTTGGTAAAATAAACTTGCTGCCTTTTAGTATATTTAAGTCAGAAAATTATACAAGCTGTAGAGGAATACCAGGAGGGAGCTAAGAAAAATAAAAAGGGAACAAAGGCAGCAGAAAGCAAATAGTTCTGTGCTCTGTTAAAGTGGGTTTACAGATCCACATCTACAGTAGAAATCCAAAAGCAAATACAGAAGTCCTAGAATGCACTCGTCTATTTACAGTTAGAGCAGAATGAGAAGGGATTTGAGACACCTTGCACAAATGTACTTCAAATGAACATTTTGTAGTCAATTCCAGACATTACTTTAGCTGCTTCAGACAACTGAAGAGAGGTAATTACAGGTTTAAAAGACTTGAATAACAGAAAAGAGATGTTTGGCATTGTTTGATCTCTCCTTGCCTTTGGTGGCATTACAAAAGCAAAACATGTGAGATTATTAATAACAGGTAGCAAGACCATTCAAAAGCTCCCATATCAGTAAATACAGAAGCACTCTAAGGAGGACTTCTCTAGGAGCTGGCAGAATAGATCCTATCCCACTGTTCACTGAGAATGGTGCTAATTTATTGGGATTTTACAGAGTGATTTTCTCAAACAGCCTTACATAGCTTATCCTGAAAGCCACTCAGAAGTCTAATGGTGCCAGGCGTGGCTGCCTTGTACTGTCTCCAGACTGAATGTCTCATTTGCACTACATTTTTCACACTAAATTTCAGAAATCATCACAACTTTCCAAGTAAGTGAGCTTGCTCTGAACCTAAAGATGGACATAAAGGGAGCAGAAGTTAATCTCGCTATCCTCACAAAACTCACCTCCACAGAACTGTTGTAAGTCTTAAAATAATGCCATCTGTTCCTCCTAGAACTTTAATAGTGACTTGCTGTAACATAGTTAAAACCCAACAAGTTCCTGCTGAAGCAAATGGGGGAGGTTGTGTCAAATATGAGACTAAGAAGAGGAAATAAAACAGATGCTTAGTTCATTGCTACTTTTCACACCTGATAGATAAGCGTTGAAAAAACAGTCTTTCTTAATAGGTTTGTTATTTACTGGTGAAGTTGTTAAGAACTCACTAGAAAAGAATTACACTCATGACCCGACAACTTGAATCTGCTCAATGCTTACTCAAATATAAGCTGAAGTTAAATATTCATGGGGAAAGGCTTATATTTATTGCTTGGCTACAGCGGAGCAAATGTAAAAGACCTATTTATAAATGGGACTGCCCTGTGCAGGGGTGCCAGGGCTGTGCTTCATACCAGGTCCCTCAGGATAGTCAGTGAACATCTAAGCAATTCTATGACATTTAGCCAGTGTGGTAATTATGGGTTTGTTTTTTGTTTTTTTCCCCTTGTATATGATCTTCATGTATTTTTAATGCATATCCCCAGACAGGTTCTCCCAGTGTGGTGAAGGAAAAACTCCCTCAAATCCCTCCAGCAGCACAACTGAACTGGGAGCATCCAGCATAGGGACTCATAAGGAAAGAAAGGTGGTGATGCTGCCGGCTGGCAAAAATGGCAATGATGAACTGAAAAACCTGATAGGAGGTTATGTGTGAGTAATAACTGAGATTCTTGTTCCTGGCTCTGCCCCTTCTTTTTCACAAGGGTCAAGGCAATCCATCCATTTCCCCCTGTATAAAATTTGGATTAGTAACATTTATTAATTTACCTTAGAGTTACAGAAAAGATTAGTTAATATCTGTGTGGTAATGTGAATATGTCAAATGGGCAATAAAGATTAAGTATGCTTCCCACCTCCATCAAGAGGCAGCTCACACCCACCTGTAATGTGTGAATTATGTATTTAACATTTTAAAGCTTCTTTCATAAATCACTCCCATTTGTCCAGAGGAACACAGATGGATTCTTGAAAAGCCCTCACTAGCAGACATGCAAAGCACCCAAATACAGGCACTGATGTAAAACTTGATACATTCACGCAGGAATTTTAGATTCCCATGGAATTTGCTGGTGTGTCATAATATTGACAGAAAATAAATAATTTTTTTCATTTTTTGGGCTAAACCCACTAGTTTGTCCAACTGGAGATAGGTTTTTTTTTCCTTCTGTATGTCTCATATATTTCACTTGGTGTTTGGGTTGGTTTTTTTTCACACACACACAAATGGAAGACTTTAATTATGTATTGTACAAAATGTTGCTGAACCTGTCTAAAGTCAACCTTTGTGCCATCATTGTAAGATTCATTTTATGGCCAGCCAGCTAATAAATAAATAAATCCAACACAGTCGTCTTCCATGTAATGAAAGCTTCCTATATATTGTCCTCAAACTACTTCTGCATTGATGAAAACATTATTACTAGCCACAGCCTAAGTGCAATTAATGTAAATGCCATGAAGATTCTACTCATTTTTTCCCCACAACTTAATTGGGATGGTGAGAGTTTCAGCAGCTCTGCACCTCTTTCCTCTAAATGAAGAAAATCTCATTGTCCTTGTAATTCCCACTTTCATTACAACAGCAGCATGAGATGGATTAGGTCCCTAATGAGCCTTCGAACGAGCAGCCCTGTGAACTTGCTAAGGCACTGTAGTGAGAAATGTACATTTGTTAGGCTTTGGCCTTTACAAATTACCAACAATTCAACATGAAAATTTCCCCCCTTCATTTTCCCACCATATTTTGAAATGCAGGATGTGGAGAATAAAACAATCCCATGAGCATCAAAACCTGGTATTTGTTGTCCACTAAAAAGCATCCTTTTTTCTCTTCATGTTTTAAGATCACTCAATCAAAGACTTTAAACCTGAATTAAAATTATGCATTAAGTATCGTCATGCCATTCCATTTTCTTTATTTATTCTTAAGGATAGTTTTTCTCATATAACCACATAAGAAGAGGCTAAGAGCAGGGCTAGGAATGGGTTCTATAGTAGTGGAACTTGTGCCCTTGTTAGTAGTTAACATTGGGGCAGAACCTTTAATTTGCATTGGAAATCTACATAAATACGTGTGACTCGATATCTGTCAGAACAAAAAATTCTGCTTTCTTGATCTGAAAATCAAGCCACTGGAAAGATCAGTCATAGTCTAGTGACCTTGAAGTAGGAGTCTGTCTTACAGAGTGACCCATGAAATCTGAACCACCCAGTGGTTTTTGCCCATACACTTTGCTGGGTGAATTTCACTGAATCACGACACATGCAATGACTCCATCTCCTAGCTAAAAGCCCAAACTCTGACGTAAAAATTCCTTTAAAATTTAATAATGCTTCAGCTTTTCTCTAATGCTGAGGGAAACAATGCGTAGTACCTCTGACTACACCTGTTCATATTATGAATATTCATACTTCATTGTTTACATTAATACTAAAGTAGATGTGTGAAAAATAGGTATGAACAGAGGTAAAGATATGGGGAATGTACTTTAAAATACAAGAACACTTATTCTGACAGGAAAAACACCTTTATACTTATCCAACCATTCCAGGGTATGTGTGTTCAACACCCATTAGCGGCAGAGCTGCTTAAAAGAAAGTTTTTATCCTGAAGTAGTTTCTGCAGTGAGAAAGAACAAGCTTCATCTTGGCAGAGAAGACAAGACAACACAAGTTTCCCTGGGGCACCACTGAAGTTGATTTTTGTGAAGCACGGACTTTTCCACAAGGAAATTACCAGGGATCAGTGCAACAGCTGCCAGACCCCCTGCCTCCAGCCCTTCTTTTGCATTTCTGTCCCCTCTGTACCAATCACTATAGACAAAGGCAGGGCCCATCTCCAGAAGTTCATTGAAAAGGTGAAACACAAGGGTGAAACACCAGGAATTCATTGTAAAAAAACCCACAGGTAAGCCCCAGGAGACTTAAATCTATACAAGGTCCAAGACTTCTTGCACAGGCTTAGTAAAGCTGCTCTGAGGATCTCACCAGGATGAGAATCAGATGTGGACCTGGTGGAGTGCCTGCCTCCTCTCACTAAAGTAATTCCACAAATCTAAATGTGCTTCCAACCAGAAAAAAAAACCCCAAAACTTTTTCCTAGCAGATCAATTAGAATAAAGAACATTTTAAAGTAAAGAAAACTTAAGAGATAGTGACTAACAAGTCTCCCCAGGTTTCCAGGGTCCTGAATGGCAGGTTATTTCCCTAGGCCTGTTGTCAGTCAGCACATAATTAAAAGATTAGCTCTCTTTGGGTTACAAACATTTCTTCACTGTCTGCCTCAGGTCGTTAGAAAACCTATCCTACATTCCCACTGGAGCATGGCTGTGTTTAAGTGCTCTTCCAGTGGCCTGTGATGTTTGCAGGTATGTGACTCTGCTTCCCTCTCAAGCTGTCTAGCTGCTCACCTCCTTTCTTTTCCTCCAGCTGGCCCAGATGTGCTGCAGGGAAGTTCCACCCCCTCTTTCTTTCCTCTACTAAAGTGCAGAGTCAGGGCAATAAGCAGCCTTCAATACTGCTGTCAAGTCACTTCACAGACCATCTGAAAATCATGCATAATCCTTCTACAAGACTTGAAAGTTCATTGTTTCAGGCAGAGTAGGGTTTGAAAAAGTTCTAACAATGACCATGTTTTAAAGTGGCTTTGAAAATGAAACATTAAATGATGTAACAGCTGACAGCTGTTTCAAAATTGTTTTCCAAGCATCAAGCCTGTATCAGAAGAACCAGTTTTTAATCAGGGAAAAATAATTTTCTGTTAGGGAAAGGTTTCAGAAGTGTAATCACCACACTATCCATTTACCCTGATAAAGGCTTCCCAAGCAGTAACATACAGCCTGGCAAGGCAAGACAGCCTCATTTTCCCTGAGCTTGAGATTGTGTCATAACATCAGCCTGCTGGAGAGGATCCAGAGGGCCACAGAGATGATCAGAGGACTGGAAGCCCTCTGCTATAAACCCAGAAAGCTCAGTTTGCTCAACCTGGAGAAGGGAAGGCTCTGGGGAGACCTCAGAGCACATTCCAGTACCTGGAAGGGATTACAACAGAGCTGGAGAGAGACTTTTTACAAGGGCATGGAGTGACAGAACAAGGGGTAATGGTTTCAGACTGAAAAAAGGCACATTTAGGTTATATACAACAAAGAAGTTTCTCACTGTAAGGGTGGTGAGGCACTGCAATAGGCTGGCCAGAGGAGCTGTGGATGCCCCATCCCTGCAAGTGTTGAAGGCCAGACTGGATGGGGCTTTGAGTAACCCAGTCCAGTGCAAGGCAACCCTGCCAATGGTAGGGGAATTTGAACTAGATCATCTTCCAACCCAAACCATTCTATGTGGGATTTAATGTATAAAAAAAGGTGCTTTAGTGAGCTTTTAGAATAGAAAGTTGGTGTCCAGTTGCCCTCTGGAAAGGAGATGGTACATTTCAGAATGAAGGCATGCACTCTGTATCAGGGGATGAAGAGTCATATGAGGGGGAAAACACTGTGTTTTGTGCAGGCAGGCAGTGTTAAAAAAGTTTCTTATCTCAACAAAGTTGAAGGCTTTATCTCAAATACCTTGTAATCAAGTCTGTGGGAACATGTAATTTAAACATAGTTACAATAAGTAAAAAAAAAAAAAAAAAAAAAAAAAAAAAAAAAAAAGCTGCATTCATATCATCTCAGCCATCTAAAAAAGCTTCTGAAACAAAGTACCAGTACCCAAGTTTGGTTAGATAAATGCCAGCTCTTGACCACATTTCTTCAGTATTATAACATGCCAAATAGTGCTAGCCAGACATCTAACAAGAAAGACGGAAACACAAGGTCTTCTCTTTGAAGAGCTTCTTCAAAGAAAGCTGAAGAAGAAGCAATTCATATTCTTCACATCTACTAGGACATCGATTTTAAAATTCAGACAAATATTTATTTTGATAATGACTCCTATTTGTGCGTGCTCAGAGAGCACCCTAAGGCTGCTCTGTCCATACATGCAGAGAGAGACACAAGGTTCAGTGTCCTGCAGAGAAGGGAAAGGCACCTGACATCAGCTGCTCCAGGCTGCCAGACCCCTCCTTAGGGCATCTCTTGCTCTCCAGATGGCAAACAAACTCAAATAACTTAACATGCCATGGGGAAAACCAAGCACCAAATCCCTCCTCCCAAGTCTCCTTTCCAGGCAAACACTCGTGGTCAGATCCCAACCTTCCTCCACACAGAAGCAAAGTCAGAGACTGTCAGGAACCCCAGCTCTAATCAGTCACTACTCAGCATTTTGACCATGATGTAAAATGAAACTCATTTGCAGTATTTCTAAATACATCACAGTTTAACTAGTAATATCATCTTTCTGGGCAAGCTTTTGTCAATTTTGTGTTTTGCAATTCAGTTTGTAGCTGTCTAAACAGAGATCCTTCAGGAGTTCATGTATTAGCCATGAATGAAGTGAACATTTATATGGGGGGAGGAAATACCATTATAAACTTGGTTAGAAGGATGTATCAACACCTGAGGTGCATTCAGAAGTGGCTGTAAAGGCTGCCCCAGTTTCTGCATTTATTTTTCCTCAGTGGCTTGCATGATAACTGTCAAGTTAAGGCCTTTCTAAACGGCTGCTCACATAGTGATTTGGAATCTGGAAAAGGCTAGACCCCTCTTGCTTCATACAGCCCACTGCTAGCAATTTTCCCATGTATATATACTCTTAAATGCATGGAAGCTGAGAAAAACCCAGGTACCTTTCTGCATCCACACTGTCTGCACAGTGCTGACAACAGTAAAACCAAATACTCTCCTTGGCAGCAAATCTTAACAGATATTACCTGGAAAATATCCAGGAAAGTGGTATTAGTAGCACCAAAGTACAGCTCTGATGGAATCATTCTTCTGATCCTAGAAATGCTTTTGAACCTCTTGTTCATTGCATTGCTCATTTGTTCTGTTAACATGGGAGCAACTGAAAAAAATCTGCTTGTTTCATCAAAGGTGAGAGGATTCCTTCTAAGTTCAAGGTAAATTAAAATGTGTATCCTAAATCTTTTGCAGGAGTTCAGAGTTGTGATGAATTTATTTTTTTCCTTTGGAAGTAAAAGTTGTATGACAAAGTACTGATTAAATGGAAAAAATATCTGCAGTCTGGAGGAAAAAAAAAAATAATTCCCTTCACCTGAAATACTGCTGACTGGTATTTATGGCCAGTTCCTGGAAGCAGTGGCCTGTGGATCAACTGTGGCCCTTTATTCCAGTCATGCAGTTCACAGAAAGATTATTTTCCATCATACTATTGCCAAAGAATGCTAACATATCTCTTAAAGTGCCCTGTGAAACGTATTTGAGAAACCTTCAGAAAGGAACAGGCTTCCTTCCAGCCCAGATGGTGCAACCCAGAGCTCACTGCACAACCAGTGCCAGACAGTGACAGAAATGGTCTCTCCTTCCACCAAAAATGTGAATTAGAAATAAATGTCAACATGGATATAAATATATGGAAATGTGTAACGTGAAAAGTTTTGTGATGTTTTGGACACAAGTTCCAAAATACATAAAGTGTAATGGGAAAAAATATAGGAATCTTTTTGTAGGCATGTAAATGAATTCCTTCTCAAAGTACCCTGGACCCCTGAGACAGCCAGTTTGGAGCTTTCCTTTGTAGCTCCTTAAACCCTGTCCCTGCCACCCATCATTCTGTAATTCCTTTGTATTTCATGTGCACCACCCCTAAATACATTTCCTAAAACAGCTCTTACTTTGTTTTTTTGTTTGCTCTAAGGGACCTTTGAGAGTCGTATGACAGGAGGGAAGATTTAACCAAACTCCTAAAGGATAATGTCATCTTTAGATCATGCTCATTATAATTCATAAGCACTTCTCCACTTGACAGCTCTTCAGTTGCAGTTTCAATCTTGTGCTAGTTTTCCTGAGAGCCCTTTTCAATTTTCCACATTGCTAATGGAGCCTGAGGCAAAGCTAAAAATCATTTGGGCTTCTTGAAAGGATCAATAATTTTTGTGTGCCGTGCATTTTAGAACACATCACATCGCTGACACAAGCGCTGTCATTGCACTGATAAATATAACACGTCAAAGAATGTCAGAAGTTTCCACAAAACATTAAAAAAAATATTCAATAACTACCTGCAATCCCATGTGCAGCAAGCAGCGTTAAGTATATCAGAGACAAAAAAAAAAAGGTTATCAGAAGACTGATTGCATACATTCTTTGCCAAACATTGTCATTTTCTCTGTGTCTTGCCTTACACGAGAGACTATGCAGAAATAGAAGACCTAACAGATTCACTATTTTTAGGTTTATACCACAACAAAAGCTGAATGAACTTTTTTCCAATGCCCATCCTCCAAGCAGTCAAGCCTATCTGATCGAGTGCTAAGACATGCTGTACTCAGTTAGCTCAATAAATTATTCCTTCAGCACCATGCAGAGCAAATTATATTTTAGGTGGACAGCATTTTGCTTGCAGTTCACCCACTTACAAGACAAGCAAAGGACTGCAGTGAAAGAAGGAGAAGGAAAGCATCACTAACACAGAGCTGTGTTTTTCTCAATTTAAAACTTCCAAAGAAACTGTTTATGGAGCATGCTGAGGCTGATAAACTGAGTGCTACTCTGCTCGTGTCTATTTAACCCTTGACAAGAGCACGCTACTTAAGATAGGCTGAAGTCTCAAACAGACTAAATGGAAATACTTATTTCTCAGGGAAAGCAAGGTTGAAGCAGCAGTAATCATATCATATAGCAAATGTGGTTTTACATAAATGATTCTCTCATAAAGACACTGCAGGTTCAGAGTATAAGGAAGGAAAGAAACATAGCAGACATTCTTTACTGCTCAAAGGCCTTTCATAAAAATATTCATTTTCACCCATTATTGTTTAGGCATGCTTAAGAAACAACAAATTATTTTTAAAAACGGGTGCTACATCTCACCTCAAACTAAATTATCAAAACATTCCACAGATTCACAAACCTCTTTCTCCCTTCCAAGAAAGAGAGAGACAGACAGAAAGACTGACAGAAGAAATGGGGAGAAACTGTAACCTGTTCTCTGTATTCAGACAACAAAGTGTCATGGTGTATTTGGTCCAGTTCATTTGGATGCATAAATGAAGCCACCTTAATGTAACTATATGCACAAAACACAATTTTTTTCTTGCCATTAGGTAGGAAAGCTTATTACCCTTTCCCCAGCTCTTCCAACCTGCTGTACAAGCAGTGAGAGGCCAATTCCCACTCTGAGGGAAGTGCTCCATATGCTGGAACAAGCTGCGCTTCAGCTTTTGGATCCAGAATTTTAGAAGTATTCCCCACCTGGCAGTGTCTCTGATTTTTGGTGTTGGGAGGAGACTGAAAGGCTCTGTGTGAGAGAAAAGGAAGCTTCCCAGTGGGAGAGGGTTGGGCACCGAAGATGGGAAACACAGAGGGTGCTGCCCACACCACTCAGTTAGAAAAAGGGCACAACTGGAGCTGTACATGAACTGGGCTGCGAGCACGGCTGGAAGGACTGAGCAGGAACTCACTCTCTTCCATGCCAAACGATGCACAGAGGTGGTGCTAAACAGAGGGTTTATGTGCTACCTTGAGACACACTTAGCCTACAATTAATGATGATTCTACTCTCCCTCCCAAGGCAGGTGTTGTAAGTCTTCATTAATCTGACTGACAAGTCTCCTTCTCCCTTTTGATTTAAATAAAATTTGTGAGGTAAAATATGAGATTAACCTACGGCTCACACTTGAGTATTTTTTTCCAATCTGTAAAGGGAAATTCCCTCAGTTCACCATGCAGAAGTCCAAGTAAACATCTTCTATTCAGCAGCTTGTTTTTCTCCTGCTACATATTTCTTCTGCCTACCCTGTTCCTTTGCTGTAAGCCTAAATTGTTGCTTCGAAGTTTTAGGAGATGTGATTTAGTAACTCCCACATCTATTCATCACTTACTGTGCTACCACCCTTTCATCAGACCAGCTCTCTTTCACCATTGTTTCTGAGCTAATTATTCAACATTAGCTGAACTGAACTGCATTTACCATTCTTCAGGTATTTCTGAGCCAGAGATGATAATAAGATCCAATACTTCTTGGATTTCCTTCTTGGATTGGCTTGTTATGTGCTATGTTCCCACGGTTTAGTAGTATGTTTAAATTTGGCTTTGAATACCATCATTGGGAGCAATTTGTACAAATAGCACAAATTGCAAGACATGAAAGATAATGTAGAGCAGCACTAGGAATCTTTATAGCATCACCTGATCAAGCCAGCCTGCTAAAATGATGCTGACAAGTCTCCAGTCACTTTGCTTATACAGGATTGAACCCACTATCTGATAAAAAAGGGGTTGAGTCCACTGCAGGCTAAATGGCAGAGATTCCTAGCAGGATGCATTACAGAGACAATAAAAGAACTGTTAAAGGAAAGAGCAAGAAAAAAGTCTGACACACATCCCCAGTTTTTTCACTCATACATTTCCATTTCCATTGAAATTTCATTTTTATGTTAAAAAAACGGAAACAGCATTTGGAGAGAAAAACAGTTATTGAGTCTCTCCTTCCTGCTTCTTTATTTCTCTCCCTCCAAACGGAGGAACTCATTTTCTTTCTAAACTGCTCCAGCTCTGAAAAAAATTACAAAGATAAGAAATGAAATAGGGGAAGGGAGAAAAAGCAGGGAAATAAAAGGGGGTAGAAGAGGGAATCTTACTGTTTGTCTCTTTGAACTAATAATAAAACTAAACAAGAAGCCCCCTTTTTATTAACAAATCAAACTCATTTCTGAGTAACAAAACTTTTCATTCCAACCGTCAAGCCTTTGCGTATAGAAACACTTTGAACATTCTTAGCTCATTTCTCCAGTGGGATTCTGTGCTCTGCATAGATCATTATTTCTCTGCAGTTTTTTCTCTGCATGCTTTCCCTCTGTTAATGGCTTTTGGAGCCCATGTCCCTATGAAAGGGCAAAAGGGGATTTAAAATTCTTTCTTCTTTGCGTCTCAGATTACCTCTGAGAATTTTTGACAGAGAGTTACAAAAATCCACACAATTTTTAAACAAAATTTAACTTTCACCATAAACTTCACCCTTCTCCTCAGTTTTCTACCATGATAAATAGTGCTTTGAGACCCATTCTCTCCTGGGTATCTTCAGCTATAATCACGGACTCAAACTAGAACCCATGGATTAATACCTCCTACTCCTAAAGCTCTATACACGTGAATATTTGCTGCCTCCCATCTCTCAAGTCTCAAAGAGAGACTAAAGTCTAAGTCTGAGTTTTGTGCTGAAAACAGAAGTTAATATTGTACAGGGAAACAATATTCCATGTTCAATATTGATTGTTTTCTCTAATTCAGAAGGCAAACACAGTTCAGCTGCTCTGTGATTGCTTGACTTAACAGACAAAAAGTTTTGGAAATCCTGCCACAATGCTGTTTTCTCCTTCCCAAGCATTTAAAAATAAAACAAAAAGCTGTCATGACTGCCCAAATACCACACTTGTATGTCATCCCTGACATGGTCAATCTACCAAGACAGATGATATGGGACTGAGAATAAGAGCAAGGCCACATTAAAAATGGTAAAAAAAGGCATGTTTAAATGTGATGACTGTGATACAAAAAGATTTATGGCAGAACCATTTGAGAAGTACGTCCCAGTTCATTCTGCACCAGTATTTTTCTGAATGATGTATATGTACACAAACCACCAGAGAGAGATGCTACAACCAGAATCAAAATAGCACAAGAGGGTTTGTCTTTTTGGCAGAGAGGAGTCTGCTGCAGCTCCCTATGGAGAACGCAAGTTAATAAGATTAGTGATGAAAAGTAAGACACTGTACAAAGCCAGAAAAGCAAGCATGAGAGACACCCGAGGTTAGTTGTGGATCATTGCACTTAATCCTTGTGTTTGCCAACAAGAACGAGCAAAGCAAACCATGGGATATTTACAACCAATGCACCCCTGGACACAGCACAGGGAAGGGCCCTGGCACAGGGCATCCACAGGGCTGTCTCAGGGCACCTGCCTGTTCCTTGATTCAGAGGGGATCAATGTGTTGCTGTAGGCACATGTGTGCTTATGAATATTCATGGCAATCTGCTTTTTTCATATTGCATTTTCACTATTCTGCTTTAGTAACTGCTTTCCGTCATGCAAGAGGAAAGTTATGTGGATTTTTGAACACGATAGTTCAAATTTTTTATCTGTTTATCTTCCTTAATAGTTAACCTTAGTTATATTCTAGGCAATTTCCTATTTGTAAGTAACCATGCTTCATTATCAGAAAAATTATTCTTATATTTGTCTTTATAAATACGATAAAATACACCTAATACTTTAATCTGGAAACAATTGCACCTTAAAAACCAAGAAAACTAGCATGTTTTATAAAACAAGGTAGCTACATCAGAGAACCAAAAAGCATGTCCTCCTATCTTGTGAAAATTTTAAACTTCAATGGTTAGTTGTGATCATTTCATTCTCCTCCCACTTCACTCTAAAACAGAACATAAATTGAAATAATAAAAGCTTTATGCAAAATTAGATAGGATTTGGTTCAGATCATTGGAAGATAAACTGAACAATAAAAATACCAATTAAATAAATGGAGTATCTTTAATACGTCAAAACATCCCCTGTGGCTTAACTGACTCAGCATTTTTGAGGAGAGAATAATAAAATTAAAGCACTACCAATCCACTCTCTCTACTCTTGTGGAGTATGCAAGAGGATCCAGCAAAATGTGGGGTATAAAGTTGGTTGTTCAAGCCCACACAAGAAATCTTTCTTCTTAATGCTGTTGTCCAGCTGGCTAAGTAGCTGCAGTAATTTACAACTCTTATTTCTGCATTAAAAAACCATATAGCTTTTAGAGAGGACAAGTCTGTAGACTTATCTAGACTTGATATATATATAGATAGATATTTATGCCTTAAACCTTTTAGACCATTCTAATCCCATTAATTCAAAATTTAATATCTGATTTATTTTTCAGATGAGATGCTAAATGCATCCTACAGAAATGCTCAGGCTCTGCTTCATATAGAGGCAGCAGATAAGATGTAAAGAAATTCTCCTGTCTCCAAAGAACTACATTATATTATTCTATATAGCTCTGCACAGGCTTTTGATCATTTTTGAGCATGAACATTTGAAAACTGCTATAAAACCTATATGTATGTGTTTACTTAGTTACTTTTGGGTATATATTTGTATATATTTATATACATATATATATAAAGTATAGATAATTACCTTTGAACGTTTATACACATAAGCACACTTATACTTGGATGCAAATAAAACAGCATTAAAAGGAATGGGAATGAACTTTGAATGCCAGGTTCCACAAAAGTTTGGACCTCATAGATTGGAAGAAAGGACTTTCCAGAGCCAAATAAGTAATACAGAGAGGAGGTGCTAGGCTGAAGCAGATAAAGCAGACTCTGCTGTCTCTGAGCTGCCCATTCAGCCTGAACATTTGCAAACCCCATCTGCAGTTTTAGATAAAATTTTGTCTTTTCCTTCTTCTAGCAGGGGTTGTGTCCCTTTGCTTGGAAGGTGATTTTCCTGAAATCAGGAGTATTCCTAGTGTTTTTCAGTATTATTATTATAATATTAAAGGACCCTTGATTTTCCTCTTTCTACTTTAAGTACACTTTCACCATAAAACAACACTTTCCACATTATTTACCACTTCTAATGGAAGAGAGGCAGGATTGCATCTATCAGCATGACACAGAGTTCTAGAAAAATGCATTTAATCTTGAGGAAGAAGTACCAAGATCTGGACACAGGCTGGGCTGCAGAAATCCAGGAGAGCCTACAGTGGTAAGTCTGAAGGACAGGGAGGACAGTGATCCTGAACTTAAAAGTGGTAAGAATTAGAGCCATTATGGCAGAAAAAGCAACTCACCCTTTGGTTTTTTTTGACTTTGAGACACAGATTAGTCATTGAGTAAGAGGGCTGAGCAGAATAAGCAAGAGGAAAAGAAAAAGGGAGGAAAGAGAAGAGGTCAAGCACTTGCAGCGTGACTGAAGACAAGTTGAAAGCTAGTGAGAGAACTGACTAAATGGCAGAGACAGAAATCAGAGCACATTGCCTGCATAAAGGTCCTTCTGCATGTACTCTTTCTTCTTATCAGAAACAGCAGCAGGCTCTTGAGCAGAGAGCTTGAAGGTATAAGGGTTACTAATGATGCCCCTTTCTAGGCAACTTCTTCAGTATTCTTAAAATCAGATGTAATCAGTACAAAGAGTCCACCTCTGACACCACAGAAATATTTCAGTGCAGAACTGTACAGTGAAACAGGGGAACTTTAATCATAGAGATTCCTTTAGCTCATCACAACGTCTTTTTCTTGGTAATGCAGAGCGTCACAACCTCACTAGCCATCATTAAATGAGAAATGATAGCAAGTCACAAATTAGAGTAATTCTTGGAAAGGATGGCATACAAGTCAAATTCCTAATGACTCATCTTCAAAAAAACTGTAAATGTCTAATTAACCACGATATTGAAGCTACTCAGTCTTAGAAAATTATTCTCATCTCAAAAGAAAAAGAGTACAACAAAGGCAATAATAAAATATAAAAATTGAAATTTATGAATTTAATCAGGAAACTCTTTCAATACACCACCTCATTTTTTGTTTTATTTTAGTAATTGTAACAAAATGGATTTCTGTAAGAGCAGCAACATCGAAGATATTATCCTGCTCTATATGAAGAGCTGACAGCATGCACACCTACAGCTTTTCTGTTAAAATGTCATATATAGGGAAGTGCACACACAGAAGTCAGTAGAAAGATCTGGAGGTATTATTCAAGATCAGATTTCCAGGGAATTAAACAGTCAACAGAATCTAGGAACAGCATCTTTTGAGGATTTGCTATCTCATTGTCAAAGCTGAGCATTCATCATTTGATTTCAAGATGGAAGAACTAACATTTAGATAATACAATGACATAAATAAAAATAAGTTAAATTCCTTTAAAAGAAGGAATTCTTAAAAGTTAATTCTTAAAGTTAAATTCCTTTAAAAGAAAGAATCCTTACATTCATCAGCTCTACATGCTTTTTAATATTCAGAGTCAATTAGGAATCATAAATACTTTTCTTACATTTGAACCATTCTGGCTTCTGATCTTGTTTACTGGAACATTGGACTTCAGCAAGCACACAGAGTACTCAGTTCAGTTTACCACTGCTTAACTGTGCTATTGCTTTTCTAAATGTTAAGCTAAGAATGAAATCCTTGGGACTGAACTGAAACATGTTTATATTGCAAAACACAACCTCAGTAGTCCTAATGAGATTCTGTAGCCATTTACTTTTCAAACTACAAAGGCAGGTATTTAAATGTTAAAAAAACAAAGCATCGGCCACAGAAAATGTGATCTGAAAATGAAGATAATTTCCCCAAAGATTCTTAGAAATAGCTCTTGAAGTACTTTTTCATTTGTTATTCTATCAAAACTGACCAACAACCTTAGAAAACCAGTCAGCCATTTCTAGAAGACACCCATCTGAGACAAATCCTTTACTGACCTGAAAAGTATCAGTGCTTGTTTGTTTACAGGGAGGTCTTTTTTATCACCTTGCTGATTTGACACACTTGATTCTACCAGAATTTCAATATCTGAGGGACTCAGCTTTGAATCTACCCAAAATGATACCACAAGGCCCAAGCATCTGGATGTTGCCATCTTTGACAAGATGGTCTAATTGAAATTGCTTTACCCAGAAAAAAAGAAATACAGGACAAAGCAGGGGAAGAGAAGCCATTGCTGAGTCTCTTGCTATCAATATTATATTTTGCTATCAAGAATATTGAAAACAGTACTTGTACATGAAGGAGGTGGTCCTATTTCTTTCCTATCTGCACCTCAATATGTTCCTTCAGAAACCACTTTTCCAAGGCTCTGGCAGAGGAAAAATAGACGTGACTTATTATTCTGAATTCTCATTGAATCTCTTTTTAATTAAACTTTTCCTTCCCTCAGGGAAGCTAATATATATATTAAAAAAAAAAATCAGATTTCTGACTTAATATAGGCAGAGTCACTCTAAGCCTGGTTTATTTGCATAACTCAGGACTGTGTCACTTTGTTCTGATCTTCTTGGTCACTTCAGTGAATGAAATGAGGAAATGTGTTATGTGATATTTATTCATAACACACAAAGTACAAGCACAAGATTTGTTCGTATATGTAAGAATATTACAGGAAGCAGTTTTTAATAATTCTGACAAAACCATCATGGTGTGGGATAATCACATGGCTGCATTTGGCTTTTAACATACTGGTGCTAGCCTCAGACCCTTTTTGGTACTGTGCTTCACACAAGAATAGCCTCAGTGATATATATGGACTTACTGATTAATGTAATGCTTTGGAGTATCATGAACGACTCCTGCCTTCTTTCACATGTTTATGAAAGAACCTCAAAAGTAGGTTACAGGCATGGAAGGGAGAAGGGCGTTTCCATCACCACTATTTCCTAGCTGAAGAAAATACAAATTTATGGATGGTGGATATCTAAGAACTACTGAACTCTTACCTTCAATATCAGCTTAGTGAGTTTCTTGTTTCTTAGTCAAGGACTATTCCAAAAAACTTCTCATTCCTTGAGTTGAAGATATAGTTTATTAGTCCTGGACTACAAAGGTCTGGATGTTCTCATCACACCAGCTATTAAAGACTGCCACCAGTGACATACAAATTTGCCAAAGAAGCAGAAAATACATTTGCATTCATACAGAGCCTTCAGAGCAGAGATTTTGCTGTTATCACTGGCATAAAGAGATTCCCCCCACTAGGATAAAGACCTTGTGCTTCACAGTTACTAACACAGAAAACCCATTCCTGTCCTGAAGGAGTCTAAATCAATTACCCTTCTCTGTGCATCTCGTGGAAGAGTTGAACAGGCATTTCCAGCTGTGAACTGTTTTTCTCCCTGCCTGAACACTGAAGTAAGTGCCTGTCTTTGAATTTACAAAGCTTAGCTTGAACACGACTTTATAGATTTGCTTTAAATTTCCTCTGAGCTAAGATTATAGTTTCCCTTAATGTAAGAAATAAAAGGGATAGCCCTTCACCTGTGCAGGTCTCCTGACTATCTTAGGACAGCACTTTATAATTATATTTAATTGATACTATTCTTCAGTTTAATATGAATGCATCATTTTCATCACATAATTTTAGTTTAGTACCCAGGCAAGTAACTTGGTGCAAACTTACATGCTCTTGTAGGGAGATGCAAGTCAGCTCTACCTGCATGCCACGTAGAAATGACTGGAAGGACACACTACTCCAAAAAGATGTTTTGTTTTCCTGGTTGTCAGCCAATGAGCCGATAGCTCTACCACTGAGGACTTCACAATTGCAGATTTACATCAAGACCCTGTGAAAAGTTGCTGTGTACTGACCCCACTAGAGAGGTCCAACACAATCGTGATGGTTCAGAGGCTCCATTATTCATGGATGCCGTTGGTAATTTAAAAGAAGCATTATTTCTTAAATTAAGTTACTGCCTAGCATAAGAACCTCTTTCTCCACAACCTCTGTTGGCAAGTGAAAGTCTGCATACACATGAACATTTAGCCCTAATGAAATAGAACAGGTAAGCTCAAGCTCAAAACAATTAAGTGCATCACCTAATTTTGCCTGGGAAAGCTTTCAAAAAGTCAAGCATCAAGCCCAGGCCTCTCAAATTTGAAGAAGGTGCTTCTTCCCTAACACCCACACTTCCATCCTAACAGTTAGGAGGTTTATGTTAATTTTCACATGTTACATTTTTCAGTGCAGCAGAAAAACAGACAATTTCACTTGTAATTGTGGTGTACCCTGGTAAAGTCTGTCAGGTGTTAGAATACTGACCTCTGTGCCTGTGCTAATTAGATGAAATTGAAAAAAAGCCCAGGCTCTATAAATCAGATTCTGTTAAGGTTAAGATGGGTGCAAGATGGAGAGGGTAGGAGGAAAATCTGTTCTCTTATAGCTCTGACTCATTGTCTGCTTGCTATCAGAGAAAGGTTTTCAAATCAGGACTTCCTTATTTAATTCACAGAAGCCATTAACGCCTGGACCCAATGGCAGAACTGGTGATGTTTGGATCAAGGCTGTCAATGCAAGTGAAATAACATGTATTTGTGGTGAAATGGGATGAGTCATGGCAGTTGACACCGCCTCCTTACAAGTCTAAGTGGGAAAATGACTTGTGTTTAGCCAGCAGGTCTTTTCTCTATCTCTTCTGCTGAGGTCTCAAGAAAGGAGGAAACTACCTCTGTACAGTTTGGCCTCATCTGACAAAGCCAGCTCCTAAGCAAAAGCACAGATGAAGAGTACATGTCCACTGTTTTTCAGACAAACAGTCTGGGCTTTTGCAAACACTTGGTTATGAACGTGGGCGTGTAAAGGAGTTTGCAATCCCAGCTCCTAATGGAGCAGTAAAGAGACGGCTTTGACTCATGTGCAGTCTCTCTGGAGGAGGCCCCAGGAAACAGGACCAGCTACCAAGCATAGGTTTCAAAAGCAAAATAATTCATAATTTACAAAAAAAAAAAAACCAAAAAAAAATCTTATTTTATAGTTAAAATGTGGAATGTTAGCAATTTAGCAAGCACATGTACCTAATGTTACTAACAAAAAGCTATCTATA
The DNA here is from genome assembly GCA_013397155.1 of Irena cyanogastra. NCBI lineage: Eukaryota > Metazoa > Chordata > Aves > Passeriformes > Irenidae > Irena > Irena cyanogastra. The sequence goes on from VWZV01007865.1 coordinate 72,965, forward strand.
TATTTCTAGGAACAAATTCTCATCTGTGGACCCAGGAGCATCAGCACCGTGAGCTTGTATTTGCCTGGAAGAAATACCCTTGGACTATCAGCTTTTCTGAACACCTAAAATGTTTTCTGTAATGCTTGTAAAATGCTGTTATCACAGTGTAATCCTATGTATTACAGTGGAGTGTATTCACAGAACAATTGTTGATAAAAAATGCAAAAAAGTGTGCGAAAGGATGTGCAACTTTAACTAGCTGTATTGGCAGTAAGTTGGATACAAGAGTGGCACAGAATATGACAATAGAACAGATCATCTCACTCTCAAATGAGGAGCTCAAAAGGAACAGCAACCATTGGGAAAAAGGATAGTTCTCCCACTGCTGACAGGTACAAATACAATTTGTATTGCATACATTGCTACACAGATTTTAAGGAAAATAAACTTCGCAGGAGAACAATAACAGGGATCTGCATGCTGGATGAACAGGCTTCTGATGATCTGAAATTCAAGTACAACTCATTTCCTCCATTTTCTTGAAATTTAGACCAGGTCCTAGATGAACTGAGTCTGCACAAGAATTCAATGAATAACTGTCTAAGAATAATGAGAATTAATATTACATATAAGATGAGCTCTGTACTTAAGAAGCAGAGCTGGGAAAAGGGAATTTGATAATCCATAAATATTTGAATGCTGCAAGCTACATCTGACTGAAATTCATCAAATTTTCATTTTCTTTTCCAAACAAACAGTCTCTGTGAAAAATGCCATAGCTGTTTAATCTTCCTCAGGGTTGCTGAAGGAGGTTCTTCCTCTAAAATTAAAATGCGAACTATTTTTCTACAAAATTAAAAAATAGTAAAACACCACAAACCAGCCCTTCTGAACTTTTGGGGGCAGTTAGGAAGCAATCCAGTGTTCTTCCTGTGTGAAGTTTCTCCCTTCTTTCTGATGCTGTGTTTAGTGTTTGCATAGGAGGTGCACCAAGGGTTGGGCAGCCTAGGGGTAAAGAACCCACCTAGAATCCAACACACTCAAGTTCATATTCCATTTTTTCATAGACTTCCTATGTAACTTTTTTTTTTTCCTATGAACACAGAGGACCTGAGTTCCTCTGGAGCACCAGTCCCTGTAGGGGCACTGATGCTCCCCTTCCCACTAACATGTCCATCCAGGAGGAGATGGACAGATGGCCACCAGGATTACGTGAATCCACAGCATCCTGCATGTTCCAAAGCATGTGCTTTGCCTAAGAGAGGCTCACTGTAGGCATTTTCACAGGCGTGTGCAGACCATGAGACTTTACAGTCGCTAAAAAGCCTCCATCATTTTTATTTGAGGTTGTTTGTGCAGGGTTATTTAGATTTAGGATTATTTATAGAATTATGTAGGTGCACTGCAAGTTCTCCAAGGGCCAGATTTGGAGGACCATATCCCGTGAACAGAAGCTCCCTCTCCATCGTGTTTGCCATTTCTATTTGGGTTAGCTTACCCTCTGCACTGTGGAAAATGAGTGTTCCTTAGCTCTTTATCCTGGGGGGCAGGCATTTATCAAAATCTATTAAATATTTAGACGTTTATATAGCAAGGAATGTTGCTAACTTGTTTGACTTAAATTATACCCCACTGGCAAATCAAATTAGAGAAGATTTGAGAAAATCTACCTTTTAAAACAAAAGCTGATTTCCTCCATGTTCAGCCATTTGTGGGATTAACTTTTTTAATGGGTTTTTATGTGCACAGTGTTTTTGTTTTCATGGATACTAGAAGAGGATGAATTATTCATCAAGGGAAAAAAAACATCTACAACATGCATTTTCATAGCTTATTTGGTCCCTTTTGTCCTATTCGTAAATCAACCCTGATTACTACAAATGAACGTGCTCCCACTAAGGTTTCACTGATGACTCACTTGGACCATTAATTTAGACCTCTTCACTGAGTGCATTAGGAAGCTGCCACTGGTAATAGCAAACTGGGAGGACATTCTTTGTGACCTCCTCTCTCTGCCTGCACACCCCAGACACCTTCTCCTGCTCCTTGTGTATAATCTTATAGACACAACACATACTCTCCAGTCAGAAAACAGCATTTCCCCTCCTGCTCCAGTGACAAATTTGCATGAAGGGAAGGAAGAAAATTATGTATTAATGCCCAGCAGGTTGCTTTTATGACCTAGGAGGAGGACAGAGAGCAATGGCTTAGTATCTACATCCTAAGTGGGGGCAACTGATGCCCAAACACAGACATCACTGAACTGTTATGGGAATGACTACAGATGTGTCACAGATCACAAGGCATTTGTGTCTGTTCCTGAAGTGGTGACGAGCTGTCATCAGTGAAGAGCCATTGTCATCGAGGAACAATGCTTCACCATTTAGAGCAGTAAATGGAACAAGCCAGTTCTTATCCAGGCAGTACAGCATTTATCAACTCCTTATTGCCCAGCTGGGAACAAAGAGAGGATTCTACCCATTTGAAAATTATTATTATTATTTACTACTTTATTGGCAACACAGTGCGCTGAATAGTTTTAGAAGAAAAATTTATGCCCCAGAATTCCTAAGGGTCAACACTCAATCTTTCTCAATACACATAATAAAACAGAGAAGGAAAACACATTTGTTTCCTTCCCAGTCCAATTGCTGCAGTGCCACGGTGTTAGCATTGAACACCATTCTGTTTCATGTGCTGGGGCTCTGTGCTGAACCCTAATTACCAATGTCAAAAGAGAAACATCCCTCAGAATGATTCCAGTTATTCTTTGCAGCTTCCACTGCTGTGGTTGTTGCTGAATATCTTTTGAGGATTTCCAAGTACCAAGCTGAACGGAATGCCTGTGTCCCACTGCAGCTCAATGCTCTTTATGCCATAAAGATATCAGAGATCCCAGACAATTAACAGTTTGGAAAAGAGTACATTAACACCAGCTACTAAAAGCCTTTTATAGTCTTGAATGGTATTCACTGAGCAAATACAAAGTTGGCTTTTTCTTGTTACTGCTCTTAGGAATTCACCTAACAGTGATGCTCATTAAAAATACCCCATAACCTCAAATTCAGAATTGTATTGTCCAGCATGGGAACAGTGAAGGCATTTTACAAGTTTACCACTGGTGTAACGTGTTTGATGGAGGGAGTCACAGAGACTCCCCAGCAAACCTCCAGCACCTACATCCAACTCATCGACAAGCCAGCCTCTACCAGGAATCTGGGATACCCTGTTCCAATACAAGCACACCAGCACAATCCTGGAGCTGAAACACCCTCCAGATCATGAGTCACAGCAATGCTGGATGCTGCTTTGAATTTAGTTACTCGGATAATCTCCATTCATAACAAAACAAATTGCTGAGCTGCTGTTATCCAAAGCCTGTTTCAACCAGGCTCGAACTGAGGGTTCACTGGAAGCTTCCTCCTACCTGCTACACACAGGGGTCTGATTCCAAGCCTGACTCCTCTCTGACCTGGCACGTGTAAAATGAGGACAAATGGTGGGCTGCCACTGATAGAGACTAAGGGCCTAGTTCTGCTTTTGTGACCTGAAAAATTTCTTGACTTTTTTTTCTAACACTAAAACTTTCTTCTCAACCAGGAAAAAGTCTCCAACTCCATATACAGTGTTTGAAAAAGAGTAGACAAGCATCTCTCTTCCAACATTATTTCCACAGACAACTTCTGCCATAGAAGAAAGAAATTTTTTATCTCAGATGTCCATGAACTCATCACATCCTGTTGTCCTGGCTGCAGCACACTCATGATAATTGGATTATTCCAGGACTACACAGGTTGAGATCCCTGGTGTTGCACTAGAGAACGCAAAGTTAGAGAGTGGTGAAGTCTTTATTATGGTAGAGAAACACTGGATAAAATACTGCCACTGCCACTCTGTACCTTATTTTCAGTTTAAGTGCTACAATTGAACATTCAAAAAAAAAGCCAAAAGATCAACTCTGCAGGCCTCTAATTCACAGGTTACACAACACAACACAGTAAGAGAATGGACCAGTACTCTAATGCCCATTTAGTACTGTAGGTAGGTAGGCTCACACAGACTTCCACTGCTTTATTCTGAACTTGTACTGATAATCTCCAGGCACAAAGATCTGCTGCAGGAGATGGACCAAGTCATCCAAGTTCCAACATATGTTTGTAAGAATGTAGAGAAAGAGCTAGCATCATGCAAAGGAAAAACACAGCTAGAAATATGGGATTTCCCCCCCGGAATACAGACCAAGCAAGATCCTTCATGATATTTACAAATGGCTTCATGCTCTCTCTTTCACTAAGCTACCTTCTTTTATTTTTGGAGAAAATACCAGCTAAAGTACTAAATATTTTCTGCATATATCAAAATATATCTGTGTAGAAGAGCAATTACATCATCACACTATGAACTACCATTTTTTAACTGCTTAGAGCAGATAATGAAAAATAAGTAAATCCATGCTTTGCCATCTTCTTTTTTTCTCTAAGTTCTATATTGAATTAATTTTCATCATTTAAAATATCCATTGCACTCATGTAGTGAACAAATGGCATTACTAGCCCAAGAGAACCTGCACAGGGCAATTTAAAAATAAAAAAACCAGTGACAACATTAATACAAGGAAATTAATAATCGATTGTATCAGCCCAACACTGTGTGCCAAGAAAAATTAAAAATCTTGTTTTTCTCTAACTCTGCAGACATGACAAAATGTCTGCTGACACTTCCTGCATTACCAAGTGATCCTTTCAAAGCCTTCAAGAATTGTCTGTGATTTTAAACCTTTATTAGATCATTATTATATTATTCCCTTCCCCTTTCTCTTAGTTTGAGTAGAGGGAGCTTAAAAAGAAAACAGCTCCTGTCTCTTAAAGACTTTACTGAAAGCAGAAGGAAAATGTTCATACAGATCTACCAGTTCTTTTCTCTTTTGCACAGACCCAGCAGAGATGAGTCCAGCAGGAACCACATACCTGTATCAGTACTTGTATCAGACACAATACTTGTATCAGTAAGGCCACAGCAACTGAAAAAGTGGATGCTACAGGACCAGAATATCATTCCCCTAATTCTGAGAGTGGAAAAACACAGCAGAGCTATTATTATTAAAAAAAAAAATTAACAAGAGGCCCAGCAGGTTACCTGGTGCCCTGTACAGACAGCCCTGGAACACTTGGTAGGATTCTGGAGGCTGGCAGGCAAAGAGGAAGGAGATAGACAGAGAGCCTGACACGTGTGAGCTGGCACATAGACCTTGAGACCTCTGTTTCTCCCCTTCTTGTGTCTCTTTCAGAGGAGGGGGTAGGTAAGACTGTAATTCAAGTTTGCCAATAGAGCTGAAACCTGCCACATCTACAGAAAATCCATTTGGGGGGCTGAAAATAAATAAATGCTACCTCACCCTCCCACTGCCTTTGGATTCCTATTCATTTCAGTATCCAGATATCCAAACTGCACTTGCTTCAAATAGCAGCAGAGAAAGGAGAAGGAGGGGAAGAGGAAATGAGGAGTAGTCTATGGATTTAGAAACTACTACATATAGCAAATATGAATATGAATTAACAACAGAGAATGTAACACAAACATGCCATATGGGCTCAACTTAATTGACCCCTAGGGCTTTATTTTAGCTACTTAGATTCTCACATCGATTGTACATTCATCTCTTGTTTACATACACACCTTCAGTTTCCCATTGGTAAAAGAATGATTACAGTACTTAAAAAAACTTCACCAGTCCTACATGGACTGGAGTGCTGGCAGAAGCCTGTACATGCCATGTGCAGGGAGAGCTTCACAAGTAGGTTGTTCTACCCACCATATTTTACACTTCAAGCCTATACTTTGTACAAATGTACCAAGCACATTTGAAAACAATTTGTTCTTGCTTAATTTATAAGGAAAAACCTGCTGCATTTGCATGACATTAAGAGGAGAAAAAATAAAAAAAAAAAGAAAATGTCCGAGCAGATGATGTATTGGATGCTGAGATAATAACCCTGGATGGATTCCTGTAGCTGGCAATGCCATCTGCCTGGTAAATGCAGAATCCAAAGACCATTGCAGTCCATGGAATGACCACCTTGAGACTGAGTCACAGCCAATGAGTGCTGATTGGGTCAAAGGGATTGAAAACTGGATATTGACAGATATGCAAAGAAGGCAACCATCAGCTGTGGGTCATTCACAGCTTTTCGCTCAGGAAATCTCGTTCTCTTGGACCATTTCTCCATTGATACATCTGAAGGCATGAAAAAGCTAACATTTGTGTTCTTCCCCTCCCCTGTACAAAACTAAGAGGAGGAAAGCATGTCTGAATATTACTCTCTTGTTAAGAATATTTAAGTACTGGAGGCAGAGGAAAAGCCTGAGATTTGCCTGATGCTCTTTACTCAGCCTGCAAGCACACGAGGCACAAACCGACGATCAATATTCTACCTTATTTCAGCAGAGCTTTTCAAACTTAGCATCTCTGACCACAAGGATGGAAAGGTCAGTCACTGTTTAAGAGACCTGTGCCTTTGCCACAGTTGACTCAACAAGTCTCATTTGAGCTGTTACACAAATCCCAGACACACCCTCCTGATCTTGATGTATTCAAATACCCAGAGTCAGATTTACTTTGTAAGTTTTCACTTACACTCGTGTGACTCCTGTGCATTTATCACCACTGCAGAGAAAGGAAGGCTAAAAATCAGAGTGAACACTGGTTGCCTAAAACAAATAAATAAATAAAACATATAACTTCCATGTCCAAAAAGAATTACCTTTCCTTCAGCATTTTTTTTCCAAAATAAATTAAAAAACCAACAAGACACACACTGCCTATTTTTAACTGAACAGAATTATTAAAGACAGATGTCCTGTAAGGCCACATGGAAATCTATTGCAGAGTAAAGGACTGTAAATTGACGACATATTTCTGCAAGAACTTCAGTAGAAGATCTCATTCTACTACACAGTGAATTTCTGCAGCTTTGACTGACACTTATGACTGGGTTTAAGTGAAAGGTTGGAAAGTCTCCCAATCAGCTAGTAAGTGCTGGTGAAAAGGGATAATAAATGTCAGTGACGCCATAGCTGGCAGAGGCAGCTGTGTCCTGGAAGAGAAACACGCAATAACTTGAGAATAACTTTTGCAATGGGAGCTAAAAGGTGCCACTTGACCAGGAGGTGTTTTAATCTGCTGCATCTTTTCAGGCCATGTGTGAAAAGTCAGTCAAGAAAGATACAAGTAAGGAGGATGGAGGCATAAGGTGTAAAATAGCGACTGGTGACATTTTTCAAGACACGCAACATTAAACTGTGTGGAAGATCACTAATGGCTCCTGCAATTCCTTTCTGCAGCTGCAGACTGGCCCTGAACTGGTATACCAAAGTGTTTAAAATAAACATTAGTTCATATCTCCTTTCATTTTTTACTACTGCTCCCTCCTTCCGATTTTAAAATCAAAAAGATAGGGGAGAAAAAGAAAAAAAAAAAAAAGACAAAAAAAGGGCTCAACAAGTCTAGACTCACCAAAGCTACTAATGTTTTCAGATCACAGAATATGCTGCTAAAGGGCAACTAATTCGTTATATAGCAGCCAAGGCTTTGTGTCTCCTTGTCTATCTGATAAATGTTGAAGTTTCAGTTCTCCCAGACATCATATGCAGCACATTTTCAGTGTTACGTACATGGCTATTTATTCATTTTTTAGTAATTAGTATCCTGGGGAGAAATCCGATTGCCACTCTATTTACCTAATTTAATAAAATATTGCAAAATGCAAAGCGGGAGGAATTTCTAATGTTTTATTAGCATTTGGCAATTCTCATCTTTCTAATGATGTCTACTGACCCCTAGCCTGTAGCTGCGTTTCAAAGCAGTTTCTTCACCAATTCTTTCTTTAATTAAAAACTATTACCAAAGAGAAAATTAGAATCAAATATCTCAGTGGCAGAGAAGATTTTTACTTACTCAGGAGTTTAATGTTACAGTAAATTTAATAAGTGAGAAAAGAATAATTTTTAAGAGTTTTATAATTTAGAAGCAAGGAAAAAAAAAACAAATTAGATTAAAGACATATTAGATACTAGGAAGAAAATTAAATGAGCTGCACTCTCTCCCCCAACCCCAAGCATAGTCCTTTTCAACTATAAAAACCGTCCCCAGTTTTGCTGTTGTTCACAAAATCTGTCAGAAACAGACCTGCTGAAGTCATTGTGAGCATACCAGTACTGGCATCTGAACACAACTCCTTTGGCCAGAGTATTCAAATTGAGGAGGGGGCAGAAACAATCCTTTCCCATTTGAATTTGGGCTTTCAAGTGGAAGCTTCTGACAGGCGCCTGCACTGAAGCTTCTCATATGTGGAATTCAGTTATTTCTTTTGGTTACTAGGTACCTGGAAGCTCAGTAACCCTTTAAAGCAACAGCACTTCCATACAGCTACTTGAATATATTTCAGGATACTGCTTCAATATTTTAGCCCACATATAAGCTTTCTTGGCCCAGAACTGAGGAAGAGTGCACAGCCTCCCTGAGCTCCAACATAAGGAAATGATTTATTTAAGAAGGTGATGAATTTTCATACTGGGTGCAATTATTGAGGTCCGTGCGAGCACACATAGATCTTCACATGCGAATCTAACGAGGTTTCTAGGGAACTTGCAGCTATTACAGATTCACAGGCTCTTTCACTCAGCTCCTGGGAAAGCACTTACAGCTGATTCCATGCTAATTCATTGCTCAATGAATAAGTAAAATCTGTACAGTATAATAAAACCATTGATCATCATGCTTTAAGATTGACTCCTAAATATTTAGGAAGCAGTGCGTATTCAATGGAAATGTTTATTGGCACTGTAAAATTAAACTGTCACCCGTGAAATAGTAAAACTCATTAACGCGGAGTTTCTTTTTAAGTGTTAGGAATTAACTTTATGGCCGCATCCGTAACGGCAAGCCTCAGCCTTAAATCGCCTGCCATTTAGTATTCGCGAGCGATATTAAAACATATTAACCGTGATTTAATTGACTGGAAATTAAAGAAGATTGAGGAGGAAAATACATCTATAGGAAAAGCGAAGAAAGAGGAAAGAAGCCAGGCCGGGCTGTTGGGAGGGAGCGGACGGACAGACGGACGGACAGACGGACAGCGCTGCCCGCGGGGCTCGGCCGGGGCAGCGCCGCCGGCGGGGCAACAGCGCCCTCTCGTGGCCACCGCGACCCCGCCTGCCCCGCTCCGCTCCGCTCCGCTCCGCCCGACGGGCCGCGGGGGAGGCCGAGCCGGGAGCCGCGCTCCCAGCCCCGCCGGCGGCCCGGGGAGCATCACCGCCCGCTCCGGGCTCCAGGGCTCGCCGCACCACCGGTACCCGGCTGCACCGGGCTCGCCCAAGCGCGCCCGTAGAGCCGCCGCCGCTGCCCGCCCGCCGGAGCACCGCAAAGCACGGGCGGCCGGGCATGTTCCTGCCCGCGGGGACCGACCCCGTAGGGCCGGCAGAGATACGTGGCGAACTTACGAGCGGATCTCCCGGGGAAAAAAAGAGCGAACGGCGATTTCCCACCCAGGAAAGGCTGGGGCAGCAGGGACGGCGAGCACCACGCCCCGGGACACAGCCGCGCCCGTGGGAAGCGCCCAGGGAACCGACGGTACCGCCGGGCCAGGAGAAGACGCTCAGTGCCACCGGCGCTGCTCCGCCAGGCTGGAGCCAGGCTGCGCCCGCAAAATCGCGGCAACCCCCAGCCCTTGCAGGGAAGGACCGACCCTCCCTGCCAGGCAGAGGCGCGACCCCGGCCCCGTCCCGGGCCGGTGGCCCGCAGCCGAGGCAGAGCGACAGCAGCCACTGACCGCAAAAAGATGCGGCCAGCGGAAGGACAACAAACCGTGCGGAAAACCCCGAGCGGCTCCTCGCAGGCTCCAGCGTCTCCCGTTCACTCCCACATCGACATCGGCAGGACGGTGGAGAGCAGTCCCTCCATCTGGCCCTAACTTTGCATTTCAGAGCTCCATTAGCAAAGCGGAGCCGAGCTAAGTTTCTCAGAGGTCACGGCGCAATAACCCCCTTTTGCTGGAGTTACTCCCCATCTCTCCCTCCCGCCCCCGACCCAACCCCAGGCAACTCCTTGCACTCCCGTTACTCACAATTTGTTGCAGTTAATCCCAGATGCCATAAAGTGAAGAGCAGCAGAGTGAAGCCCCCGAGGGCTCGGGAATCCATCTTCAGCCCCGGAGGGGGAAGCCAGCCGCCCGCCTGTCTCCCCTGGTCCCGGTCTCCGAGCGCCTCTCAGCCTCTGTGCGCTCGCTCTGCCTCCGCTCATTTACTCCATACAGCATCCAAGCACTCCGGGTGAAGGGAAGCCGGGGCCGGCCGGGGGACTCTTCGCAGCCCTTCAGGAGCCGCTCCGGACGCCGGCGGCAGTGCCCGAGCCGAGCCCGCTGCCCCGACTGCCGCCGCGGCGATTCACCTTGCGAGCAGCGGCTGAGTGGGAAGCACCAGCCGCTCGCTGGGCACCTCCTTATAGGCGAGAGCCGCGCTGCACTCCACCTCCTCCCAGCCCCCTGGAAGTTGCTCCTCCTCGCCTTCCAGGGAGGATCCTTACTGCAATCTTCACGCGTTGTTGATAAGCATCAGAGTCATGGAGTAAATCAGATGCCTGGAGAAAAAAAAAAAAATTAAAATCTTCTTTTTTTTTTTCCCCCCTACCGTTTTTCTCGCCTTTGGGTACCACTGTGGCCAGAACATTTTAAAGATCCCCCGGCACAGATGTTTGTTTCCTTATGAATGCATATGTTATATACACATACATAAAATATACATGTTATCCTGGCATGTACAGAGCCGACAGAGCCCGACGAGCCCCGGTGCCGAGGCTCAGCCTCACGTCCAAGGAGGGGGAAATGAGCCTTGGGCGGGATTGATGCCCTATCCCTTCTTCTGTCAAGCCTGGTCCGGAGCTTCCCTGCCTGGCCCTCCCGGAAGGCGATCAGAGGTGACCCCAGGGCTTCCAGAAGAGACACGGGGGACTCTCGTTAGCGGCCCCAGCCTGAAGAGGATAGCGGCCCCGGACCCGCACCCATGGTCTGTGCCCCCCTCCCGGCTGGCGAGGGCGATGCTTGCAAAAATCAGATTTCCTGGCTGATTGACTGATAGATGATTACCCGACTGCTCAGCAGCTGAACGGGCCGGGATTATCTTCCCCAGGGGTGTACAGGAAACTAGAGCTGGACATGCATCCTGCCCTCGCCTGGCGGGGTGCGCGCTGGCGGCCGGAGCGCTCGGAGCCCGGCCCGCACCGCCCCGCAGCCGCACGGGCGGGGGAAGCACACCTGAGCCCGGGGACTCCGGCTTAATCACTGCTGAGCTCTAACCTTGCTGCTTTGCTGCGGCGTCACCCCACATCAATAGAGTGCTGCATCAAAGTCAGGCCAAAATTGCATTAGCGATTCCGCTGCAATCTGCAAGGAGAGTGTGTTTGGGTCGTCTTTGGGGGTGGGGAGGGGGGAGCCGCTGGTGCTCAGCCATAATCCCTCACGGTGGCAAGGAGCAATCAGAAGAAATCGACTGTTCACCAAAGCCATCCCGACTTGCCAACGGAGAGCGGAAGTTTAAATTGCTGGCGTGCTGTAAGGCTCATTTTAAAAAGCAAGGAGGGTGGAGAAAAGACACTGTGCTTAGCTATTAGGCACTAACTATATCAGAGAGGTGTCACGGGGACATCTTACCTTTAAAGGGGTAGTCAGCTTGGAAAGCAAAAGTCCACATTTAAAAATTGACCTAATTATTTGAGTTTCTGTTGTTACAAGTGACACAAGGTTAAAAAGGAAGGATAGCTGCCTAGCACCAAGGCTTTCGGTCAGAGTCAATAAAGGATTTGGCCAGACAAAACTGAGACTAAGAAGGAACTTAAAAGCTTAATGAGTTCTACAAGTGTTTAATTTTTGACTTCTAACACATGTGAACACACCAAGGTTTCATCTTTGCTCATGCAAAGACCTGACCCAGTTGCTCTACACTTCTGCCCGAGCAGAATGAGATTTTGGAAATTAGGGATGGCAGTCAGACCAAGGCTAAGTCATCTACATAAAGTGTCTGCTTTCCTTACAGAGGTCCTGGTGGAGGTATTAAACTGAAGGTGGTGAGCTCTGTGCATTTCCTTCAGCAGATGAGGAGAGAGATGTTTCCTATTCCTGTTTTCTGATCCTGGACAGAAACATCTCATCTTCTCCATACCAATGATGTATAAGAGTCTGGCCCAGGAGCTAAGAACTGTGTTGCTTTGCTGATTAGGCCAGGAGGCTGGAGTACTGAGAAAATTATCCTATTAACTTGACTTTTTCAGGTGAGTGATCAAGTTTTAGAAGTGCTAGCAGTGCTTCCAGAGCTACCATTTGAGTAAAGCTAAGGAGTAGAATATATCAGAAATCTTAAGCCAGAGCGGGTTTTCTCTGGAGACACAAGACTTTGACACACTCACAACCTTGCAGCAATGTATTCTGGAATTAGCGGTGTTCAAAAGAAGGAAATTAAAAATGGGGAGGGGTGTTTCATGCTTTCCTTTTAAAAAATAATTAAAAATTAAATTGACTGTGTTTCAAATATTTTCAGTGTCTCTTTAAACTCTCTGGCACATTGGTACACTTTTTAACTGACTCACAGAACTAATTAGTGGCTTGTTTATAGGAAAACAGATGTGGAAATGAATTATGCAGACTAATTAAAAGCTATCAGTAAATATGAGCCCCATCCTGCAATGCATCCCAGTGGCCACCAATATGGATCTGACTGCAGAATCTGGACCCCAGTTATAATATTGGTTTTAAGTCACCCTTGTGAGACACACCTCTTCCATAACCTCTTTTGTATCATAAATGCCAGGCATTGCCTTAAGATTTGTGAATGTTTGGGTGGAGGAGCACTGCAACTGAGAAGTTATGACCAGAGTGGAGGGCTACGCAGCTGTTTGTTGCAGGAAATTATGTAAATAATGTCATGTTTAAGGGCTTTTTGCCAGCAAGATTTTTATTAGAGTAAATTTATTAATTACTATTAAAGCTGTTCAGACAAAAACTGTGGCTCATCATCAATTACAGATCCGAGTACCCTGGATTTTGGGAAAACTCAGTTGTTTATTTAGTTTTAGTGTAGCTGGTTATTCAAAATCACGATGATGGCTGCCACTGAAGTTGTTTCAAAGCCTTGGCTGTGAGTGGAGGCTTTATTACACCCATAGTTATTAGTCCTCTCTAACTCACCAGTTTTCTAACTCCTTTCTAACTCTTGCATTCACTGTGTCACATTTTCTTCTCCTCAATGAAAGCAACTGACGTTAACAGTGAAGACCCTGATTTCTTTCCTTTCCATGGCTGCCTCTTTGATAAATTTCATTTATACCCTTTTGCCAGTCACTCGATGTTCCCTGTTTGTTAAACAAGGGGAACACACCAATAGCTCCTCTTGTTCATGTGCCAGGAGGAGGAATATCCAAATGTCTGGCACCTGTGCAGCAGCTGCAGTCATGGTGATCATAATTTTGGAGACAATGCCAATCATCATTAGGTCATCTGGGGCTGCACTGAAGTGGCTGTGTTAGTTCTTGGTGAGAAAGCCTGACATGGGAAAAGAAATCAGGTCCTTACTCTCTGCAGCCCAGTGGCAGCTGAGTGCCCCTGTTAATGCTGCCCAGGACACAGACAGCATGGCCTGTGTGATGGGAAGAGGAAGACAAGCAGCATTTCACCAATAGCTGGTCCCATCACAGCCTTACTGGCTTTGCAATGCAAGCCACAAATTGCTGAAATTGAGCATTTCAGGTTTTTTAGCCTCAGTGTCTTCAAGTCTATTCTATCAGTCTGGAGCCTTGTTATTTAATCTGAAGGAACCATTTGTGGGAATTAATGAATAGGAGAGCAAAGGAAGGACATGAAAACATAAGGAAGAGCAGGAAAAGCTGGCTGCCACCAGGGAAGTTAGGGAATGTATTTTTGCATTTTGAAGGAGAAAGCTTTTTTATTTAAATGTTTATCTGAGGAGGCAAGTTTATCTGTAATCAGATAAACTTGTTTTCTTTCCTAGAGTCAGTAAACAGCATTAGTACTGCTGTAACCCATGTTGAGTTTGCCACTAGAAGCAATAGCAGTTTAGCCCATGAATACAAACAATCCAGCTGTTTGGATAATTGCAGCTGGAAGCTTTATCTCTGACCTCGACAGTACAGAATTCATGGAAGGAGAAAGCATTACATATATGAAAACTTAATTGTACATGGCTTTGGCATCACATATTGCCGTTTCCTGTTGCTAACTAGGAATTTGTCTGAAGAATATGTTTCCCATCAAAAAACCTAAAGGTCACATAAAAAAAACCCCAAACCCTGAAGGTCATTTATTTCTTTTTCCCTTTGAGTATTCCCCTATAAATAGAAAGGACTCATTCATTAAAGAGAATATGTGGGAAGCTTTCATAAAACACCCTGACCCCAACCAGGTGAGTGCAACAGCAGGCTGCTCATTATCCTTGGATAGATCCACAGCATACCTAAGTCTGGAGGATAGGAAATGTAATGATCTGCTGGGATAATCTGATGGCCAGTAGCATTTTTGAGATGCATGCTGAGATTAGGTAAAAGAAATCAGATGTCAGGCTGTGCCGCGATTATTGGAAGACAAAGAACTAAAATCACCACTTCCTCCCCCTCGCCTTCCCCCCCATTATTTTACCACTGTCTGCTGGTATTATTGCTTTCATTACATTATCTTGTCTGCCTATGAAGACACTTGTGTCAATCATGGCCAGATACAGCTACCGGTCTTAAAAGATCAATAAGCTGAGTAAATAATAGTACAAATGACTATGGCTACAAATTACCTAGGGACTGAAATAGGCCCTATTTGGGACACACTCCTCCCTGGTGTGGTTCCAGTGACATTGTGCACTGCAGTGCTGGCAGGAGTCACAGAGGACACAGCCGTGTCTGCTGTCTGTGCTGTTCTCTACCAAACACAGTGGTCAGCTCTAGCTGGGCCAGTCACTGCTGTCCCCCTGAGCAATACTGCTTTTTTACTGAAATGCAGTTATTGTCCCAGAACCAGCTTTCCACCAGCGTCCAGTGAAGAGATGGACTTCATGAGGTGTTGGCATAACTGCAAACCCCATTCCCATGGTGTCATCAAGAACAATCAGCCCTGATGAGAGAACTCATACACAAACTAAGTAAAGCATTTTTTTTCCCTTGTTCTGAAGCCATACCAATTAGAATGAAGAAACCCCTAAAAAGTCCCTGGACAGTTAGGTGTCACAGGATGGATGTAGTCCTTGGAGTACAGCTGGCTAACTAATGGCAACATAGTAGAACAAGGTCTATGAGTCTCCCAGCTGAGGTCAAAGCCCAGCATCTGTCTCACAATACTTAGAAACTTCAAGGCAAACAAGACCAAAAGAAATTACAGAAGCTGGGGAAGCATTTAGCAAAAATCTCTATTTGATAGGCACCCCAGTTCAGACTACAGAGTTGGAAGGGAGGAATGTTTTCTGTATGAATGCCTTTTTCCATACATAAAGAAGACAGCTTTGTCACTCACTGGTGTCTATCAAGTCTCCATTTTGCAGAGATTCAGTCATTCAGTCATGGAATTATAATGTCTGCCACGTCACAGATGTGAGTAATGACATATAATGAATAGACACTGGGACAGATTTTTAGAAGCAATTAGCAATTTTGCATGAACAACCAAGGTATCCCTTAAGGGGCATTTTTTTCAGAATGATTTGGACCTTTACTTGCTCAGTGCCATGATCTGCCTGTTCAAAAAAGACAGCTAAAAGGAGAGGCATCCAAAATCATTAGCCTGCATTGAACATTTGCACCTCAGTCTACCACTAATCCATAGTCTCATGCTCTAGGAGAGAAACAATCACCTGGGCCTATATACATAACAAACAACTTTGAATGTCTCCATGATTTTACTGATGAAGTTTGCAAGGAGTGAAAAAGAGAGCTAATTTCATCAAATAAATCATTTGTGACAAATAGCTCATCCAGTGCTTGCACTCAGAAAATTATTATTAGCAACAGCTGGGCTGGGTATGACAACCTATATTCAGACATTCTCTTTACTTTTCTGCCTGTCCTTCAGTAATCTCTCGTTGTGGATGGAGGTCAGAGAGGAGTGAAAAGAGGAAAGTTGTGAGGAAGCTAATGCAATCATTAGGTCATTTCTAACCTTGCTGCAATTATCATACAGAAGGAGTCAACTGAGAATAATGAAAGACAAGATGGTAATTTAGACTCCCTTGAAAAAGAGGAAGAAATGAATACACCTTGTCTCAAAAGCCATCAGGATTTCTAAATTCAATCCTGTGGGAAGGAGCAGCTCCTGAGCACTCCTGTGTCGCTCCCTTCTCAGTATAAGCTCAGGATATTCAGAATCTTGGACCCATGTTTTTGCAGATACCTGCCTTTCTAAAGGCTGATGCTGTAATTTCTTTGATGCAGACATTAAAGGACATGGAACAGAAAATGAAATTAATAGAGGTTCTTTAGTCACAGTATCTCTGACCTGCTTCTAGACAAAGTACTTGCTGAGGGCTGAGCTGAAAGTTATTCTGGCCTAAATTATGAAAATTCCCATTTATTTATGTTGTGTATGTGTGTGTAAATCTGTATGCACACATGCACATATATATATATATATACATGTATATATTTGTACATAATATATACAGACACACAGAAATCTGTGTGAAACAGGAAATCAAACAAGGTAAACTTGCCCCTCACTAGGAGATCCATTTATTTCCTACCTACTGACTAAAAATGTTTATTTCCTCTAGGAAGTGAATGCATTTGCATCAAAATGAAACAGTTCCAAGTAGACCTACCACTGTCTTTTCAAAGCAAAGTGATTTTAACTTGGTGAGAGAGAGATGATTATGCAGTAATGTGTAGGCCTGAGTCAGACACGCTCATCTCACTCCTGCCTGCAGCCCGCTGGAGCTATGGGAATCTTCTGCTTTCTGCCAGTCTGGATTGCAGATTGCACTGGAGTTAATGAATCCCTCCTACTCACTAAAGATCTGCTGACAACATGAGAATATTAACATATTGTAACTGAGTACAAGGGTGGATATTCAGGGGTTCCCTAGCAGTCGATGTATTTTGCTTTAGTTATTTAACAAATCATTAGTGATCTGAGGAACCGCTATCAAAACTAAGCCAAAATTAGAAGTCCTACTTATTTTTTTCTGACTCTCTGGGTCTGTTTTTTGCTTGTTGTAAGGGCAGTTATATTGGATGGTGTTGTAAATTCCAGGGTAAGGAACAAAATCAAACTCACCGTTGAGAATTTTTATGCTCAGGATTTAAACTAGAGCAAACAAGTCCCACCATGTTGCCATTAAGGAGGAGGACTCCCAGGAGGCCAAACTTCTGTTCACTTCCTAGTTGTGTGTTGAATCAGTTGAGGTTCAGGCAGAAAATGTGCACAAACAGCCCAGATTTCACTGAGCCTGCATGAAGGGAGCTTTCTTGGCTGCGTGCAGGGCTGAAGACCAAAGGGTAAAGTCCAGTAAACTGTGCCCTGGAGTTCACCTAAACCCCAGACTTTAACCTGTCATCCACAAAGTGAGAATATGAGCTAAGTTTGAGCTTGAGACTGGATTCCGACTCACTTTCAAGGGTTGCAGAGATGTATCCAGAGTCAAAAGACAGGATCAAGCCACAGAAAGAGTGTGACAGAGCTAGGAGGCTAGCCCAGGTTCTCTGTGTTTTCTTAATTGGATTCATTGTCCCATATTATCTCTCCAGTCTGAAAATCAGTTTCATAAATGTAACAACTCAAGAGAATTACAGCCATCTGTGGCAACAGCATACAACTCTAATCCTATCTGAATAGGCAGCAAAATACAGCAGAGACATTTGACTTTGTTTCTTCATCTTAGGGGTTAAGATGTTCATTGCAGGCAGATCCAGGCAGCAGAGAACCTCAAGAGTGACAGGAAGGTCAAAAGCATGCAGCTGTGCTCTGTAAAAACCTTTAGCATTGTCTAACATGAAGAATCAAATGTGGAAATGAGGAGTATGTATTGACATCTACATGTGTTAGTACCACTTATGTAATTGAATTTATTATAAGCAACTTAATTCCCATAGCGCAATTATAACAGATGGATAAACAAGATGCAATATATTGTTCACTTTGTGACAATGATCATATAATTCCAGCTTCAATGCTTTTACTGTTTGCATGAAACACTGATTAATAAAGCTTTGAAAGGCTGTCAGACAAAGATATATGAATATGTGATATGAGTGAAATTACTCCCCAGTATGAAATCTAGGGAAGCTGTATCGGGGATGAACATGATCTATTCTGTCCACCAGGTTCTCCTTGACAAAGACTGAGCAGTGACTACAACCAGCTATAATCATTATCCTCCACTTTCATTCTTTTTTAATCCAATTTTTGTCCATTTCGATCATGAGCCTTTGAGAAACAGCCACCTTCCTCCCTATCCATGTCTACACGTGCTGTAGTTCTGACCCCACTGTGAAGGTTGCAGAATTACAGTACTACAATACAAACAATTAGCACTCTGCCAGCATGCCAGTGAGCAAAAGTCACAATACCAAAAAAGGAAATAATCACTAAGATCTTAGGAGGATGAAGGGTTAATTCATTTACCACAAACCCATGTCACTGGAGATGCATTCTGTGGATTAACATTACTGATACATCCATTTTGTTAAGTGGATACAGTTGTCTGCTGACACTGCTTCACTTGAGATGATTTTATTATTGAGGTATCTCACAAAAACTGATACCAACTCCCCTTAGGGATTTTAGCAAAACTACAGCCCAGCTTTTAAGATTTTGAGTATTTTGAAATTAAAGAATGGACTGTGTAACAATAATTTTGGTTCTGAATTAGAAAATGTGTTTCTTAATAATTGTATTATTGGTCAGTTTCAGGAGAAAAAGGGATGCTTAATGAAAGATCAGATACCTGGCTATACCTAGGTGAAATCTTTGTCTTTATCACCTCAAAGATGATTGAAAGGAAAGGTCAAGGTTAAATCTGAGATTTTGAGGTTGTTAGGTGATATCCCATGACTCTAGTTTACGCTTCTGATACCTAAGATTTCTATTTTCTGAGAATTGTTTAATTCCCAAATCTGATGAATGTGCCCTGTTGCCCTATTGCCCTTGGGAACTGCTATTTTGAAAACTACTGCCTAAACTTTCTGGGTTAAGCATCCCCTAATGGAACTGTATGTAGCTCCACCTAATTTTAATGCTCACTTACATCAGCTGGATGTCATATGGTGCTAAAATGAAATGCAGTATCCAAATTCTAAATGTTTTATATAAGGTTTTATATAATTTTAAGCTGCCTGGAGAAATTGGGAGTGTTTAGCTCTGGGAACTTTGTGTTACCTCGTCTTACACTGATACAAGGGAAGATAACACCCAGTGAAGGAGACATGGAGCAAAATGAAGAGGACATGGAGCAAATAGATTTTTTTTTCCCCTTTCATAAGCTTTTCCTAAAGTGTAGATGATAGGTTATTTACTGGGAATAATCCTGTTAGGAGGATAGTGTTGTACACATCCATCTCTCCATAGATCGCATGCTACAGCAACACCAACATTTGAAATCAAAGAGTGATATCTAGCCCTAAAGAGAACTCCAGCTTATTGTATTCCATAATCTGTATGTGTGATGTCAAATCATGAAGCATAAACTGTAAAGCAGAGGTGAGAAAGATGCTTAGAAAAAGAAAAATTTTGTGCAAGAGATTTAGAGTAAGAGGGCATCATACGACACTCTCAGTAAGTGCTGAACAGGGATCCCCTGAATGTCAGAGTGGTCTTGAAGGAGTCTGAACTGAACTCCAAGAAAGCATTGAAAATCATTTCTCTGACTTCAATGGCTTTTTGTCCAGCTTGTTTAGTGAGCTTTTCTCTCACCCCAAGAATGGGGCCCAATTTTCTTACACCAGAGTGATAGGCAACAAACATCCCTCAACTTCAGAGCACCCTGAATGCAAAAAAGATCAACATCTGGCCACAATCTCTCTAGTTTGGCTTTCAGTCTGCTGAAAGACTAAAATACATGCTTTCTTTCTCTATGAAATACTTTTCTGAAGATAAACAGTTATTTTAATGGAACAGGAGATTGCATAATCATTGTGAAGTCCTTGAGCTTTCTGCTGGCTGCAGATTTCTCTGTTAAAGTCCAGATGAGTTATACAATGTAAAGATGTATTTGGTAAGTTTTTCATTGACATTACTAGGAAGGTGTAATGACTGTCACTCTGATGTCAGCGGGAGGTGCTGTCAAGAAAGGTAAGGGAAAAAAACCTTTAAAACCCCCTGCAGACAATCAAGAAGAAATCTTGTACTCTTGAGTAATTACAATTCTCAAGGAAAAAAATAGACTTGGATAAACCTGGAGGCACCTTTATATTTTTCCTTTTGAAACCTTCCATCTCCCTGACATTAGGCTTTGCTGTTCTGTCATTTCTGTCATTGTGCCATGCTGGGATAGTTCTTTTTTCAGGGGGGAGGGAATATATTTGGTCCAAATACCCCACTGTGCCAATATTTAAAACAAAGTTTTTGTTGAGACTTTTTAAAAAAGTCTTTTAATGAACAAACAGATATATTCTTTGTCTGTTGGAAGAGAAGCTGCAATTATCAGGGGAATTTCATTTCAAATGGCTCGTACATTTTTCATGTGGGTGGTGAGGTAGGAAGGCATCTCAGTGGTAGGTTATAGTCATGTTTGTTGTGTACATTGAATGTTACTTTTCTGCTTTCAGTATGGTGCTTTTTTTTCTGAGATGCACAGGAAGCCTGGAGCAGTAAAGAGCCTCCCTTCCATGCCATTTTCCCACTTGTAAAGAAATTATGACTGAAATTGCAGTTGTGAAGGTATGAAGTCACAGAAATTGCATCCCAGGGAGGTGCATGTCTTGCTGAAAGTTCTTGCTGTCCTTTTGTCTAGACAGAAAATGGCTGAACAACTCTCTTGTGTTACTCCGTTCCTTCCGGTCCCTTCCTGTGTGGATAGTTTTCTCTGCTTTCTTTCTCATTCCCTTTCTTTTCAACACTCCATCCACATTCTTTTTCTTCTCAAGTAGCTCATGGGCCAGTCAGGTCATGTGCCATCAAATTATGCTCTTCCTTATGACATTTTTGGATCTCATATGATTCTCAAAACCATCAATGGTGTGTTTTGGTTTTTCTTTGTTTTGGTTTGTTGGTTTTGTTGGGTTTTCTTCACGTTTGAAATTGATGTTTCCTTTAATTGCTTCTTCTTCCCTGTAAGTCCATTGTACTGTCTGCATTGTTTCTATCTCTGCTTTCTGACTCTTCCATTAGTGCTCCTCCAGGCTTAGAGAGCTCCAGTGAGAGCTCTGCTATCTTTAGCTTTGCTTCCTGTTATCCACTTTGGGAGAAACACTTATCCCAGTAGCAGCAATTTTTCTATTCATTCCTTTTCATTGCTTTGCATGTTGCTTTGTCATTACTATCTTTACAAACCTATCTGCACCTGTCACTGTCTGCCCTTGATTTAAAAAATGGAGGGCAGGCTGTGCATCTTGCTGCATGGAGGAAATGCTGCTGATAGAAAGCTGGAGGGCTAAATCCAATGGCTAAAATGCTCAAACTTCTCTAGGCAAAATTTCCCTACAACCTCATCTTCTTGATCTATGGCTGTTTTATGACAGTGAAGCAACCACAGATTAGATTCATCTGGCCTAGTGCTTGCATTTTTCATCTTTGTATATGTTGAAATGTGTTTGCTATTTGAAGTGTATATTTTCAATGGCTCCTTTGTATTTGATGAAGTGTTTTTGCCATCTTGCAAAGGCTCTTTGGGTGGGACTCAGCAGTGTGAGTACAGGGACGAAGTGTTATTTTAACCATTGTAGGGTTTCCTGTTTGGCCACCAGGAAAACCTCTCCAGAAGGCTGTGAGGCTGTCCCAGGTTGTGTGCTCCATGCAGATGGTTCATACTGCTGCAGGATGCTTTACCCTTCTGTAACTGAGTATTAAATGGCTGTCACTGAAAATGCAGCATCTCTCATCTTATCTTGCTATCTTAAGCTTCCTCTGGCAGCTTCTCAGGAAGTCAGGGGAGTCACACTTGTGCAGAATCCAAACGGACAAATTATAGCAAATGGGAGACAAACCCACACTACAGAGCAATACTTTCCTAGTGCCAATACCTCTGAGTGAAAAGGCAGAGTCAGGCATAGTAATGAAAGACAAAAATAGAAAAAGGTAAAATAGAAGTAAAACAAAATAAAACATCAAATGTAGCCTTATCAGAAAGCCCTGTTAAACACAGCATTCATAGAGGTCAGGCTGGACTGTCAAATCCCTCTCTATGGCTTTTGTTAGCTTAACCCTCACCTTGAGAATTCTGTGCTCTGCAGGTCTTCTGCATAATCTTCTACTGGAAACACTTTTTTTCTCCCCTTTTCTCTTAAATGTTTTTCCTGAATCTGTTTATAGTCTGTTTTGGAGTAGTGTTGCTGTGTGCACTGAGACTGGCATACATTTGTTTATTACTACAGTGGCAAAATGATTTTCACAGCGCCTCTTTCAAAGATCTGAGACCCACTGTAATTCCACTGAATTAAACTCATTAGTATGAGGTCTTTACCCATATTTATGTCTTACAAAAAAACCCTAAACATTATTGCTGGATAAATTAGAATGTGAAATATATTTCCTTTTTACCATATATGTTTCCTCCTTCCTTTATGGACCTCATATCCCACATGGAAAAGTCAAGACGGAAATTTCCACCTATTATTTCTTAGAAATAAACTACCAACAAAATTCTCTGTAATTACAGGGAGCCTCTAAATGTTAGATGTAATATTGAAATGTTGACACATGTCTAACTTCTACTGGTGAAGAATGAGCAATTTAGTTAGGATGAGATAATCATGCATTTCCAGTGGTAAGCAACAGCTCTCCATCCTGGATAAAAATGATTATTTTAATAAGGCTTGAAATCGCAGACATGATATATGCTGTGATAGTACATAGGATGAACCAGCATACAAAACTAAAAACCCTAAATGGAGCTTGAGCAGGGATTCTCTGACAGATTATTCAAGATGATAACAACAGTTTGTTAGCCATGGAAATAAGATTTAGGATTTTGCATAAAACAATTATTTGCAGTCTGGGGGAAAAACTAAAAAAGCCCGAAGGCATTTTCTCCTCATGTCTTTTTCTGTCTTTTAAAAATATTTTGCTTTTGAATATTTAAAATGCCTTTTCACACTTTATTGGTTTTTTTCTGTTATCAAGGATGATACACAACTCAATTCTACTACTACTTACAGGCTTCAGGATATATCTCAGCCTATCATGTTAATATTGCAGGAAAGTCTATTTTTCTTAGGGTGCAGGCTGAGGTTGCCATTGATGTCCTCGTTGCATTTTCTCAGCAACAATATTAGACAGAAACTACCCCTGGAAGAGGCTCATTACAAAGCAGTAATGTGGAGAACCACGGCTCTCCTGTAGCCAGCTTGGTGAAGGGTGTATCCATTTCTTCACTTTCTTTCTCTAATTGTCTCCTCGCACCCTCTGTTCTTTATGAGCTGTAAGGTCTTTTGGGAGAAGCTGACCAAATCTACTGCACAAGGCTGTGCTTGGCACAACAGCACATGGATTTTGGCTGGAGCCTTTTGGCAGCACAGAGATACAGATATTGCACTGATTATACAGGTTTCACACAGAAAGATCAATAGGTACAAGGCTTAAGTGCTTTAAAGCCTCCTCTCTTCTATGATTAGTAGGGAACAATTCATATATAGTCCATCATCCTCGTAAGAGTTTTGTGAGAATTAATTATACAATGCTGGCACAGTGCTTTGAAGATGCAGAGGCAGATCCCTGCCTGTGTAGCAGTTCAGATAGCACAAACTACCCTAACACAACCAAAGCAAAAAATCATCTATTGCTTTTCTTGGCTACTGGACAGCAGTTGTGGAGGTTATCTCCTAGCCTGGCTGTGAGGGTGACAAGTCTCCTGCCTCTCTCTAGGCTCACAACTCCTCAGGGACGGGCTCAAGACAGCTCTTAGCAGAGAGGAGCCTGAGGATTCCAAAAGTTCTCCTTCATGTGATCTGGATAGAACAGGACATTAGAGAAAAACACAAAGCAGCAGCATTTTATGTACCAGATCTCACCTTGCTCAAGCCTTTTGTGTATGGAGCTTTAATAATTGTAATTCCCTGTCTCCGTGTCATGTTGCCATTTGTCACAGTGTTGAAAATAAGTGTGAACTAAAGTGAAAATAACTACATAAAGCAAAGCCTAGCTGAAAGAATGGATAAGAAGATAGCCTTTTTTAATAATGTGCTCTTATTAAGGAAAAAAACTAAGAAATTCTTGATTTTTTTGACTTATAAAATTGTTAAGGCTGGAAAATACCTTTAAGGTCATTGAGTCCAGCTGTTAACCCAGTACACCATGTACCCAAGTGCCACATCTCCACCTCTTTTAAATACCTCCAGGGATGGTGACTCAACCATTTCCCTGGGCAGTCTATTCCAATGCTTAAGAACAGTTTCAGTGAAGCAAATTTTCCTGGCATCCAATCTAAACCTCCCCTGGTGCAACTTAAAGACCATTTCCTCTTGTTCTATCATTTGTTACTTGAGAGAAGAGACCAACATGCACCTCAGTACAGTCTCCTTTCAGGTAGTTGTAGAGAGAGATGAGATCTCCCTGAGCCTCATTTTCTTCAGCCTAAATAATCCCACTTCCCTCAGCTGCTCCTCATAGGACTTATGACAAACTTTTGAAATATCGGAAGCACTTTCGAAACACAACAGGACTGAAGAACTCGTGTTCAATTCTGCTCATTTAAGCTTTTTAATGGGTCTAGATGGACACCTTTCAAGTCTTGCACAGTCATAAAGCAAGGCCAATTCATGCTTTCCTGACGGTGCTTTTTTTTTTTTTTTTTATCTAAAACAAAAGCATTTCTTGGAAATAGAAGGGAGAACATTTCGAACATTTCCTTCTACTTTAGAATAAGCCACTGGAACAACCTTCCTATAGAACTGTACTTGTGATCTTCTGATTGTATTTGGTGCCATTATAACAGAAGGGATTCAATGCCAACAGAAGTTATTAGTTTGTCATAAGTCACTTCACAAAATCTATGGCTTGTATAATGGAAAGAGTCCTAGAAGCTCATATGTTTTGGCTTAAATATTTATGTCCATTAATTTCTTTATAGAAAACCACATCTCAGCATCAGCATTCATCTGATTTGTGAGGCAGAGCTGGAAACTGATCTGGGTCTTTTCCACCTCTGGAAGCCCGTGCTGCAATTTTGGTGGAGTAGGCATGGAATAATCAGTTCATTCACCATCAAATGATGGGATTCAGTGTGCAAAAGTGATAGAAGTCAGGATAGAGAGATGTGATTTTTTTTCAGAAGCAGAAAAGATTCTATGAAGAGTGGAAACCAAGCATTCAAACCAGCATATGAGTGCTTCAGATGCTCTGATTTTGACCAAGCATAAAAATGTGAAGAGCTACTTCACAAGCACTTCTTGTCCATTGACTTCCATTAAGAATCACAGTTCTTGCAAGCCTAAATAATATATTTTTCTGTGTGTGATTGCGTGTATGTATATACATAGGTACAAGCTTTGTCATCAGGGAGGATGGCAAGATCTGATGGCGCCCTTTCTTCAGAGCACCCACAGAGCACCCCCTGGCTTTCTCCATTTTAAAATCTTAAAGCTTTAAAACACTTCTAGAGAAGCTGCTCTTTCCCATAAAGTTAAGAGGTTTTATTCTCAAAGAAGTGCTTTATGAAACACTAAAAAAAAAAAAAGGCAAACAAACAAAACACTTCTATGAGTAATTGCACAGAAGGCATAAGCCTGCCAGAGCAAGACACAGTGCACCTTCACTGTGAACACAGAGTTGTCCTGGGGCTCTTAAATAAGCTTTAGTGTCAGGTCTATTCCTTTTGCAGTTAGGATTCAAAACAATCTTTGCTGTTCTAGATTTCTGTTTAAAATATACATAGGAGTTGCTCTAAAAATAATCAAACCATCAAACCAATGTTCCTTCTGCACAAAATGTCATGATTTTTACTGCTTTCCATTTGCAGGAAAATAGAAAATGAAAAATTAATTTTTTGTATCAACACAGAAATTGGAAAGTTTTGAGTTGACAATGGTAATATGGAAACTTTTGAGGATACTTTTGCACAGAGGAGTTTGCCACTTGAAAACAATTTTCTTTCCCTTGAACTAATTTTATGAAATTTTTGAATGTTCTTTTCAAGTGAGTGTGAAGGAAGTAATGTGAGATTTTTCGACAGGAAATTCTCTGACAAGTCAATAAAAGCCTCTTAAGGGCTACAGAAGATACTGAAGAAGTAATGTAAGTGCAGCCAGCATCTGGAAAGGAGAGGATGGCACAAGTTAATCCTGTTTGGGATTAGGGCCTGATGGTGCCCATGGGAGGAGTCAGCAGCAGGCAAGGACCCACAGGTCAGAGCAGCTCACTGCAGCTTCTGCTCTTGACTCCTGACAGGCACAATTTTCCAAAAAACTGTGCACTTCTCCTGCCACTTCTAGCTGCTCTGACTGCAAATATTCAGCAACTTGGAGAAAATTCTCTGCTTTGTTTGGGGCCAGTCTCAAACCTTTTCTGATTAGAAGTTTAACCATTTATACAACAGAACTAATGATGTTGAGCAGACAGGTAGTAGATGGGAGATGCAAATAATTTTGAAAGATTTTGTTTTTCTTTGCTGAAAGTTATTCTAGTAGTTGCAAAATACTGTTTTACTATAATTTTTAAACAGATTTTTGAAAGGTAATTTTAACTGGAAATAGTGATTTAAAAGGCAGGAGTTTATTTTAATACTGCAAAGCCAGTGGAGGAAAAAAGAAGATATCCTCTCCTTTCTATGCTGATTATTTGAGTTGGTTGCATTTTTTGTTCATAGCTATTGTAAAAACAAAATGTAAATTGCACAATTAAAGATTTGGAACAGCCTCCTTTATCACTGCATAATTTACAGTGTGTCAGGGACATCTAATAACATCCTATTACGGATCACTTATCAAATAGTTGTTGAGTTAACTGCTATTATCTTCTTTGCCATCCCCCATAATTTGATGTGAATAGTTTCTGTTATTTGCAGGATGGTAATAATCTTCCCACATTGTTATGAAGCCCTTTTTCTGTCATTTTTTTAGGCCTCGTCTCCTGCTCTCGTTCCTGTCTGGTTTGTGTTATCACCTGGCAGTAGCACTATATAGATTATTTTACTGCTTCATGCTTGCTCTTTGCTCGCACCCTGCAATTGGCCCCTGCTGTGGATATTGCTGTTCTGGGATGGGGCTCCGTTTCTGTCTGCAGCTGCGCTGCTGCTCTGTGTGTTTTCTAGTGCAGGTTTTCCCAGGGTGGCTAAGAGCACTAAAGCACTCACATTAGCACTGCCCGCCTGCAGTGGACACTGTGATTGCCTTTGCCACTGCCACCATCCCATTAGCCAGGCAGCGCTGCCTTTAGTGCCTGTCACTGACTAAGGCTTCACAGCCGTGGCTGGGTGTGGGGCTGGATTTCAGTGCGACAGAGAATTCTCAGAACAGGCTTTAGGCTTTCCCAGGAGAGAGCTGCTTGCCTTTCCAAGGACAGCTCTGTGAGGAATTTCATGTTCTCAGGCAATGGACTGATAAAGGTTTTTTGTAAACTTCCCTTATTTTCCAAATATCCCTTTTGTTTACCTTTCCTTTTCTGTTCATTCTCAGAACATTGTTTTCTGCCTCAGCCCAAACGATGGCAGAGAGGCGTTGTGCCACCTGGCCAATCAAACAATGGTTTGCGAGTGGTGGTATGAAAAGACGCCTTGTTACAATAAAGTTAAGCCTTCTAATCTCAAGAAATGTTGGAATCTCATTTCATGCAACCTTAAACAGCGACAGCTGGGCACCGCCTGGGAGGACTCACTCGCCACTCCCCTTTTACTCCCCTCTCAGTGGCTACAAGCACAGCTGGTTGGCTTGTCAAATGCCGGGATCACTCTGCTGCTGCTCCCTGCGGCACCCACCAGCCTGAAGAGTAATCTCTAGGGAATCTCCACTGCCGAGGCCAGGCAGCCTGAATCCTTGCTCCCTGCCAAGAGCAGCTTCTGCTCCTCTGCTCTCCTGGGCACCCTCCGTGGAGCAGTCAGCTCCCAGATTTGCTTGGAGAAGAAATGCAGACAGCGTTCAGGCACATGTAGGGGAGATGGGAAGAGGCAGGAACCACAGGCTCTGTGATCACTGGCCAGTTTCCAGCTAGCTTGGTGCCTTACAGCATTTTTCAGGTTTTGAGTAAATCAAGCAGAGCAATTCTGGTCAGGAAACCCAAGTGGTGAGCTCTGTTCGCTCTTAGGAAGGAAGTTTTGTGCTCGTGCAGTATCTGATAGCAGTCAATGCAGGCAGAAATTTCCAGAAAGCTGATCAGGGTCTTGAGAATTATAGTGCAAACCTCTTATTTTTTGGGTTCCCTTTCAATTCCGATTTTTAAGCACACATTCTCTGGTACTTCAGGACTGCAGGCTTTTCAGCATACACTGGTGCATGTTGTGTCAGTTACAATGTCCAAATATGCACTTGTTGGTTAAAGAAATCTTTAACATTTCCAGACTTCTTTGACTAGAGAAATGAAAATTTTCATCAAATGGCCAAGCTGTCTAAGCAGTGTTTTTACAATACTTTCTCACCAATAGACTTCAAGTTGGAATGTTTGATGCATCATTAGTAGTGCTTGCTACAGCAGGCTCACCTTGCAGTGTTAATATCCCTAACTAGAAATACCCAAGACTTATGGGATAACTGTTGCCTCTCTCCCTGTGAAACACCCATGAAAAAAAGCTTGAGAGTATTTTGGAACCATTCATGGCACAATAACAGAATGTCTTGTGGTGCATATATTTTTTTTCCTGTCCAGATACTAATTCAGCACTCAGCTCAAGTGACCATAAAGTACATGAACACATAAAAAGTGAAGTTTCCCTACAGGAGCAGTGAGCTGTCAGCTATCTTTCTGACTCCCTTTATTTATTTTCTGTCTTTCCCTTTTGTTAGCTCTTGTCAAATTTCTCTGGAATATTTTTTATCTGCTATTCTGCAAGAGCAGAAGGAAAGAAAATTGGGAAAAAAAAACTAGGGGCTTTAAAGTTTAAAAAATAAACACAATTTGGGAGCTGTAGAAGCAGCTGTTAGTTTCACAGGCCATAATTTGTTAGAATACACATGGCTGTAGTCAGCAAAATTAGTGTTTGCTTGGGTTTGCATTTCAGGCAACTCACCACTTTTGAAACTAGCATATAACAAAGACATCAAGGAAAGCAAAGGAAAAGGGAGGTTTTTGGTGTATTTTTTTTTTATTCTATCACACTTATTCTCCTATAAATTACCCTACTGCAAAAAAAAAAAAAAGTAATCTCTTTCATTTTATGATCACCATCATCATTCTATGAATACACCAGTGCAGTTACCAACAGCTCAGTCTCATGGAAGCCTGAGTTCATGATAGAATAGGAGTGATTGTAGATGCAGGAATTTTATGAATTAGGTGAAAAAACTACACTTGTTTGGCTTGACTACATTTCACTTCCCTTTTAGCAATGTGTATACAGTAAAAGATCTTGGTGAGAAAAACCTCTGTTGCAGGATCCCACTCCAAGTTCTGTCCATTCCTCTGCTTATTATTGGGAAAAAAGGAATCACATTTTGAATGCTTCTAAATTCAGAGGGAAACAAGCTTACTCCTTCATTTCAATTCAATATAACAGCTAAAAAAAATAAATATGCCTCAGGGGATTCTTAACCTGTTGCTGAATCAAAGTGGAGCAACATGTGACTGTGCATTCCTCCATGCTCTGGCAGCATTCTCTATGACCTGGCCAGATGCTCCCTTTGAGGGTCTCTGCCAATCCCACAACCTGTGAGCAGGGCAGGACAGAGCTGGGAAATCAGAGCTGGGAAATCAGAGCCAGCTCTGATAGTGTAAAGCTGAAAGTGCTGTGCCAGCTCTCCCACGTGTGAAGAATGCACACAACTGAACATGGTCATGTTTTGTTTATAGATCTGGAGTAGAAGGGGTAAATGGAGGGAATGAAAGATATTCCTGATAGAACAGAAACTGCTAAAAAATCTCAATTCAAAACACAATCTAACTTAAAAGAAGTCTTGCCCAGGAATTTGATGTTTCCAGTAATGGAAATCCTAATTCTTTGGAGGGCCCAAATGCTTCACATGAATCCCATGAGACACAGAGGAGTTCAGATGCCTCCACTCAACTATAATTTTTTATTTAATCTTGGCAAAGATTAAGATAAAAGATAAAATTAAGAATTTAATTAAAGGCTGAGGGAAGTTAGGCCCCTAATTACTGCAGTACTTTTGGAAATGGTTACTCTTTGACCTTTTCTATTTTCAAAACATGCTTCAAAGTTCTTCCTTGTAATGTTGCCAGCATAAAGCCATTAAAAACGGGGATGTTCACAAGCAAGAAGATAAATAGCTGTGGTATCTCAGAAATAAAAGGCAAAAAAAAAGCCCCAACAAGTCCCTATTGTTTTATGGTTGCTACTGGGTTCCATAACAAAATGAGACATAATAAGAGACAACGAAACAAGTAGCCCTTAAACAACTGTCAGCACTACAAATCTGGCCTTTCTTTTTGCTTTCCCTTTAAAAATCATTGTATATGTGAAAATTAACCCTACTTGCCCTTCAAACCACTGTTCATTATGACATTACATATCAGTACCACACTACCACAGAAATGTTTGATTCAATAGATATTCCACAAGCAGCACTGACCCCAAATAATAAAAATAATGGGAGGAAACAACAACTAAGATAAATTTTCTGATTAAATATTAATGTAGAAATTATTATTTGTTTCCTGACTTTCCTACATTTAGTACTTGTTAGCAGTGTCCCTCAGTCATGAAACATTAATGATCTATTTTTATAGCTTGCTTTTGTTCTTAATCTAAGTTATTTTTTATGTTTTTTATGGTGCTGAGGATTCAGATTCTTTTTGCCTATTGAGCTACGCCATTATTGTCACCTCAAGTGTAGCAAATTTTTTCAAAATTATTTTCAGAAGTAAGGAGAGTTCTCTACAGATTAACCTTTAGAAGAAATTTGAGTTTGCTGATGCTCGCGGGCCACAGAACACCCTCCAGACACATTTCAGTAGGAGCTGTGCTTCTGCCAGAGAGGTAAATCCTATCAGCCTCAAAGCAGGCTGGTATCAGCCACAGGAGACCATAAACACCAGGAACACCAGGACAGGCACAGCCAGTCCCACTGTGCTCCATTCAGCTCAGCACCCACTGCCCCACCAGGGCTTGTGACAGACACTTGAGCAAGAGTAGACAGAGGGTATCCTCAAAAAAAGGGTAATGTTTTCTCACTGTGTCTTTCATTTCAACTAATCTTCGTCTCAGAAACCTCCTGAGTCAGAGATAACATCTTGGTGTTGGACAGTCTTTGTGTAGTTTTTTGTTCTTGTATTTGTCAAAAGCATTTTGTGGCATGCACATCCTTCTGTAGCATGAGATGTGCAAACTCATCCTGCAAAATGCTATCTGCACTTTGTTCAGAACACACCACTCCAGCATTTAATTAGATTTGTCTAAATTTTGTGTTTTATGAAGTAGTGAACAGTCATTTTCACTGACTTTCCCTGACCTACTCATGAACAAGCGCTCAACCAGTGCTTGTTTTTTTGAGGCCTGAGTCCTAGTTATTTTTGTCACTCCTCAAAAGTAAACTATTATTGACATTTGATCAGCTTTAGAGCACTTTGGACATTTCAGTTTTTCCTCAGAAAAAAGAAAAGCATGGAACTAGTGGCTATGATTCTGCACATTTCTCCTTCTCTTCTCTATCAGTTCTTTTAGTACTCGTCCCAACGAAGTCTATGGGGAAATTTCACTTTAAAGTAGCTCTAGAATAACTAGTCATCAATATAGAAATTTGGATTTCTAAGGTCTTGAAAAATTTCTATGATCTCTGTTAAGTTTCATCTTGCTTATGTGCAGAAAAAATGCAGCAGTTCAGAGCACATCTTCTGCTGGTGTAAATTTAATGGCTCCCACAGCTGGTGTATATTGATGTAGCTCTATTGATTTACAGACTCCTACACTGATTTATATCAAGCAAGGACCTGGGCCGTTATGTCCCAGCAGAACCAGTGATAAACTTTGTTTTAAAGCAAGTTAGGAGGAGTAATTCTGTTGAAGCACATCCTTGTGCCAGGTACACCCTTCCAATGAGCAGCCTGTGGCTGCCGCTGGCCTCGCCAGGGCTCCCTCTGTGCCAGCAGCAGTGCAGCAGCAGTGCAGCAGCAGAGCAGCAGCACCAGTGAATCAGCAGCAGCAGTGCAGCAGCAGCAATGCATCAGCAGCAGTGCCGCAGCAGCGCAGCAGCAGCAGTGCAGCAGCAGCAATGCATCAGCAGCAGTGCCGCAGCAGCGCAGCAGCAGCAGTGCAGCAGCAGTGCAGCAGCAGCAGTGAATCAGCAGCAGTGCAGCAGCAGCACAGCATCAGCAGCGGCAACAGTGCATCAGCAGCAGTGCAGCAGCAGCACAGCAGCAGCAGTGAATCAGCAGCAGAGCAGCAGCAGCAGAGCAGCAGAGCAGCAGCAGCGGCAGCAGTGCATCAGCAGCAGTGCAGCAGCAGCACAGCAGCAGCGTGGCCACACGGTGGCCGCCGCATTTCTGAGCGCGGCTTCTCAGGAGCGCTCCAGCCCAGGAAGTGAATTTATCGTTCGGATGGCGAGCGCAGTCACTGGCGACAGTGGCATTGTGCTTAAAGCGCTTGCTGTCCCCTAGCTGCCTGTCCTGTATCACGGAACACAAAAACCTGCAGGAATCGGCAGATGCCGATATGCTTTAGCAGAGAGAAGCAGC
Organism: Irena cyanogastra; assembly: GCA_013397155.1. Taxonomy (NCBI): domain Eukaryota; kingdom Metazoa; phylum Chordata; class Aves; order Passeriformes; family Irenidae; genus Irena; species Irena cyanogastra. The sequence goes on from VWZV01007865.1 coordinate 105,910, forward strand.
CTGGAGGTTGGAATTGTGTGAACGGAATGTAATTCCGAATACCCCACAGGTGACAGACCACACCTTGATTTGGCTGTGCCAGGTTATCCGTTGGTCTAAAGACACCGCCCAGCCTCTGCCTGTCGGGCACAGCAAAACGTGGCACCGAGAATGGGATGCTGACAGAGCATAGCTGGTGTGTCACTGCTTGTCAAAATGGAGGGAGTTAAGGAGTTAAGTTACCTGTCTGCATTTTGGGCATGATGTGGCCAAGGCAGTGCTGATCAGGTAATTTGATCAGCAATCAAATCACCACCGTGGCAAGGTGGTCATTGGGAAATCAGATTGATAAAACATAACTTTCTGGTGTGTACCACGTATCTAAAGTTTCAGCATTACAGTGGAGGAATGCTATTAATTCTTTAGTCTTCAAGGATTTTTTCAACAAAATAATCCCTCCATTTTACAATTAAGAACTGCAAACAGCTCATTAATCTCTCAGTGATTAATGTCTGAAGTTTGTTCTTTGTCTATTTTATCAATTTACATTTTATTAAGAACAGCAGAGGTTCATACATCTGTTGATTTATTGATGTGTCCACTGAGTCATGCAACAGAGGAACAGAGGCAAGAACAAGAATTTGAAAATATAAGTCTCCTAGAAAGGATTTAATGGAATATATCTTCTCCAACTCCTGCCCCCGTCCTTCCCAACTAAACAGAGAACACACTGTCTCTCTGTTTATCTGCATATGGGTAAAAGTGCCTGATTTGGCTCATGGTGGATTAATCTAAAGAAATCCCACTTTGACTTCCGTAGGAATAGGATCAGTATGGAAGAAAAATAAAAGTGTTGCAGAAACTACCTCTCTTCATGTGACAAATTAGATGATGAACTTTTGACACCTCGTCTAGTTCTTCAGGCCTTACAAACTTCTATTGACCCCAATTTAAGAGTAGATACTTAACTACACGAGAACTTCAGGAATGTCACACAACAGGACTACTTACAAGCTTATATTTGTGCATGTTCTCAGGTATTCTGCTAAAACTGTTCACTCTTTGAGATATCATTTTTTCCTTTTATTTCCCACAATATGCTGAAAAGATTAAAAAAAAAGCAAAACAAAGCAGGAATCCAAGCAACTGAAACTGAAATGTTCACTTGCAAAGCAGCTTCATAGATCATTACTATTCTTTTGTAATTACAACAGAAATCATGAGATCATCAATGAAACAGGTTGTCTTCATTGCTTATGCCAGTCTCAGTCAGATCATAAAGTGCTTTTGGAGAGGTCCTTTGATATAAATGGTTTCATTGATCGAAAAACAGTGATACCAAAATACATATGAGACTTACTGAGATCTCAGACAAGCATTGAACAAGAAATCATGTAGCAGGAACATCCTTCTGAGCTGCTACAAAGCTTCATCTTCAGCAGCACCTGCCCAGCAGTCTAACTGGCATCCTTTTCACAAAGCTGTTCTATATATAGGCCCAAGACCAGGAAAATCACAATTTCTCATATTTTAGGAAAATCTTCAATTGTATCAAACAGCTCTGAAAATCAAATGTTTGCAGGAAGTAGTTTTTATATGTCAGCAGAATGGTATTATAGCACTATACAGATTCCTAATTTAACTGTAGATAATTGGAGTATAATTTAAAAATGCACATACATCATAATTCCAATATTTTAAAAGACGTAGCATAGCAAATATTAAGGTGGCATACACCTATTATTTTCTCTCTGACATTTGGAATTAAGAAAGAAGAAAGCAATTTGCAAATGTAAGTTTGAATTAGATTAAGAGACCATTGAATATTTTAGCATTGCCGGCCAGAAATGCTTTTTGAACAGTCCAGCTGTCATGAAAAAACAACCGGAACATCAAATACAAGCAGCATGTGAAATGCTGGCTCTGTTCTTCTGATATTCCCATGGCAAGATCCCAGGTGCACAGAGAATGTATGGTGTGGAGCATTTCATGCACTTGTGATCATTATGTGGTATTATCACAGTCTTCATACATTTTAGACTTAAGGCAGGATTTTGTGAACATAGTATAAAAATATGGAATCAAAAAAAGTGTTCATTCCAATTTCATGAGAAAAATAAAATAAGAGAAAACAGGTGAACAGCAAAACAGAATCTAATAATATCTGACAGAAGGATAAGTCATAGTCTGACAATTTGTCTGTTGTGGATATTTTTTGTATCAGACATCTTAAAAATATTTCAACAGATGAACTGACACAGGACAATGAAGTGGCTTTTTGTGTTCCTTGGGAAACATCTCCCAGAGAGCTGGACAGAATGACAGAAAATCTCTAAGTGCTTGCTTGAAAATTTACCAGGTGAAGTGGGGATCAGGACACATTGGGAACAATGAGTTGATCTCTTTGTGCTTCATAAAAAATATGATATGGAGAGAAAACTGGAAAGGACTTCACAAGAGAGACAACTCCTTCACACTTAAATGTTTGAACAAAACCATTAAAACTGTTAATATGAAAATTACTGCAGTCCTGAATCCTCTTTAGTGAAATAAGGCCCTGCTCAGCACAGCAGTCAAATGCTCATTCTGCAAATCATTATGAAATATTTCTTACTGTCCCTGCATTGGACACTGAGGTTCCATGACCTTTCCTTAATCTGCTTCAGAAAGACTCATTAAACCATTAAGGAAAGTGGATTGAATTTACCCCACTCATTTCATCTGAAGCGGATTAGGGAATGCTAATCCATTCCCTACAGATTAGAGGTTACTAAGCTTTCCAACATCACTATAAAATCTGGAAAATCATGTTTATTTATGACCACATTCAAATAAATAAAAAAAAGATTAGGCTGGCCATGTCCTAAAATCAAACAAGTGTTTTAGACTTTTACCCAGCACTAGAGTTTGTGACAGATCTTGTAACAGGATGTATCAAGGCACTGGAGTACTCAGCATAGCTTGTATCTCACATGCTCTACACAAAAAGATTTCAAATGGTCCCTCCAAAAGGAAGGACAATACCACACATGAGGCCAGAAAGCTCAACTCTGCCTGCTTGGACTGCAGCTCCTGGAAGTTCTTGTACCAGTCAGTGCTGGGAGCAATGTGGACAGCAAATCCTGCAGTAGGCAGAATTTCACAGAATTTTAGTAAGCATTGAAAATTCTCCTTAGTCCAGAACAGATTAACAGTAAGACTGTAAATTTACCTGCCCCCCTCGCCCCCCAACACTTGCTGCTTCTGACTCTCACAAGCATCTGCAAAGACATTGTTAAACTCAAACCTGTTTTCAAGCTTCTCCATAAGAATATCTGTCATCACCAGTCCACTGGAAAACATGCTAATTCAGTCACACAAAAAACCCTCTTTATAGAATGGTTTGGATTGGAAGGAGCCTTTGAAGGTTGTCTGTTGTCTAGTCCCACTTCAACACTCTTCCCATGAAGTAAAATAAAGCAAAGCAGCCAAAAATAAGCTGCAGCAACTTTCCTCTCCCCAGTCTCAATATGTCAGTAAACAGCATCTCCTAATGCTCACCCTTGTCCTGGGACAAACTAGAGTTCATCTTTGAGCCTGTGGCTCATTCTTTGCCAGCCTTAGAAAGCTGAAGATGGAGCTGTATTCCCAAAGTGAGGGAACTGAGACCTCTGCACCACCCTACAGCTCAAAGGAAAAAGACCATGAGAATTACACATCTTCTGGAGCTGGGCAGGATAATGGGAATGAAGAATGGCCTTTGACACCCACCAATTCTATTATCTGTCAGCTCTAGAATGACATTATGTGTCTATCAAAAGCCAGGCTTGGCCTGTCTTTGCATCATTCCAAGATTCCAATCTCTTGGAGGGTTCAGTGGACTGAAGGAGCCCATCCCTCCCAACTACAATGGTGGGACTGCAACCCAGATGAGCTGAGGTGGAATGGATGGCAAAGCAGAGGCTCCCCCTGGCTGCCCCTCCTGCTTACCCTGTCTCTGTGATTTACACACATCCCCCTCTACCCTGTCAGTGTTTATTTCTTCCCACCACTCTCCCAGTCTGGGCAGAAAAAGGGTTGCCTATAACTTTTGGCATTGTCACATAGTGGTTCTATCCTGTCAGCAAAGATGGTACCTGGATGTGTCCTGGCACGTTTGGGGCCACCAGACAATGAGCTTTACTCTGTTTTTATTGCAAAGAACACAACAACATTCAATGTACTACAATGCATATTATTTAAGAAATTTTAGAATTGGAAAAAAAGCAGCTTTTCATGAAAAGTCCTCAGTTTCAGCTGTGACATGGTTGGTATTGACAGACCTGCATATATTCTCATTGGTGATAAACTGTTTAACAGCACATAATGCAGAAACAAAATTAGCAAATTACTTGTTGAACTTGGTAGAAAAATGCAAGGATCATCCTTTGCAGAGGTCAGATAATCTGTCAGGGGAAGAAAGATCATCAAATAGCCATCTCCCTCTCTAAAAGGAGCACCTGATTATTCAAGTTGGGTTTGAATTGTCTCCTTTGTACAAGTGAGGTGTTATTCTAAGATTTGTTTTAGAGATTGTACTTTGCATTTAAAATCTCCTTTATGTGTAATCTTCTGCTATCTCCTTTGTTCTTGTCAAACAGATGAAGGAAGGAACTCCTGCCAATTTTTTTTGTTTCTCATTTGGTGTATTGTTATAAATTATACACACAGACCTTAATAAAAGATTTTATTCACCATTTTTATTAAGGATCCTTATGCAAGTGTATGTGTCTGTATTTATAATCATCTATATTTGCATAATATGGAAGAGGCCAGTACTCAGAATAAAACTAAAAAAAGAATGCAAACCTTAGCAGTAAGAATTCAGAACTATAAAATTGTCAGGATCATTAAAAAAATTGGACTAATTCATGAGAGGTTTTGTCTTTGAAACTTCCTTCCTACATGCATTTGCTTATACAAGTATAGCACATCAGTTAATAAACCAGAATTCTCCAACAATATTTTTTTTTTCAAGCAATTTTCCAAACGGTCTGATATAATGAGATGTTCTGCATTAGAACTGAATGTGGTTCTTTGTAACTATTATTCTGAGCATAGTTACATATGCATAGTGCACTTTACAAATACAAGGTAGCACTACCTAAGTGCAATGTATTTATTCAGTGTAAATATTCATAGTGCTTCCCATGTCAATAGAAAATAACAAATTATATTGTGCTTTTGGTTACGGAGATACTGATCTCTGATTATTCCACTGACTCAAGGGTAATTTCTAGACTTTAATAAGTGTAACTAATACAGGAATGTGGCCTATGTAAAAAAATATGGAAAGAAAAAAAAAAGCACTGAAGTACAAGGCTTGTCTGTCTCTCTGTTCATTCTGCTTTGAATTGTGACCTAGAGATAAATGACAGGCATTTTGCAGTCAGACTTGAAACCAAAACTTGGAGTGCCTACCTTGGGAGAAACTGCAGGCATATAGAAAATCTTTTGAATGTTGTTAGTAATTTTTAAGTAGCTGACAAATGGTGTTAATAAGAAACCACTGTCTACTAAACTGAGCTTGAAACATTCAGATAATTACTGTGATAATGGATACTGCCTGAGTTAAAACAGGTAATGTCAATATGACAAAAGATGGAAGAGGAGAAAGGAGGGAAATGAGTGAGATTTTGCTCAAACTGTCCAGATTGTCCAAACTTGTTATTTGCATAGGTACAGGTAAGCCACACTATTGTTCTGTGTCAGTATCCCTGCATTTAATCTGAGATTCTGGAGAGATTTCATATTTTAGGTATTGGAGCAGTCATCTGGTACGTGGTGGATGGGAAGTCTGAGTCTCGGTGTGAATATAAATAGAGGGAAAGCAGAGGTTTGCAGTAGAAGCACTCTGCATTACCTGTGACTTAGCATTTTTGAAATCAAATTGCCTGACTATGGCTTTAAGAGTGAACAGTGCAGATCTAAACCTTACTCCTGGTACCCAGGGGATTACAGGACACTGGAAGAGCTGATGGATACACCATGGATATCTCTTCTGGGGGTCTTTGCAGCAGCATAAGATGAAGTTACATCTTGCTGCCCTCCTTTCTTTGGAGAACAATTTTTAAAAATGAGGTTAACTGAGAAAAATATGATAATTTTTTTGTTCCTTTTAAATTCTGAATGTTAATATGATACCTGACTTACATCTCTCAGAGAAGAAAATCATCAAATGAGATTTCAGTGCCTTCCTCTTAGATAGGCATCTTAACCTTCACCAGCACATTAATGATGCTGGCTCTTACTTCTTTGTTATCAAAACTTGTAAAACATTGTACCTTTCCTGCTTCTGAACAAAAATAGAAAACTAAAACTTAAAGAAATAGTCTACAAATTAGGAGATTTGTAATAATGAGCAACACCACTAGATTCTAATGTAAATGATGTTACCTCTGCAATCAGTTTATTTAAAATTGGGTTGTCACTTTTTCATAGATTATGATTATTTTTCTTCTCTGAAAATCAGAGATATTTTTGCCGACCATAAACTAGGATTGATATACTGAAAAGGCAGAACAAGGGTATAAATTTCACAGATGTTTTATAAGTGCTTTATGGACTAACACAAAATTAAAGGTTCAACAATTCACCTGCTTGTACCCCATTATAAGCTGACCTGCTGCAGTAAAATTACAGATCTCTCTGCTGAGTGCAGCCCGAGAGGGAATTTAAGGCTATCTGTGTCAGACACCTGTTTCTCTCATCTTTAAAGCTTATATTAAATATTAACAATATAACAATATCATAGAATCACAGAAGCATTTAAGTTAGCACAGGCGTTTAAGATAATCAAGTCCAACCATTAACCCAGCACTGCCAAGCCCACCACTAAACCATGTCCCCAAGTGCCCCATCTACACATCTACACTGCAGAGATGGCGATTCAACCACTTCCCTGGGCAGCCTGTTCCAATGCTTGAAAACCCTTTTGGGAAAGAAATTTTTCCTAATATGCAATCTAAGCCTCCTCTGGCACAACCTGAGACAATTTCCTCTTGTTACTTTACTCAGGTAGTTGCAGAGATTGATAAGGTCTCTTTTGAGTCTCCTTTCCTCCAGGCAAAACAACTCCAGTTCCCTCAGCTGCCCCTCATCAGACTTGTGCTCCAGATCCTTCCCCAGCTCCATTGCCCTTCTCTGGACATGCTCCAATGCCTCAGTGTCCTTCTTGTAGTGAGGGGCCCAACACTAAACACAGGATTCAAGTGCAGTCTCACCAGTGCCCAGTACAGTGGGACAATCACTGCTCTGGTCCTGCTGGCCACACTATTGCTGATCCAGGTGCCACTGGTCTCCTTGGCCACCTGGGCACAGCTGGCTCATGTTCAGCTGCTGTCAGTCAGCACTCCTAGGTCCCTTTCCTCAGGGCACCTTTCCAGCCACTGTGCCCCAGCCTGCAGCGTTGCCTGGAGTTGTGCTGACCCAAGGATAGGACCCAGAATTTCACTTTGTTGAACCTCATACTATTGACCTTGACCCATTGATCCAGACTATCCAGATCTCTCTGCAGAGCCTTCCTACCCTCCATGAGATTGGCAGTCCCACCCAACTTGGTGTTGTCTGCAAATTTACTGAGATTACTGGATCCCCTAGCCAGATCATTGATACAGACATGAAACACAACTGCCCCCCACCACTGAGTTCTGAGGAACACCCTGGTGACCAGCTGCCAGCTGGATTTGACTCCACTCACCACCTTTCTGGGCCTGGCTATTCAGACAGTTTTAACCCAGCAAAGAGCACAGCTGGCCAAACCATGAGCAGCCAGTTTCTCCAGGAGAATGCTGTGGGAAATGGAATCAAAGGCTTTACAAAAGGCAGACATTCCACAGCATTCCCCTCACCCCCTCCGTGGGTCACTTTGTCACAGGAGATCAGGTCAGTCATGCAGGACCTGCCTTTCACAAATCTGCATTGTCTGGGCCTGATCCCCTGCTTGTCCCATGCCTGACACATGATGGCACTCAAGAGGATCTGCTCCATGACCTTCTCCAGCACCAAAGTCAGGCCTGTAGTTCCCTAGGTCCTCCTTCTGGCCTTTCTTGTAGATAGGCATCACATTGTCTGACTTTGAATCAGCTGGAACTTCCCCAGTCCAGGACAACTCCAGGACTGAGGGTAAATGATGGAAAGTGGCTTGGTGAGCACTTCTGTCAGCTCACTCTGTCCCCCTGGTGAATCCCCTAGACTTGTGTGTCTCAGTGGTGTCACAGGTCACTGAACATTTCCATTTGAATTCTGGGGACATCATTCTGCTCCCTGTTCCTCTTCCAGTTCAGATCTAAAGGGGAGGTACATGAATTATGTATCTCCTTCTCAAAGTCTTTTCCTTCTGTGATTGCTTTAATGGTCATAAGGCCCATGGGCCTTAGTAGTTTTCAGAGCTGTGTCCTCTATTTGTTAGGAAGACTTATAAAGGTTCCTATGCTTTGTCACTGCCTACTGCCTCTGAACTGGTGAAGCACCTTTGGGATACAAATATATGAGCTGGTCTGTGCCCTTTTAGGGTTCTTTACCAATGGGGCACCTGTGCATGCTAATATTGATGGTGGTTTCAGTGACATGGATGCAGAGATCTCAGCCTTTACAGCCCCTAATATCCTCATTTCTTAAAATGCAATCAGAAGCTTATAAAAATGTAAGATGGGTCTAGTTGTTAGGACCAGTCCCCTACATATTTGTTTGCACCTCTTTGGAAAATTAATGATCCAAAGGACAATAAACTGCAGTTTAATTTCACCTTGGTTTAGGCGATTTGAGCTGCCTAAAGGGAATATATCTGGTCATAATTACAGATTCCAGCATGGTGTGGGTAAACAGAACTGCCAGGGCTAGAGTGGCTTGTAATAAATAAAGGGAGATCCCCCACACTTGCTGGCTGTTCTGCTCACCACCATATTTCTCCTTCTTCATGGCAGTATGTTTATACTGGCCAATTCTGCAAGCAGCAATTTTATCTTGCCCTCAATATCTCGAGGCAGCGAGCCCCAGAGCGTGCTCTGTGGAGCAGTAATTTATCCACTGCATTTTACATCTGGACAGAATAATTTCTTTGTTCTGGGAAAGTAAATAAGAATGTCAGATTTACCTTCCTCAGGTCACATCTCTCTATATTGTGATTTTTTCAACTCTGTTCCTCTCTAAACTAAACAATATTAAGCTATTTCAATCTCTTCTATCATTAGCCATAATGGACTTTCAGAGCTAAGAGAGGTGAGACTAAATATGAGAAGAGATCACTGGGTTTTTTACAGAAAGCTGATCATATAACTTTTGTTTTACACAGCTCTCAGCTGTATACTAATTTCCTGATTTAACAGAGGTTTTGGAATAGAAATTATGATGGAGACATCTGTAGTGAGAGGGTACCATAGCTAAACCAGTTTGTAGAAGAGATTGGAAAGGAAGAAGTGAAATCACTTATCAAGCAGCACAACAAAGACTGTAGGGTGTGATCAGCATGAAGAACAGCAGGACAATGGTAAAAGAAGGGTATAAGGGGCTGAACTGAGCCATCCACAGGTCATAGCACTAGCTGAAATATTTAATGACATTGTTGGAGAGTGTTGTCTTTCTTCAACAAATTAAACCCTGTGTTTTCAATAGCTGAAATGATCAATTAAGACATTAGACACATGAATAACAGGCACAAGGAAGTGCATAAGGAAGAGAAATCTGAACATGAAGATTCCCTAAGTTTTTCTATGATAACTCATCACTTTTTTACTAAATATCTTAAGAGTTTTGGTTTTTTTTGGTTTTTACTTTTTTTTTGGGTTTTTTTTTTTTTAATTTAGTTTGATTTGGTTTTTTAAGTCTGGATTATTTAATTTTTCAGTCTCCCATGAAGAGCACTGGGGAATTCTGGAATTCTCTGTGCTTTGATAGACTGTATATTTTATAATCACTAGAGAAGAAGATGATGCTCTGAAAAATCAGCTATGTAATCTCTATAATATTGTATTTCTGCATCAAAGCTGTCACAACAGTTTCCCCATAGGAGCCCCTGAAGAAACTCCACAACAAATAAGACTGGAGAAAATATCCTATGTAGGTTTTTTTTGTTTTAATTAACTAATTTAAACAAAAAGGCTTTGGGAACTAGCTACAGATTTTGCTGAGAATGAGCAAAGCAGATGAAAACTCAGTTTCTTCTCCCTTATGCGGAATTTTGTCAGTGAAGTGGAATTAAAAACTGTAGCAAAAGGCAAAAAGCAGTTTCCAGCTCCCTCCAGACAGCAGAACAAGTAGCATTTTGGCTGGTCAGGTCACAGAAGCAGTGAGTGATTTGAAGTTTCAAGATTAATAGAGTTAATAGGGCATTTGGAAGAAAAAGAAACCACAATGAGCCTCCTACCTTACTTTGAAGTTACAGTTTTTGAGAGAGGGTTTTTCAGCACCACTTTTGCAACTCTTCTAGAAGAATGGTGCACAAAGGGATGCTTATTACTGCCATTTAATCCAGATCCCATTAAAATCAAGGGAACAGTCAGACATTTAACAGTGTATTTTCAATCGTTACATCATCATAAGAAATGGAGCTAGAAGTAACATACACCAAAGCAGTGCCAGTCACATTGGAAGCAAAACTGGAGAAAATTGCCTGGATTTGAAGGACAGTTAAAAAACCTGTGAGGAGAGTTCTCTCAAAAATCACATTTTTCTGTCTAGGTTTAAATGAGTATTTTAGGGGAAATTACATTATCATCTGAAGCGGACTATGAAACAGAATTTCTGTATTCTCTGCCTTATTCCTCTGCTATACAGACTCAGCAACTTAGTCTGTTTTCTTCTCCAGTCATCTCTCTGTGTAGCTAAGTTCTTTCTGAAGAAGTTTATATACAGTATTGAGCATACAGAATCTAATTGTTGCTACTATATAATTTTTTAACATCAGTGCTCATGAAGGCATGGTGATGTTTTGTGATCTAATTGTCTCATGACCCTTAGAAAAAAAGATGCACTAAAATATATCAACTGCCCCCTCCCTCCTCACTATAATGCCAGGAAAAACAGGAAGGTAACATTACATGGATATGTTACCATAAATTAAAAAAAAAATATGGTATGGGATTCTAGGTATTTTTGTTGTTTAGAAATAATGCCAGATCATTTCCCTAAATAAAGGCATGGAGTCATTTTACTTTACATATCACAGCTACTCTAGGTTTGCATCTCCATAAAGAGCAGTTCAGTCTGCCATTCAAATTAGTGAAGTAGTAAGAGAATATATATTTAAAAAAAAAAAATCAAAAAAACCCAAAAAACCAAAAACAAAAACAAAGGGTCTAAAGAAACTTTTAGTTTAAGCTCTTGATAACATCACCAATACCTGTTTGTTTCCATGGAGCCCATCAAGATTTTGGAGAGCTGGAAAGGAAGTGAATACCAGGAGTTCCATTCTCCATACCCATCTCAATCAAAACAATGTCTCAGGTATATGAATAAGCTAAAAAAGTGGGACAGTATCAGATGAGAGGATTGCATACAGCTCACTCTGAACCCACTCTGGCAGGGAGCTTTGTGCAATCTGTATGCCCTGGTCTGGAAGTACGTGTGGAATGCACAAACTATCACCAGTGCCTTCAAAACACTCCTGTGGTCTGAAAACCAAGAGTAATTCATCCTGCTTCACAAAGATCTCTTTACTTAACCCTTTCTACAGCATTCAGATCTGTTATTTCTTTAACTTATGTGAGCCAGAAAACTCTCCTTTGAAGTCGATTATCCTGACTCACCTTGAATTTTTAGTTTGAAATTGAGTTGCCTCAGCATGAAATTTGTATAAAAGAAGATATGGTTAATTCCACTGAGCTAAGGCAGTGTGGGGAGGTAAAAGCTCCATGGACTCACAAGCTCTCTTTGCATAAACTTTCACATATCCATTAGTTTCTTTGGACAAATGTGAACTAGGAGTCTACTACTCTGCATAATCTGGGAAAATACCATACAAGGAAAGGGCTCATTATTTTTGTAAGCAAACAAAGAGAAAAGTGCTAAACAAACATTGTTTGTGTGTTCTCAAGGAAACAGGAAAGGTCTGTGGCATTTTCCTCTTCACTTACCTAGGGAAATTCTGCAGCTGCTTAATCTGTTTTTTTAGGGGCTTGTGGGAGAGATCATGAATCCATGCAGAACTCTAATGATGATAATAATAATTTTCTCAAGAGCAGACAAGCTAAGACAAGGAAGAACATGCTAATCAAGTGCCAGAAGACCTGGCAGTAGATTCCCACTGTACCATGGTTCTATCACTATTTTGCTAACAGAGCATTTAATGATGGAGAGGAATGCCCAGATGACAGAACCACAGAACAGGCCAAGCTGGGAGGGAGCACAGTGGCCATGTGGTCCAACCTCCCTGCTCAAGCAGGATTATCCCAGAGCACATGGCACAGAATTGCATCCAGACAGTTCTTGAACATCTTCAGTGAGGGAAATTCCACACCTCTCTGGGCAACCCGTTCCAGTGCTTGGTCAGTGCAAAATGAAAAAGTTTTATTGGTAGCTCTGGGTGCCACAAATCCCATAAGACAAGTTTGAGCAAGTTCCTAAGACCTTTATTGTTTCTTCTTTGACTTTTAGTTTCTCATTCCACATAGCATATGAGACTCTGATGAGTTTTTCTGTGTTCCAAATTATTCCATGAGTGATGTCCTGGATATTTGCTCTGCTCCCAGTAGCTATCACTTAAAGAAATCTTCCCTTACAGAGCAGTGAATGACTAGGCGTTTTCCTGGCTAGATAAACTCTTGCAGAAAATATGACGGAGTTTGCTGATTTGCAGCATTACTTAGAACACCCCCTCTGCAGTTTTGTAATGACCCTGACAGCCTCTCAGCTGGTCTCTCACCTCAGCTACAGGATTCTGAAAACCTGGGGGTAGCCATTCAGTTTTTGTGACAGGGATAATTTTACCAAAATCTTTATATCCCATCAGCTTCACATTTGTTATCTAAATCAGAGCCCAGGTCAATCTAGCTTTCTAGTATTCCTCTGTATTCAGTGGAGAGAAGGAGAAATTCAGTAGGTTTTGCTGTACCTATTTTATAATCAGCACGTGTACTGGTGTCTGGTTAGGAACAATCCCTCCCTGAGTGATTAATCTGTGCTCTTCATTGGCTACAGGGCAAGCTGAGGCAAGATGCTAAAGCTTTACAGGGCTGAACTTAGCACACATCTATCCCTCTGAAGGTCTGTGAGGACCAGGAACACAGTCAGCTCAACTGTCCTGTTTCTTTCTTCACTCTTCCCTTTTTCTTCAGGAGTATGAAAAAATAATGATGTGGTTCCACTCAAAGCACTTATTACAACTTTTAGATTCTGAATGGGATGAAACAAGGTTTCCTTCCTCCAAAAGACAATAAAAAATTAAGATTCCACATTTGAGCAATCTAAGTGTCTGACCTGCGTAATTTAAAATTCATTCTTCCTGTGAATAGAGGCAGACTCGCCTGTTCTCATCACCACAATAACAATATTTTGATTTATTCTTGGACTTTTCCACAATTATGTGAAAGAACAAAACACTTTCCTAGCGCTGTAGAAATCAAACTCCCAGCTATTTTCCCCATGTTCCTTAAAATGTATCAACCAGCTTAATGTCGCAGCTCTTTCCGAAGCGCGCTGATTCAAAGGCTGTGTCACAGCTCCAGCAGACAGCTCTGAGGCACTGTGGCAGCAGCCCAGGTGTGCCAGGGACTGGGCAATGCAGGAGGGGACAGACAGGCTTCAGCCAGTCCTTGGGATAAAAGAAATCTGATTTATTGCAATGAGCTTTGGCCAGGCTCTCAGTTTATCTACTTTTCTGCTGCCCATTCACCGCAGAACATCATCACCTAATGGGGCTCAGTGCTGCCCTTTATTGAGCTTAGAGAGTAACAGATAATGGAAAATTAATGCTGAAGGGGGCTGGAGGGATATTAGGGCCTATACTACCAATGAATCACTGATTTTTTTGCCCACTGCCACCAGAATGGACAAAACATTGATGAAGTTCTTTATTAGAACTATGATGACAATCAAGGGATATTTTAGGAATTGCTCCAGTTTAAATGACGCTCTGGAGTACAGGAAGCAATGTAAAGTTTCTCTCCTACTGTTGGTCAAACTTTCAGACAAATAATCTCTTTTTAAAACTGAAGAACAGTCTATTTTCTGTTTTGTATGAGAAGTTAATGATATTGAATCCACTGAAATTCTTTCTTTTCATTTCAATACAAGTATTGTCTGTTTGCTTTTCCTCCTTAGATCCTCAAATTCTGTTAGGAAACATACAAATTTTGTCAAAGGTTTGTTGTGGTTTTTGGTTTTTTTGTTGTATTTTTTTTAATGCACGTTTTGGCAAGGGAAAAGAAATTTTAAAAGAGGAATTTTTACATGTGAAGGAAATCCAATTTTGTTATGGTTGAAAATATTTCATAACAACTAGTTTTAAGTGATTTTTTTTATTAGAATAATGCATACAAAATGCTACCATTCATTCATCCATTCATTATTGTGTTTATTTATTTGTTTGTTTATTTTATTTTTTTAAATAAGGTTTATTATAGGACTCTCTGAAAGAAATAATGCAATCTTTCATCATCGATGAAATTCCATCTTTGAACGTATCACTCCCTTCTGGCTGAATTACGCTGTATTTTGGAATTTTACTTTGATGTAAAGCTGCCTGATGTGTGACTTTCTATTCAATATGGTTGTTAGAAGGGCTTATCTGCAAAGCAATTGTTTCATAGCATACCTGTAGCACAAGAGGCTTGTTTTGGGGTTTTTTTGTTTGTTTGTTCATGGTTTTTTCCACTTTCAAAGGAAATCCACTTTGTTTTCCTCATTCCAAAAGGCAATGCAAGGTTCTGAGTGTATGTAAAACTCTCCTGGCACCTAATGTATGCACAAAAGCCTGCCTTCAATTCAGCTTGTTGCTTGCCTCATTTCAAGCTACTGCAGACAATTAACTCCAAAGGAAAGCTTTCTTACAGCAAGCTCGTCACCTCGCTTTCTCTGCCAGCAGTCCAACCATAATTTACTTAGTGCTTGGTGCTACATGGTACTTTGAGCCCTCAGGATAACACCTTGTCTCTGAATACACTTTCAACTGGCCTTTATATGGACCAGAAAATGATGCATCAAATACAGATGTCTGAAAGCACAACCTGACTTTTCAAACTACTGTCTTCATGCAAAAGCCATTATTGCTCAGAATCTGACTGGATACCAACCAAGTCATCCATTCAGTCTGCATCATCTTCATGTCAAAACAGCTGCAACTGCAGGGATAGCACAGAAGTAAAAGTTTGTTCAACAAAACACACCCCTTGCCTTTGCTATAGGCAAATTTGTCTCCTTTATAGGCTGGACAAGGAAAGAGAGAGTGTGCAGTGCTCCTTCCCAAGGACAGGCTGTATTGGCCTTGGCACACTGCTGTGCTAATTTCCTTTCTGTCTTCTACATCAAGAATTAGCTAAGGCGCTTCTGTGCTGTGCTTCCTAAATCTCAATCACCTTCATATTCAAGAGGTGTTCCTCTTGAGCAAGAGAAAAATATTTAATCCTTTCTCACAAACTGGTGTTTTACACATACTGCAGGATGTGTTTGGGTGGAGAAATCCCCACTCCTATTCTCCAGCATCAGATGAGCAATCCTCACTGCACCAGGCAGGGGGCTGAGTAACAGTTCTTGGCTTCTCAGCAGAAGGACCACATCCTCACTTGAATGGGAACACTCAGTCTCTGAAGTGAATGTGTAAAATCTTTGAAAATCAGTTTTAAGAAGCTAGTTTAAGAACTTGTTCATATGTCACCACATATTTTGGCTGAAAACATTCCTAGCAAAAAGGAAGTCAATGCTGTGAAGAAATTATTTTCCTGCTGTGCATGGCAACATTATTAATCTGTGTGATTAATTTTGTGGCTATTAAAGAAACTGCAAGGCACTCTCTACTTAGTTAATATCACTAACAAATACACATCTGTCACTCAAAATACTGTGTACTCAGCAATGTTGTTCTTACAATATTAAATATTTACTATTTATTATGATTGTTACTTTTGTTATTTATTGGCTTGTAGCAGCCAAAAACATGCCAGGCAGCCTGGGGAGCAACTAGAAAAACATTTTTTAACCAGCCTGCCTTAAAGTGAGGCAATTAAATACAGCCTTAGCTATTTTGGCCTTGATTAACAGGAGTCCTTGTCACTGTGTGTCCAAATCCCACAGGGTGGGTGTTAAACACATGCTGGACTTACTGGCTGAGGAGGGAACAAGCTAAGAGGAGTTTTGCTGGATTATTCCAGTGGCCCATGGCTAGAAGCTTCCTCTCACCTCTTGCTGAACAAGGCTCTTTTCTCTTAGCACTGAAAATGGGAGTAAAATTTGATGGAGATTCACAGATTCTTTTTCTATAGAAACATTTCCAGCAGATGGATCTCGATATTGTGTTTACCCTTATTTACTTCTATTCTCAGCCTGATTAGTTAGAAATGTTAAAACTTCCTCTGTCTGAGCTGCACCATTGGTCTGCAATCCCTTTACAGGAGACCCCACCAAACCATTAATGCATTTTTTAGACTTCACAGCCCTTGTATCTCTTTGGAACCTGCAATTCTGAAAGCACAAATACAGTGAATAAGAAGGAAGCAGTGAACCAGCTTACAATAGTAATAACTTAGAAGAATGCTTCTGATGTAACACACTAATTTCTGTCCAAAATACGTGCACTGATTTTTAGGTGGCTTTTATGCAACTGCAATTACATTGTGGATGAGTATAACGATAGCAAATACTGCTTCTTATCATGTCATCATCTCTCTTTTCTTATGGTTCTGGAGGAGCTGAATGAAGCTATGATAATAATTGCAGTGATGATAAATTTCCATGCTTCACAAACCAGCAGAGTTTTGACAGGAGGAACGTTTCCCTTCACGATGTAAAATTGTTTAACTTTTCAGGTTCTCTGCCTTGCCTGTAAGTTCTTACTCAGCTGGCATTAAGGATAGATTTTAGAGAAACAAAACAGACTAGATAGAACTAAATGAACATTCATCCAAGCATTTACTGTAAGTAAGGAGTTTGCAAATTGCTAATGAAATGGGGAAAGAAATTTCAAGCACAGAAAAAATGTCTTCTAGTCATTGTTTTTTGTTGTTTTCTGCCTGGTGTGACTTTGTTTTTCTGCCATATTTGTATTGCATCTTTTTTTTATACCTTGCAAAATGAAGTCAAATTGTGTTCTCAAAGCATTTCCTTCTCAGGGTTTGATAATTGACTATATTTCCATGGACTTCTCTGAATTGTCTTTAATTGAGACCATTTGTTATGAGACAATATCAGAGCTCAAGACCAACAGCTGCATTTTCTCTTCACAATGTTGCTCCCAGCAAACAATCAAATTGGAGGCTCCTCAGAAACATAGGGCCTTTTTTAACTAGCAGTATAACTCACTAGAAAATACAGAAGGTTATAACATCTTAAAATAATTTATGGTGCTGTCAGGCCTGAAGAAGAAAAGACTTCTCTTGGGAAGCAGTTTCAGCAGGAACTTCAAAAATTGTATGTTTGATAAATAGCACCACAACTAACAACGTTCAAAGTGCAAGGATCAAGGGAACTTTAAATTAGGAATTTAGACTCTCAGGTCCACATAAAACTATTATGGAGGGAGGTGCTATGACCAAGCAAAAGAAAAACATTTAATATGTCAATGAAATCAACAAGAGAAACATATCTACTGATCTTTTGGGATCTTGGTTTTGACCTGTCTGTACACCAAGATGGCACTGACAGAAAGTGTGAATTTTTATCCTAAAATACTATTTTCCTGCTATTTAAAATTTTTGAGAATCTGAAACATTTTCTAATTCATATTTAGTCTATGTCACAAAAAAGAGTAAATATAGCTAAAAAAATGAAATATTACTGTTATATGATTTTGGAGTTCTCATAATTTTGAGTTTTCTGAGATGTATTTTAGCTGATATTTAAAAACATTTAATTGCTTCATCTGGAAATGGTTTCAAAAAGAAATGCTCATATTTGAAAATCTAGATTTGTTTTTAAATGAATTTCATCAAGACGTCGACAGAAACTCATGAACCATACTGCTTCTTACTAACTGGCATTTTCCAATGAAAAACACTTTTTTGGAAGATTCCTGACAAGTTCTACCCCTTGTTATAGGCTGTGACTTTTGGAATAAAGGCATTACTCAGGACTGGAGTCTTTTCCTTTAAAACCATAATATGCTTACCCATAGTTTATCTAAGGATGGATGAATAGATAGGCTTTAGAATTCGTTCCTCATGACCACACCAAGTACATAAAGTGTTAAGTTTTGTTAAGGCTCATTTCAGCTCCTTTGGACATAATCACTCAGTATCCTGAATTTAGAGGACATCTGCATTAGGCTACTGTTATCTTGGTTCTTTGCTAGGACCATATGCTTTGACAGAGATAAGAAAGAGAGGATTTGGTATTTGTGAATACTCATTATAACTGTAATGAGTGAGATAATGCCAATTAACGAAGACATTAGAAGTTCTGTTCTTTGGATAACAGGGTACCCTACTCCATCAATCCCTTTAAGTACTCAGGATTAAACAGGTGAGTTGTTCTACTGATTCTAGTTCCTTAGAGTTTAAACACCTGTTTTAGTGTTTTATTAACACAAGGAGCCTGCAACAATTCCATTTTTCACCAAAAATGTCTTCTAAAAATAATCAGAAAAAGTAAAAATATTTTTTGACAGATTGAACACAATCTGTTCATATCTTGATGTATCCAAACAGTTGCACAAAATATTTTCTCCATGTCCACACCTTTGTCTATTTGTGCATCACCAGTCAATGTTATGCTCTCCTTTAAAAGACTTTTCACGCCACAGCATTTAGAACAAACTTTCCAATTTCTCATTTAAATTACTATTTGAGTCATTGCACTGATTTCATGGTATTTCTAATAAGAATCACTGATTTTTCACAGGGAAGAAAGAATGCAAACAGCATCTCTGAGCAAGACACCTGGGTAGCAGAGAAGGGACTAGTAGCTTCTTTCATGGATAAAGAGGTTTCAGGCCTCATGAACAAGTTTCAGGGAGGAGCCCAAACCTGGGCCACAACAATAGTTTCATACTGGAATGGCCTAAATAACACACAAAATTATGAAATAAAACAAACAAACAAACAAAAAAACCCAAAAAACTAAAACAAAAACAAACAAACAAAAAACAAAACAAAAAACCCCCTCCCTCCTGCTATTCCAACGCTGTCAACTAGCAGCCTGTATAAATACCCAGATGCTCACACAAACACATTCCCCTCTGTACACCTACACATCTTACTTCTGCAGTGAGTCCTACAAAGGTCCAGACAGTTGTTCTGCACATGGTTTGTGTAATAACCAGTCTAACTGGGACTGCTGTTCTGATTGCAAAAAAAAAACCTTGGAATTTGTCTTTCTGCCTCACTCTTGAAAGTGGATCCAGCAACACATCTGCCTGTCCATCGGTCTCCTTGTACTGAACTCCCTCTACTGAACTGATCAGCAAGGACAATTTTCCCAGATGTGCAAAGGCAAATTACAGTGATGGGAAGTCTCTGTGTTGAGAAGGGAGTGGGCATAACAGCAGCCCTTGGGAGAGAGGTGCTTTGATATGCTCTGTAAAGGTGTACCTTAGCAGCAAGTTGCCCACAACCTGACTTTTCAAAGCCTCTTCCTTATCATCACAACTTCCAAGAGTCTGGGACAACAACTTGTCCCTCATGGGGCTCTTTTTTCATTAAGTTGTTACCACCCCAGTGCCTCTCTTTGAATGTCTTGCTCTCTCAACAGTTGAAAACCATCACAGATGTCTAAAACATTTGCAAAGTCCTACACTGCCATCTCAAAAGGCAGCCTGGCCTCTGTGCTATTGCTGCCTGCTTTCAGCACAATGGATCTTATTTATACCCAAAGTTTTACTCTCTTTAAGTTCCTTTCTGGTATCAGTAGTTTTAGAAGTTAACTGCACGAGTAACTGTGATAAAAATGCAATATCAAGGAGTTGTTTCACCCAAACTGAAAGAGCTGCCACATTTTAATATGTTACCTTTCTGTGCTCCCCCTGAGACCAGGGCAGGCTTCACCTGCGAGGGGCATTCAGATTCAGGAGTTTGGCTGATGTGATCCTTTGCCAGCCGGATAATCACCTCCCAAACCAGGCAGGCAGGCAGGCAGGCGTCACTGTGAGACGAGCACATTTCATGGTCGTAAAGTGCCATCTTCAGAGGACTTGCAGACCCCACACTGTGATTGCAGGCTGCCTGCCCCCCTCATCCCCCTTTAATTAAGAAGCCCTCTTGTGCTCATGCTGGGACTGCTGCAAACGTTGAACCTTGGCATTTCCGGATCCATTTCTCTTCTTTAAAGCCTTATTGCTTCTACACAATCTGCAGAGAGTGTTGCATTTCAAATGCATCTTTAATGCATTCATCTGTACATAACTTTGCCCCAGAAAAATTCACAGCAGGAATACCAAGCTGCCGTCAGCTTGATGTACACACAAGGATCAGACTTAGTCTGAGTACAGGTAAGTAGCCATAGCCTCCAGAAAGTTTCATCAAAGAGATGGCAAAAAAGAGAAGATTTTCAGCGTATTTATTGTACCCACTTCCCATCTGCAACATTCAGTGTAGGTCCATCAGGCCAGGTATGGGGGAGGCTGTGGCACATTGCACTTAGTGGTATAATATTTCTACAATATTGCAGTCATTGAATCAGGAATGAGGATGAGACACACATATAAAATGAGATGGAAGAGGAGAAATAGAGACAACCTCCAGCAGCAAGCTCAGCCTTATAAGAATCTTCTCCCTCATCCTCCCTCCCTCCCACAGCAGGAAGGTTACCCCACCTCCTCTTTTGAAGTGGTTAAATTCACTTCTACTGATAAGAGAACTGAGTGCTTGGAAGATTTGGAATGCAAAGAGTCAAAGTCAATCTCAAATAATCTTAATGTGAATTTTCTACTCTTGTGGCAAGATTACCTCATTATTCAGGGATTCAAGACATGTCTGCAGGTTTTTCAAACTGGAATAGCTTGACTTTCTAAGGCTGGTCTATTCAACCGTCCATAGCCTCAGAAATCAAGAAAATAAATCACATTTTTATAAAGATTAAAATAAGGTATAGATGTACATATTCGTTATCAGATTTTGTCACAGTAGGCATTTTTTCCTTTAGTAATTCTCCAATGAACAGCTGAATGTGTAATGGGAAATTATTTATATATCCCTTTTTATCTCTTGATACCATTTTATAGAGGGCTAAATCTGATGTAAAAAAGTGGGGAATTGGTTTGGGAGTTTGTATGTTTGTTTTTTGTTTTGTTTTTAAATAGTCAAATGTCAGCTGTAGCAGCTGCTAAAAACAAGATGCAACCTTAACAATTTATACAGCCTTTTAGAAAAGAAGGGATTAGAGTGGTGTGTCCTCAACCTGGAAATTACTATTGTCCAGAAAGAATAATAATAATGAAAAAAAGATTAAGTGTCCATATCTAAGCTGGAATTGCTATTGTAAATGAGGCTGTAGACAGAGGAATTGACCCTCTTAGACAGAACAGCTGAATCCTTCTGTGAATTATGGGACACCCCTACAAGTTACCATCTTTCTACAGCCTGTGATGTATCATAGTAGCTAGAGAAATTATGTGCTGTGATGTGGACCTTGCTGCATATTAGTCCAGAGTGTTAAATCTGTCTGAAGTGTCCCAGACAAACTGTAGTCCCAAAGAAGTAATTCTGAAATGCCAGGACTCCAAATCTATGCTTTCTTTCATCTTAGGGAGTCAGAGAGGAAGTCCCTGCTGCCACATCCAGCCTATCCCCCTTTCATGGCAGTATGTTTTCTGAGATGTATCTTCATCTGCTTTGCTTTGACTTCTAATGATGGAATAATCACTGTTACCAGATTTTCTCTGGGAAGTCTGAGTTGCTGGGAAATCAGCTGCCTCCAGGAAGCTCTGTTTAATAATCCCAGGCTAAGCCTGCTGGAGTCAATGCCTGTAATTCTGGCACCGAAGCAGATATGCAGTGAAATGACATTTTTGCAGAATTATCATAAGTCACAGTCCTTGCTTGCTTTGGACAAGCCTGCAAGGCAGGGGTGAGGAAACACTTGCTTTTCTATCCATTATGGAATGGCATCAGTGAAGTATTCCCTGGAGGCAGGGCGATGGCTTGGGATGTGGAAGATTCAGGTTCAGCTCCCTGGTTCACTGCAAAGGCAGCAGATAGGAAGAATTTGTGCCTGCATTTCATCTGCTCTAGTTCACAGCCACGTGTGAGCACAAAGGCACCTTCCTTGCTGGGCCCAGCAGACAGAAGCTGTTAGCTTTAACATGGATCAGTTACCACCCCACTGCTCACAGCCTGCCTGGCAAACTCAGTGCACCTTCAGTGGTTTGTAAGTGTCACGACCTAAACTGAAAAGCAAAATATATTCCCACCGAGCTTGCTTAGATGGTGATGTCTGCATTATTAAGTACTGCATAAGTCTCTTCACTCTTTGATTTCTTATTGTGTCTTCAGGCCTGCCTGTAAAGCACTGAACAAAATTTTAACAGTAGATAAATCATGGGAAAGAATAATGGTTTCTGATTGTTTACACTATACGATATTTTGTTCTAACCTGCCCTTTCTGACAACTCTCCACAGATTCCAGCCATGGACTTGGATGCTGTTTTCAAATTTATGTACTTTTGACTGCAGCCTCGATGTCTCCCACACAGCTAAACAATTATTTGACTATTGGTTCTTTGATGTTAATACCTACCTTTTATTGCTTCATCAATACTGAGCACAGGGTGAAATAGAGCCAGCTACAACTTTTTAAGGCATAGAGATTGTGGTCATGAAGATGACAGAATACAATTCAATTTGTCTATAGTTTATGGGGTTTGTGCTATTCCTCACACCAGTGACATATTTTTGGCCACAAAAAGTGAAATACTAAATCCACTTAATGCACCTAAAGAGAGATGACGCAAGTCCTCCTATTGAATAAACATCAAGCAGCCTCAAAAGACTTAAAAAATAATGAAATTAGATGTGTAGTTTTTCTATTTTGTGAAGGAAAAAATAGTGAGCCTTTCCAACAACACATTCATTTTTCTCTTTAGCAGATTAATTCCCTTTTTTATATATAAAATTTTGTATTTCTGTCCAGATCCTCAGCTGAGAAATTTGCAGCTGCAAATTAACAAGATGTTGAAATGTTACAAGGAAAGTAATTTGGTCTCATGTTAGTAACTGTGCATGTGTTTCCTGATCTGGAGATTTAGTCATCAACTTTTAAAAACAAACAAATGAACACTGAAGAATAACTTTATTCCTTTAGGACTATCTTGGATTGTAGATAGCTAAAACCTGTTTGTGTGCTCTTGTCTTGCCTGTGTTGCTTAAATGAATATTAATTAATGAAGCATAAGAGATTGTAATTACACAGTAGTGCATGAAGCCAAAGATCAGGTACAGCAAAATTCTCTGGTATAAATCCTGTGTGAAGCTGTTTTAAATGAATGTAGTTACCTGGCACCTCTTGGGCTACAGTTGTGTAAGATCAGCTGAGAACGCAGAAAAATGAGGTGCAAGAGCAGGGGATAAAAGAAAAACACTTTGCAAATTTGCCTAAATCAACTACTGCTTGCCTGTCAAGCCCTGCTCCTTTGTCATCCTTGTGCAAAACCATTTACATGGAATAGGTGGGGAAACTGTCAAAACAGATTGAGGTTTCCCCCTCAGAAAATGTACCCAAATCACAGAATAGATAGATTGCAAAGGATCTCTTGAGATCCTCAGGCCTGTCTGTCTTGGCTGATTGCACAGCAAATACTCACAGTATTTAATAAAGTCTGTCACTCAAATGAGAGAATATGGTACAAAAGCATAAAACAAACAGGGAAGGGTGCAAAGAAAACACTGAGAACTAATTATGATTCCTGGTAAATGTTTTTTGTTGAAAATATTTGAAGGATAATGGGTTTTGATTAAAACTAGTATTTTTGCAGGTAATATTGACTTTCTGCAATTCTTTGCTTTTTTAAGAGAGCCAACTACTTGAAAAGGCTTTCTTTTTAATCCGAGGAATTATGTTTCTAAAAGAAGTATATCATTAAAATGTTATAAAATACATACATATGTATTTATTAATATATTATAAATATTTATCTACAATATAAATATAAAATGGAAAATACTTTCCAAATAACTCTAAAATTAATGATTAACCTAGAGCTAGTTATAATACTTCTTTCACACAAATTCCTGTTGATTATATGTCCCAAATACAGTCACCTTCTGGAAATACAAAAGTCCTCAATCAACACAAGGACGTGTTTAACCCAGTGGCATGGTGGCTGTCCCTTTTCTGGGGCACTGTGTCAGCAGCACAGCTTCTCACACTAAGGACATATGGCAAGGGCAAAGGCAGCCACCTGTGCCCAGATCCCAAACACTTAGCAATATTGCTAAATATGAGAAAACAGAAACTCCTGAAAATAATTTGTAATGCTATTATAGCTTAGGAAAGCCTGAAGAGGATTAAATGGTCTTTCCCACGAGAAAGAGAAAGAGAGATAGTCAGGTCAAAGATACCAATAAAGGCAGTCACAAATGCCATGTCCCATCCCTATCTATAAGCCTTCCCCTCAACAGGTTTGATGAAGAAGGATGAAGGCAGAGTTTATTCTCCAGAACTTCCTCGTAGCTGTTTCCATAGCATGAGACATTTCACTGGCCTGTCTCCTGATGAGTTCCTCCAGACACGAGCACAGCACAGAGCTGACTCAGCTGGCTGAGTTTCCTGCCCACACTCAGTACTTGTCTGCCTTGAAGGACAGCACTGCAGCAAAAACTAGAATCACTACCTGGTTTGGGAGCCAACAGCTGAACCATGGAGAATTAGTTTCAAGGTAGAAGAAACTTAGCAACGCCATCATTTCTCTTTTTACAATGTTTACAAAGCCAGGGGTTTGTCGATTTGTTCCCATGCTTATTTTTGTGGTACCCAATTTGATTAGAATGAGCCTTCCCTCTGGGTGCATTGGCAAAGATACATTGAAGCCTATTATAAAGTCAAAATCTATAAATAAATTTAGAGTTACACAAAATGACGCTAGGCACACTGAGCATTTTTATTATTCAATATGTCTCCTTGCTAGTGGCTTATCTACTTAATTCTGAGAGACCTTTGTTTTACTAATCCCAGCAAGTATTTAATAACTAGCACTTTAGAGCAACTTTTGTATAAACAAATATTCAAAGGTGCTCCTCAAAGTTCCTAGATCTTTTCTTCAGTAAACAAATAGAAATGTAAAGCTCTTTGAAAGGTTATGGGCAATTTCTAGCTCACGAGTGAAAAAAAAACAACTTGCATCAAAACAGCTCAAACTTCTGGAGCAGAATGTTTTTATACAGATGCATCTATAAACTTACATTGGTTTTGCTATCTAAATGAGATGTTTATGCTTCCTAATTCAACAACAGAACTTTCAGTTTACTAAAACTAGGGGGTTTTGACAATTTCTTGTACAAATTAGCTCAATCCTAATCAAATACCTTAATTTAGATGCCTAACACTGGAGGATGTCAATATTATATTCAGTTGAATTCTGGTATGGTATCTGGGTCTTAGAATTCTCAAAACTGGTGGCATTCAGACTTTGCTATGCAATCTTTTTTGGAAGAGAAGTTGTCCACTGAGACCTGTTCTCTATTTAAATCCACGGCTATCTGAATGCTGGCAATTTAAATTCTAAATCATTCCCCCAATTTAAACAATGTTTTCTTGATTCACGTGGAAACCAAACCACTATAATGAAATGCATCCATTTACACTCTGCATACTTGAAGTTATAGAACTAATATTGGAAGAGGTCCAATGTAATATAAGACTTCCTCTATCACCATAATTTTTGAGCTACTATGTACAAAATTGAAAGGCAGACACTTCATGCAATCTCAACGTTCAAATACGTTAAAATCAGTTGCAGAAATAAAATGAGACATCAAGGGTTTAATTTCAAAGATCATTATTTTCACAACTGAGCGTCCTTAGTGAAGCCTACTTTTCAAGTGGACTGGCAACAAACAAATAATACTGAAACAAAGGGATGGGATCAATGCTCAGGACTTTTGAATGTCTTGGGATTTTCTATAGATCAGAGTCCCAAGTGAAGCAACCAGTAAGTTCTCTCCTCTGGTGTTATGGGGGTGACATTGACATTTGGCTGGAGATCAGCAGGAATTAAACACAATCCTCCACATGTCTGTGAGACATGGCTTAGTTGAGCAGGAAATCTCTGCCTCTTTTGTGGATGGATAACCCCAGTCCCAGTAATTCCATGAGAAGAGGAGAGTTCTGTCTCTAGCTGCAGAAAATCTGAGGACTGGAGTCAGGCTGTGTCAGCTGAGGTTCTGCCCTGTGGATTTGCCACTTCATTTTTATACAACCTGAGTGAGGGCAGAAGTTCCTTCAGTCAAAGGGAGTCCAGCAGAATTTCTTCTGAAGTCAAACAAAACTTCATCCACATCAACTTGGTAGGAAATTTTTTAACATTGCAGTTTATGCAGTGATTAACAGAATCTATAACTGAAGGCATATTAACTTACTAATTTCAAAGTCTAGTAAATGTCAGGGGAAGATCAAATAGAGGTCTCTGTCAAGTTTCAAACAAGGTGAACAAATGGTTTCCCAGGTAGAAGAGCAGTTGAATATCTGAATTATGCTTGTGTTATTAGTATTCCCAGTTAAAACTATCTTGAGTTGAGCAAGTTTCACTTTGTGAGCACTTCTGGACCCAAATGACTGAGCCCTAAAGCTAGATATGTAGTTGATCCATAGGTCATGTCAAGCACTAGACTTGAAATTCTTAATTAACTCATTTTGATAATACAGAAAAAGTAACATTATCAGCAAACCATCAGCCTCCACAGAGGGTTGTAAATGCCACTGCTTTGCATAGTTAGCTCTTAATATATGAAAATTTATTTAAAAGTCAAGTAATGTATATTATTTGCAGTAATTAAATTAATTGTATTCTTTCTCTTTATATTTATTAAGTCCATGTCTTGCACCATTTCCAACTTTATTTCCAATAAATTACTATAATCCCTTTTAGTCCTTACACTTAATAAACATAACTCTCTCTTCTCAGAATGCTACCATATTTTACATGGATATGGTGTGTTCATTGTGCTTACTGTTCTGTATTTAATGATGCATATTTATCTTTAAATCAAAGACACCAAGCCACGTGCCATCAACATACAATCAGATGTTGTATGATTTTGAAAGCATCAGCTCAGAGGTTAGGCATGGTCTGCTGCAGAAAGACTGGGAAAGGTTGTTAATACAAACACTGATAATTGGAACTTGACATCTTATTTTGTACTGATTTTGTGTAAATCAAAGTCCTATGTGGAAGAAGACAGGAAGGAACGACAATTCCTTTATAGCAATGATGCATTCTGTAAAATATAATACTGTCTACCATCCATTGTATTTTTGTTACAACTCTTTGGTCCTGTGGCACCCTACAAGTCACAACTGCAACAACTTTGGTTGCTGCAGTAATTTATATTGATTTCTCAAGCTGCAGTTCTCATTGCCATTGCTATCATTGTGTCTGGATTTGTTGAAGGAAATTAAAAACTCTCAAGACACAGCTAGATTGCATCAGAGAGGTTAGTTGGTAGACTGTAGTTCCATTTTCTGCTTCAGTTAAGGGTCATTCTAAAGACTAGTTCTGCAGCACAAGCTGGGTAGAAGTAATGATAGTCCTTGCTTCCTACCAAAGTAATTTGAAAACAGTTTTCCAAAGCACTGCTGAATAAAGGTTCTGACCTTTCCCTAAGAAAACAGCAAAATTTAAATGAACAGTTTAGAGTGTCTTTGTAATACTTGAAATCAAATGCACTTGGCTGTGTTTGTGCCAGGGTTGGAGTTGCCTTGGTATCCTTTTTTCCCTGAGCCTTGTGATCATTAGATCAGACTAACAAAGGAACTGTTCAGCTATGCTGACAAGTAAGTATAGCTACAAGTTCATGAGAAAGAAAACAAAACTCATATGCCAATCCTGTGAGGACTACCTTTTTTGCCCCTGAATAAATATTGCATTACAGTGGGATAAGCACTGAGAAAGTTTGTACTCTATTTTGAATATCTGTTTACTGTAGTTTAGTTTTTAGCCTAGGCAAAAAAGGAAAAACTCTATCAATTCTGTCATCATCAGTGAGACAATCATTCCAGCCACATGAACAGGTTGAACAGATTATACAGTCTGTCTCCTCTTCAAAGTGCTGTGCTATTGATAATTGGCATCCACATTTAAAGACATTTGAATTCTCTATTCTGTTCCTCAGGCCTTAATGAATTAGAAAATTTTCTCTGTTGCAAATCGTGAGCAAAACACCTCATATATGTTGTGCCTGAAGCCAGCAAACTTGCTGAACAAAGTGTATCAAGAGTTGTTTAGCACTGGGTTTACCTAGTAATTCTCCACCTCAGGCAAGAGTCCCAGATCCCTTGCTTTCCACCACAAGAAATATAAGGAACTGGAGCCTTCCCTGGCATGTGACAGGCTCTGTTGCAAAGGTTTGCATGTTCCAAGGATTTCCAGAAAGAGAAAACGATCCCCTGCATGTTCACAATGCCTGTGAGCATCACCTGCATTGCTGCATCGTTAAGCTGAGATCAGCTCTCTCCATCATCTAATGATTCTGCAGTCAGTAGTGACAACATATTCACTTAGTATCCAGTGGGAATCTTGCCATGGACTTGCAATCAAGCCAAGATTTTAAATTAAGTTGTCAGATGGTGAGGAAGGGAGGTACTGCTTGGGCTCTCAGCAAACATGAGGCAGAGAGAATGTGATCCAGTCTCACGCTGTCACCCCGATGCGGCCCTGCGTGCTCTGAAGTGGCTTCCGAGGTGCTCACACACTCACGGGAGAAAACTTGGCAGTCCTGGCCAAGAACTGCTTTCTGCAGTGCAGGCTCTGAGCACTCAGAGGCTGAGCACACGGGAGGGCATAGCATCAGTGAGGACATTTTGAGGCAGGGGCCTCTCAGACCCCAACCCAACTCCCTCCCCTGTCTGGGGACAGGACAATGGGACTCAGACCCTCAGGGCTGTGTGAGCAGTGAGCCCAGGCTGCCATTGAGCTTTCCCTTTCCCTTTCCCTTTCCCTTTCCCCTTTCCTCCTCCACCTGCTCTGCATGCCACTGGAGCTGTGCAGCTCTGCCCAGAGACAGAAGCTGGTTTGTGTCCACCTGATGGCTGGTGTGGTTGATAGGTTTGCTGTCAGAACTCAGTGATGTAGAATGGCACATCTCACACAGTGCAATCACTGGTATCTGGGTGTTTATGTTCTTTTTCCTGAAATAGCCAAAATTCATCCTTTTACAGTTTCTACATGATCAGAACACCGTGTTCATTGGCTTATTTAAATGTAAATGACATGACATTTTTATCTCTAGACCCATGCATTCTTAACCTAGACTTCCTTTTTTGTGATTTGGGTATTTTTTAAAATTTTTTTTTGGTTTTTTTTTTTTCTTTTACTTTTGACTGACATTTAGTTAATTTGATAGTATGATTTAATTTAATATCTAATAGAAGTGTGACTGATAATCTAATGCTTCACAGATAACTCCAAATTGCTATGTATCACTGAAAAAATAAGGATTTAAAATAGTGCCAACATGAAATACTAATGTCAGGAGAAAAACATTACTGTTTCCTGCCTTCAAAGAATCAGTCCTTGTCATTCCAGTATCCTTTTATCATTCTTACATATTTTTATTTTTACCTATAATTTTTTTTTTCAAGCATGTAAAAAAATGAGGTTTTAAGAACGTTCATATTGTCCTATTAAGTCAAATCCTTACATTCTACAGCTTAGGTTTTATCTTGGAAAAAAAGCATTTAATGAGTTTTTGTGAAATGTTAGGTATTATTCATGCAGGTACAGTATGAAAAATGGTTTCCTACATAGCTTATAAGCAAAGAAGTTCACTTGTAGGCATGTAATTTCTGAAGAAAACACATTTATTATTCACTTAGAGAAAACCTGAAGGAAAATTGAAAGGAAAAAAATAGAGAGCTAGAATAGAGCGTTTGGGAAATGCTGCTCTCATCCTCTTCTCAGAGGAAATTTAAATCAAATTAGAACTAGCATATTTTCATACAGAATTTATGAGCACATCGATTTGAGGGAAAAATTATGATCTGTTTTTACTAATTATCAAAACTACTTTGATTTTTACAACTATTACAAAATTCAATGCACCCACATTCAGAATTACCTCTGGGTAACCACCCACCCCCTGCCCAAATGAGTTCACACCACTGCTCTGCATGTCAATGCATACTGAAGCAATTAATCACTTTTTTGGACCATTTTAATCTTTGACCTGCTCAGCTTCTCAAAAATTCTCCAGTGCTAACACAAATAGGAAAGGCATAAAGCAGCAGCTCAGATTTAAATTGGCTGTTGGCCTCCTCCCCAGAGCAAAGCCTGGTGAGACCTGGAGGAGCTGGGCAGCCCCTAGAGCCAGGGAAGTCTATCCACTCCTAGTGCAAAGACAGGGAAGATAAGCAGATCATCATACTGCAATAGAAGAGCCAAAAATTGACAATTATATCAGTTTACAGACTGCATTATATGTCATTTCTATTTTGGAGAAGAGATTTTAAATATGAGAGGATGAAGAAATCCTGAAATTGAGTGACCACAGCCAGTGGATGTACATCCTGATTACTCCATCAGGGAGCTTTAGCTTCCACCAGAGCATATAAACATCTTTGTTCCAAATAATATTTTAGTCTTTATTTTTTAAATCCTACACGTGAGCTGGTTGGTTCCTACTTTGCTATCTGCAAGTCTTCTGGAAATCTCACCTCTTTAAAGAGACCAGTGGGCTCCCACTTTAACAGAACAAGAAGAGAAAAGAGCAAGAATCCATACAAAAGCTACAGAAGGAAAATCTATGTGCACCATCACATTGAACTTCTTTCATGACTTCATTTTATATGAGGATAATCTAGAAAGTTACAGATAGTTGTCAATAACTATGTTCTCCCGTTCACAATTCATGTTAGCTCATTTCTCAAGGAGAGGGAATAATGGTGTTTCTATGGAAACTTCATAATTAACAGCTCACAGTGTAAAGCCTTTTTCATTTGCAAGTTTCTAAATATTTTCCAGTGGAATTGCAGACTCCTGTACAACAAATACGAGCCTACCTACTCCTGTACAACAAATACGAGTTTGGCCTTTCCTACCTCCAGAACACTAGGAAATATTAGATGGAAAAAAACCTGACCCACTTCCATCATGTCCTTGATTCCAAATCATTTAAGCTTTAGCTCAGTAAGTGGCTTAGGTCCCATTGGATAAATAAGCTATGTCCCATTAAATAAACGTAGTCAATTATTTTGGTTTCAAACATAACTTCTTATGTCAAATGCCATCATGTACTGATAGATGGTTATGGATTAAGGTTTCAGCTATTAAAACCTTTAAGGCATAACTGCTGTATTTGTGCCACTTTCATGGCAGAGCCTGCTGACACTGCAGAAAAAAAGAACAAAAAAGGGTATTGGGCATTCCTATTTTTTTTCTCTTTATAACTGGAGCATACTTGGATGCATGAACATTTCAGATTTCTATTTCAATAAATCAAGAAGAGAATATTTATACCAAATATCACTAGAAAATTAATTACCTATAGAGGTCCAATTAAGGTCTAAATTATTCCTGCTTGTCTGTGATATCAATGATCTTCATCTAGGTAGTAAATTTAATTTGTAATATTTAAAGCCGTTGTGCTGACATTTTTTTAAATGACATGACTAAATGTAGAAAAAAATTATAGATGCTCTCAAAAATTTGCTCATTTATAAAACTGAGCTTATTAACCTTGATTAGCTCCATTGCTCACATGGTCCATTTGTCTCATACTGAGTTCTTATGAGACCTGTGACAAAGAGCGAGTGTGCAGGGGTGAACTGTGACACTAAACCACACTGAACCCCAAGGAATGGCTCCTTGCAGAAGACCATCCTCATGACAGATGTCAGTGGGACTGTTCATTTATCAGCCCCTTATTCCAGGACTAATTATTTTTAATCTTAGAAACACAGGCATTGCTGCACAAATAATTTATTTGGGTTTATTTTTATTCTCATGAAGCACCTAATAACAGATATAGCGAACTCAACCTTATTTTTCAGGATTTAGTGGAAGGTTTTAGGTTTCTATGGTTTTCCCTGCATCCAATTAAAGAGCAGGTGATAAGACACTGAATAATTGAGGACGAGAGAAACATTATCAAGAAAAAATGTTGGGGACTTCCAACAGGGGAGTACAGAAAATAGCATGTTTTTCTGTCCTTATATTCTTTTTGCCATGGCAGTTTTAGTAGGGACTACAGTTTCTGTTTGAGAATAAGCTAAAAGGGTTTCAAATCCTTTGAATCATCTCTGAAATGCCAGAAGACAGCCTATCCTACAAATGGGAAGATATTTATTCAAGGAATCCCCAATTCTCAGCCAGATCACTTCCACAATGATATTTTTTGCCTTAATAGTTGCTTTTATACTTAGATATACACATATTTTTCACACATTTTCAACTTTAATGATTCATTACCATAATGCATATGTGCTTATTCAGAAAAAATATTCTCCAAGTCAAATGGAGATTGCAAAGCTACACTCCCCAAAACTGGAGGGTTTTGGAGGACCTCACATTCTGTTGGGCTCACTCACTTAGTTTAATCATGCAAGTAACTAATGATGCTAGTGTCAGAGGAAAGCTCAGGCTGAGTATCCAGAAGGGAAAAACAATAATCTGGACAGTCAAATTGTGCTGAGCCATGAAATTAGCCTCCCTGAGGGCTGTGGAAGAAAAGAAAATTTCTAAAATACTAGAAAGTTGCTGCTAGGCAAAGAGCTCCAGGGATCTGAGCTCTCTGCCAGGCCCCTCTGTCTGACTCCTCGAGTGATTGAACGCGCTGCTGCGCTCTGCTCCTGACAGACAGGATCAGCTCCAGAGCAGAATCAGAAGGGAAATGGGAGGTTTATCAACTTCAGAACCCAGCTGTACTTTCTAGGTTGAACAGCTGATAAAAACGGGGTTAAGCTCACGGTTCAGGCTGTCAGTCAGTGAATGTGACACGTAGGCTCCTTCCGGATTGTGTCCTACATAGCGTGGGTGAGGAGAGATGGGGCAAGCTTAGGAGAAGGAGCATTTAAAATTCCCCGGAAAGACTTGTCAGAGGACACCTGTCAGAGCTCTGACAGTTTTTGTGGGTTTTTTTCCACTTTTGACACCCAGAATAACTTAAAACTACAAAAAGAATAGGGAGGAAAAAAATAGGTTGAGACACACATCTCCAGAAATAAAGAAATAGAAATAGATTTAAATAAGCCAGGGTAAATAAAATCGTTAAAGGCAAATTTACACAAATTATCTTCCACCCACTTCTGAGTTACTCCCCATATTTAAATACTTTCTTCCAACCCAAGTGCTCTGGTGATGGCTAGGACAACTACTCTTGGCTCTATTTCCTTCCTTCACACATTTTTTGGGGTAAGAAAAGCTGCCAAAAAGTGGGAGTTTTCTGAAAGCAATCATAAAATGTTACGGGTAATGCTAAACAAATTATGTGTTACTCTACAAAAATGGCCCTTTCTCTGGGGAAAAAACAACAGATGCCTGAGAGAGATCAGTTTACCTCTCTCAAAGCAATGATAAACTTACTGTCAAGGGCTATAGCTGGCAACTGCAGAGGCCGTGGAGGGTCAACATTATCGAACCTGCTTTCCTGACAGTTGTTTCTGAAAAGCTAATAGTGATTTGATATCTCGATGTCACCATCTGCAGCAGGTATTTCCACACATAAATGATGCGCAGTACCCTACCCTGAGATTCAGGACACCTCAGTTCATTGCTTTTTACTGCCCCATAGCTGCTGTACTT
This sequence comes from Irena cyanogastra, assembly GCA_013397155.1. Lineage (NCBI taxonomy): Eukaryota > Metazoa > Chordata > Aves > Passeriformes > Irenidae > Irena > Irena cyanogastra. The sequence continues at coordinate 139,934 of VWZV01007865.1, forward strand.
AGACATTTTCCTCTAGGTCTATCAAATTTATTACTGCTTTACTAAGCAGGAACTACCTTTACTCTCCCCTCTGTATGCTGTTTGACATGATGGGACCAATTATCAGGACCATTACACAGTTATGAAAAAAGTTGCTGTTAACAGTATTTGGGCTGCTGGGCATTACAGTTTTTATTTTCCCCCCGTTTTCCTTTTTGTTTTGTTTACTGTATGCTATTAATGTATATTGCTGGCAGTTTATGGAAAATAGTCCATCTCTGACAGCCAACATAAGCCCTTCCTACAGCCAGCCTGTCATTCTCCTAGACCATACCTGTGATGCCACCACAGACAGTTCTGAACACAACAGAATTTTAGAAATTGAAATAAGACCTTTGCAGTATCTAAAGTACCTGGGTGAACAATCTAAAAATTTCCATTTAGCTGGCATCGAAATTTGGATGTGAAGTGCTTTGGCTGCCTTAAATTCTGTTTCTCCATATGCTAAGGTAAAAAACGTTTCTGATGTGACTCACACAAGGGGTATCTAATTCCTCAGCCTTTTGAAGTCCATGCCTTGGGCACTTCTCCACACTCCACACCCAATTCAGCAAACGCTTTTGGGACCACCTACCACACAGCAGAATGCACAACATGCACCCATCTAAAGTACTCTGTAGCTACACTAAGCAGCTGAAAAGGAAGGGACCTGAATTTAACTCTTCTTTTTGAGATGCAAATGCACTGTTCTGGAGAGTGCAATAACTACTAATCAACTGGCTAATGTGAGTTGGCATTTTCAATTTCTCCTGTAAAAACCTGTTCCACATTGCACAGAGACTGGAGGGAATGGGGAGAGAGAGCAGCAGAGCCTGACTCCATGTTCTCATGATAGGCACTCACCTGGAAACAGAGAAATATGGCTCTCTATCTACTCTAATAGTACTGTTTATGCATTTCATTCCATGACTATTTAATGCAAAAGTTATAAAATTAGGAGCCCATGAAGCATTAATTAATTTATAACCATTGTTCACTGGCTTTCATCCTCTGAGAGTAGAACATTTTGTGCTCTGGAATATGAATGACAAGTGCAGCTTCTCTTCCCTCTCTGTTCCCTCTGCTTTCAGTTTCATCAGATCACAAGTTCTTCTACCTACACTCAGACCTTCAGAGTTCTTCAGGGCTGCCTTGTTTCAGGTTACCCCACAAAAGCCAAATGTGGAGAGCAAATAGTGCACTAGCATGGCAAATAAATAAAGGGAGCTTCCAAGGACAATACTTCTAGTAACTGACTTTTTAGAAGCACTACAAAAAAATTCACACTTCCTCTTAGCAAATATAGGATCTACCTGTGAAGCTATAAAGCTGTGACAGGGAACACATCTGTGGAATTGCTTCCCTTCAAGGTAATCCTTGCCTTTGTTGCAAATTCTAAATTATTAAATGATAAACATTCACAAGTGCTAAAAAGCAGGATTCACCATGAAATTCCAGAATTCCAGAGTGAAGTTATGCAGTATTGCCATGATGCAAAGTGCAGAAATATACATTGTTGTCAGGATAAACAAACAGCTCAATTTTCCCAGCCTGTTCACTTTGCACTTACCCAACCACATATGTACAGTGTAATAGTCTCTTTTCCTTTTCTGGTATTTCTTTCTGGCCTCTTATGAGAAATGAAGAGAATTGTATTTTCTTTGCTCACTAGTTTGTATGTATTCTATCATCATTAAGAGAGGGTTAGGAGGGTTGCTCTCATGGAGGTTGTGTTTCATGACATAGCCCAAGACTTTAAGGTGTGGAGAGTTATATTTTTGCCTCTAAAAGTCTGTAGGTGAAGCTGAGGTGCAAGGTCTATGTGAGGAACAGGCATCCTTTAGCTTGCAAGTATGAGTATTATGAATTATTAATTCCTTTGAGGGTCACAGGCAAAGTTTCCTAATGTTGGAGAAAATCAGATTCAGTTTCATAAAATGTCCTGATTTTAATAATTCAATAAATGTCGTAATTTACTTTTTTGGCATAACAAATACTAAGCAAGAGATATACTGCTCTTCCAGGTCTCTTTTATAGAATAATGAGTAAGGGAACTCAGAATGACACTACTCTAACCCATGTATCATAAATTCCCAAATAGGAATAAAAAAATTACCCCAAAAGCTTAAAAAATATATCATACACAAACAAAGCCACAATATTACTTGCAATATGAGACAAGGGGTGCATATAAAGATTTCCTACCGTGAGACTGATATGATCTCTTAAATATCTTACCCTAATGTCTTTTTTAGCATTAGCTTTTTCAGGTTTTTGCACATTTGTCAAGGCTGAATTTGGTGCATTTTAAGACATCCTGAAAACACAGCAACTCTGCTTATTCTCTTTGTTCAGTCTCTACTCCTCACTTTCCCCTCTATTAATTTCTCAGCAGCTATGAGCAAACTTTCAGTGTTTTCACAGTGTACAGTTCACTTGTAGAATTAGCCAAATTTTCTGGGAGGGAATGAGAGAATTAACAAAAGCTTGTGGCTGCTTCCATGGTCATAATTTGGAAAAAAAATACATTCTTTTGTTACCAAAAAATAAAGGAAACAACTCACAATGCAGCACATATATTTCCATATGTGGGCGGGTGAGTGGGTGGGTGTGTATAGTGTTCTGTCTTCCCAATTTCCCCTGCATTTTGAATTTTAAATTACATTCTCCACTCACTGTCCATACACAATCATGCAGTGTGAATATATTCTTTAAATGGGTGATATCTCAATTGAAGCTAAAAGGTCATGGATCTTTATTTTCAAAAGAAATCTTTTGTGTAGACAAGCAATAAAACTTTTATTTCCTTTCCACTACCACTCACTAGACTGGTCTGGTTTAACACTCTGACATCTTCAAACACTTCTACATTTTGTAGGAAAAAAAGATTTCCATCCATCTCAGTGAAGAAGAGGAAGTTTTAAGGTAAAAGCCTTTTTTGACTATTGAAGAAAAGTCTGCAAATGGAGAAAATGCTAACGTAGCCATTCAAAAACCCCAGAATACAGTGTGCACTTAGAAAGACCACCTAAGAACTTTTCAGAGCACTCAGTTTTGGGTCCTGACCTTAGAGATTCATGGCAACAATTTTGTGAACAATGTTACAAGAACAGTCTTAAGATAATTCAGTACTCTAACACTCTGGTGCCTTTCCCCTCCCTGCTTTTCCTGTCATGGTGGAATCAGGATGTTTCAGGTGAAAGCTCGGCTGAGAATACAATCAAGAGAGACATTCCTGGATCTGATTAATCTACAGTCCAAATAGGATAAGGACAGAAGGAACAGGGTTACTTGCCTCAGTTTACAGAGGAAATCAGAGAGAAAGCTGGAAACAAAAGTCCATTCAGATCCAAACCAGTTTGTGTTGATAACCATCGGATGGTGACCTCTGACAGCAGTGCAAGAGAGGAAATGGTGCCACTCAATCGTCAAGCTATGCCAAAGAATTTGGTATTTTTTTCATTTCAACATGTTTCTTCTTTTTTTTCTTTCACAGGGCCATTTGTGTGCCTTTTGAGACAGCCCCTGCAGATGAAACCAGCTGCACATTAAAAAAAAAAAGCCAGCAGCCTATGGAATTAACTTGCACCACTGTGTTCCTTACAGTGATGAGCAAAGAGCCTTGATCCCAAATGTAGCTGAGCACTGAACTCAGGTGATGACAGCTCTGTGGAGACTGACCAGAAATGATGAGGCTGAGACCAGTTATTTATTCCACTTGCCAAATTTGCATAGGTCAGAAAGTAAAGTTTTTGAGCTTCTGTATTTCCTCACAGTGCTGTTTTAAGGAACTATTCCTAAAGTAGCCATACTCATGGTTTTTCAACTACTGGGTCAGAACAGATGATCAGAGTCATAAGGGATTGGAAATATTATGAATCTGCAACAGAAAGAAAATCTCATTCCCAAAGTATTCATATCCTTCAGGGCCAAGTGCTCTCTGTAACCTCTCCTAAATACAGTTAGCACTGTTACCATGGACACTTTCTCTTCTCCTTTTAATAAGAAATATATAAATTTGGAAATAAGTAGAAACAGAATGACATGATGTTCTTTTCCCCCATTCTTTTGTTTTTCCTGTTGTGTTTCGTTGTTTTTGGGTTTTTTTAATTTATTGCCAGCATTTCTAAGTGAACATGAAATACTTTCCCTCCCACCTCTTCCTATCAAATATAAATGAATATCAGTTTAAAAAGGGAAGCTTATTAACTCCATCTCAGTAGTTCAGTGAAAGAGCATTCTCTTACTCATGTTGAGCAGCACTAAAACTTCCATATGCAACAGGATAGAAAACTGAAGACACACCAAAGCAAAAAAAAAAAGAATCCCGAGATCACAAATTCTTCTTCTGTCATGGCAAAAGCCAAACTATCCAGGCAAGAAAATAATGTTCGTTACATAACAGCAACTTACTCATTTATAATGAAGAACTGGAAAAAAATGTAGGAACAAACAACAACAAAACCAATAAACATGCAAATTCCTAACTCTGCCTTCAAAACATACTCAATTTTGAAACCTGTTTATCCTTCAGAATAGCTAAAGTAATAGGAGAGAAGAGGAAGAAAAAAGTGTAATCTCTAGCATTAAGAAAGGGCTTATGGAAAAAGCTTAAACTGATGAGACTATTGAGTGAACAAGATGATTTCATAATACAATTTGTGCCAGTTTGGTAATGACACTAAATATGTAGAATAAAAAAAAAGAGCAATTCATCCATCATTCAAGTCACAGCTCATTTATTTATCTTTAATATTTTTTTGCTGGTGCCAGACTTCCTTCAGAAACTAGCTGGATTGATTGAAGTTGGACAGTGCAGAGCTTTAGTCTGTCTAAGAAACATTCTGACACTTAAATTATGTTCCATAATGTGTGTGCTCCATTTTTATAGAAGTTTGAAGGAAAAAATTTTCAAGGTGTTTTCAAGAGGAAGCAGTGAAGCAGGTTACAGACAGCTTTCCACCTGGGATATGTGAAGGGACCTTGGCCATTGCACGAGATTCAAGGCAGGAGGGACTATGGAGTATGAACTTTGTGTATGTACTGAAATAACAAAGTTAGATCCAAGCTGTACTCCTTAAAGGCTACAGAGAAAGCTGAAAGACAAAGATTTCTTTTGGCTGCTGAGTGGGGCGGACCTGCTTTATGATATTGACATCTCCCAAGGATAGAGAGATCCAGTTTACGCAGTCTTGGTTGGTTACTTTTCTTTAGGAAATTCTGAAGTCTGTTGTGGTGTGGCAAATGTTTCAGTAGGAATCCACCCCATCTAAAAGCAACTGGTTAATAGGCAGCCACTTTCTGCTGATTGATTGATTGATTGAGAGTTAGCTGAGACATGGTGGGAGAGTCCTTTAACTGTTGGCAGATCACCTAGTTTAAGACGTGACAGTTCCTTTTCTGTAATGCCTTTCTCTTTCCACTGACAGGAGCCTGACACACCTGGGCTGAGCATCTTTGAGGCAGACAATGAATCCCCCTGACCTTTGGCTCAGGCTGGATGAGATGCATCATGTCCAGCAGCAACCAAGACCTCATTTTGCTTTCTCTTTCCTACAACTTGCACCTGCTAGAGAAAGCTTGCTGGGAGATGAAGCCTAGATGAAGAGCTGAGGGAAGAGTGAGTCCAGGTTTCATCACAATTTGGTGTCCATGGAGTTTGGTGCCCATGCACTGGGTGTATAAGGGAAAGCTTTCCTCTGATACTTTCATCCCTCCTTGCGTTCTGGGGCTTCGAAATGATTTTCAGAATGGAAATTCATACCCTGTTGGAGCTGATCAACGGCCCCAAATGCTGATGCAGAAGAAAGATTGCTCTGGCTACAGTCCCAGGGAAGCCCAGGACTACAGCTGTAAGGGTAGATACAATCACAAAACTTGTCTAGACTTTATGCCTAGCAGTAGGTGACATCTGGGTAAAATAAGCTGGTACTGGAGGTAGACAAAATAACATACTGATTATCAATAGAGGCACTCAAGTGACACCACTTAGAATCCTGACTAAGAAAAGCTACAGCTTAGAAATGTTGTGAGACCAATCCTTAGCTATAAAGCACCAATACTATGGGGACAGATTATTTCTGATTATGGTATTCCCTGAGGTCAGCATTCCAAATTAAACTGTTTACACCACACAGAGTCCATAGAGTTGAACCATTTGAAAGGATAGGTAGAGTGACTATCGACTTCAATATTTTTTAATAGCTTTTTTTATTAAAAGATAAGCAGAGAGGTCTGTGAGAGTGAATACAAAAGTGGAAATCATATAGTCCTGAGTTTAGACCTCATTCTTCCACTGATTTTTTTTTTACCTTTGGTTTTGGGCAAACCACTTCTGTTGCATCTCTTCCGATCCCTAATTAGAAACTCTAAAACTCACAAAACACACAAAAAAGTGTTTTCCTGCTTTTCTTGTTTAAGCATCAGTTAATAACTGTATAGCACATTGAACTTAAAACATTAACTTTTATCCTGTCACAAACAGTAGGTCTCAATAATGATTTGTTGAAATGGTTACTTTACAGCTGTTATAGAAGTTAGTTTTATTAGCTGACCTTATCTCTCTGCATTTGGCTTTTGCCCATTCTCTTGTAATGCCTTAGGTTCATTCAGTTAAATTTAAATTAGTTCATCTCTGTTTCTGAAAGCAGTTATTTGAAAGGTAGATTGTCTTTGAGTTTACTGAATAAATATGCTTCATATACTACTGGCAAGACTTGACTTTTAAATTCTGGGTTTTAAGGTTTTTTTCCTCTTATGCAGAACTGTAGTCCTCAGAACAATCCATCAAATACAGATTTTTGGGTGCATTTCGCCAGACAATGTACTTTAAAAGGGGCTTATACTTAAATCTGCTCTTCAGACTATGAACAGCTTAATGGATTGTTGACAAAGAATGTAGAGCTCAAGCAGGATGTGATAATACCGGGTGTTTTCTCACTCTTATACGGTTTATACAACTTTTATTTTCATTTCATGCCTGGCTGTCACTTAGAAGAATGCAGCAACAATGATCTTAGTACTAAAGACTAGAATTAAAAGATAAAAACAGAAGGAAATTGTAGAATCAGAACAAATATCAGAGATAACAATAGGCTTCTTGTGCCAAAGGAGGTCAGATGTCTGTGACCAATTGCAGTATGAAGGAAGTTCAAGCAATGGCTCAAGCTCCTTTCAGTCTCTAGGCCTGCAAAGAGACTTTTTTGTGTATATAGGGAAGGATACACTTTGGTTTAATAACTGAAGTTACTAGGCTTGAAGATTACCCTATGAAGTTTCAGCAGATGTTCTTTACAGAAGGAACAATTAAATGTCTGGGCTAAACAGGGAAACTCACAGAGAGGTAGACTCACCTCTTGATTAAGTCTGCCAGAATTGCCTCCTGGCTTTTTGTTTTTCCCCTTTGGTTTTGTGTCACTGTTGTTTTAGTATATCACTTTCTAGAAAAATTCCTAATCCAGTAGAGCCATCATTAATCAGGAAAGGTTTATTTTGTGGATGGCTCCTTCTGCATGTACACCTGGATATTACATGTCACCACCAGCTTCCTGTTCCCTTCCGAGGAGCCCCTGTAGGGATATGGTGGCTGAAAAGCAAAGCTATCTATCCACTGCTAGATTAATGCAGACTGTCCCCTCACATGATGCCCAAAGAAAAGGGCTGTAAATTATCTGCAGAGGTCGCTCACAATTATATGCTATTTCTCTGAAAAAGACAGAAAACAAGAAAAGGAATAGAGACAATCTGCCAGTCCATCTCCCTATGAAATTTGTTCTCAGTGATGACTTTATATTCTTTCCAGTCTTTTCTCCATGCATTTTCCAGGTTTGTACATACTAAATCATAATTACCTGAAATTGCCACAAGAGACACTCTAATACCACTAGAAAAATCATCATCTTACCAAGCAAGAGAAATGTAAAGTATTGCAGCAGTTGTAGAGAAATAGTTTTTCTTTGCTTGCTAATTCAATTTTGGGTAAAGATGGGGGAGCATTCTGAGGAATTAATTATTTTTGGGCTTTAAAGTCAGGTGAATTTATAAATATCTATATAAACTTTGGACATTTTGTATTTATTTACCTCAGGTAACAAACACACGAGAACGTATCTTGTGCTCATTGTCTGCATTTTCTGTTTCTTTGGTATGCCAAGCTGACAGCTTACAGCCTGTGCAATCAAACCAGTGCCTGTCAAATAGGGAACTGCACTTTCTATATTCTACCTCTGGCACGCGACAGAAGGCATCCAGACACACAAAGAATCAGAGATGTTTTTGTCAAAATATTTCTTGTGACACTGGGAATTAATGTAATAACAAAAGTTATCAGTCACAGAAAGCTGCAAATCCACAGCTAGAGTAAGAGTTTTCTTCAAGAGAAGGAAATTGGTTCCTTGCTAAGAATGGAACTTCTCAGTCCTGGCACCTCTTGCTTTATCTTTTAGTTCATGTGTATTTGGATTCTAAAACATTGGTTTTACTAAAAACCAAATCAAGAAAACATTGTAAGGGGCAGGTTTTCAGCCAGTCCGGTTGGAGAAAGGTCCTGCTTATTATTATCTATTGGCTGTGAAAATGAAATGAAATCCTGAGTATTTATTCTAAAATTAGTAGATTTTTTGCTGTATCCAAAGTGGTCTTGAGTTGACATCCAGGCCCAAATTCACAACTGCTCACAGCCATGGGCAAAGCCTAAATTCATCATGCCTGAGGGTCACTTTGGTGGATGGGGGTCCTCTAGTGACACCACATCAACATCAGGCACAGGGCTGGCTGCATTGCACAGCTTGTATTTAGGACTCCTTGTTAACAGGGTTGTTCTGATTTCTGTGTTTGTCCATTGGGTTCAGTTGCAACTGGTAGGATATTGACCATTTTAACACCAGCCAGCACTGAGAGATGCTGAGAATTCAAGCCCACACATGACGGTTTATAAAGTATCTTTGCAATCACTAACTGTCCTCTGTAGACACCAATTTTTCTATTATTGCTCTTCTCACTAAAGGTTCAACTAAACCATAGTCCCCAACATAAGATGGATATGGACTTGTTGGAGCAAGCCTGAAGGAAGGCCTTGAAGATGATCAGAGGTCTGGAGCACCTCTCCTTTGGAAAAAGGCTGAGAGCATTGGGGTTCTTCAGTCTGGAGAAGAGAAGACTCTCCAAGGCAGAGGTTAATAGTGCTGCCAACAAGCAGCGCTTTCTAGATCTATCACTTGTAAATATGGGTGAAGATTTCACACAATAGGGAAACAAATTACAGACAGCTGTTTGTTTGGGTTTGGGTTTATTAAATTCTGCTAGGAGATCTGACAGAAATTACATTTTCAGTCTTGGATCTTTAGGTTATTGCAAAGAGGCCTGAGAAGAGTGGAAAGAGGCATCTATAAATTACCTGGTTTCATGGTAGTGTCCTTGCAGCCTGGAAGCAAGATGAAGATAAGGGAAGAAGGAATTCCAATCTGGCATGTGATTTAGAAGACAGATCAACTTGTTGGATTCAAGTCAGCAGAAAATAATACAAGACAAATTTGCTGGTAACTTCCTCATTTACTAACATTGTCTTAGCCAGCGGGAAACTCTGACCAGGGAAAGTCCTTCAGTGATGGTTACTTGTTTCTATCTATATTCATATACATAAAGGTATCTTTCCTCTCCTCCATAAAGATATTCTGAAACAACTTGTAGTGAGAGAAAACATGCCCAGAATTTCCAGCTAATATTTATCGTTACTTCTACACCTCAGATGGAGTTGGAGGATTGAGATGCAACAGTTCATGCATCTATTCAAACACAGATGGAATACAATAAAGGTCATGAAATCTCATACTTTGGAGACTTCATGTATGCAACCTATGTTGTCAGAAAGCAACTCTCTTCCTAATGTAAATGAGGCAAGTGCTTCTGACTCTATTTCCCTGTATTTCCTGATATTTATCAAGTGCTGCCAAATTTCCTTTTTTTTTCCCCTTCATCCGGGTGCAAGACTCCTGGAGACCTCCAGGAGCAGATGTGGTATTTGCGATTTCATTCTGAACAATCTGGCTGTTTTGAAAATATTCACAGTAAAGCCAGTTACAACACCAGATGTGAAAGTAGTAAAGCAGCATCTTGTGTTTACATTTTAATTTCTCCAGCTAGGAAGGCTGGAGTGTTTATGCACTGGAAACTCATAATACAGGCTGCCTGCTCTAATAATCTATTACTTTTATATGGCACCATTCACCTCACAGTGCTCTGCAAGCTTTCTGTGCAGAGAACCCACCCACTACAAAACTGAGACTCCCACAGGTCTGTGATACAGCCGCTGGATATTAATTCTTAATAGTAATAACCCTAGTGTAGGAGTAAAGGGTAAATGAGAGCTGCATCTAACAGCACATGCTGAGAGGGCTTAAAGTTGGCAGGTCTAGGTGCTTGTGTGTGTGTTTGTGAGTTTTACAGCTTTTGAACATCTGTAAGACTCACCACCTTTATAGTGCTGTTTAGAATCAGGTCCCAGGATTCTAAATTCAAGGCACATGGAGTGGAAATCCCAGCTCATCTTTTGCCATGGAAGAGCTATTTTTCTTTTTTCCATATTTGAGGGAGCCAAGTAATACCAAAGCAAGGAAAAAAACATCTGGCATTGTGGCAGCCCATTTAACTCAGTGCAGGCAGTAGTCAGGTAAAGAGTCAGGAAATTCATGCCAGGTTTGAAGTACGGCAGATACTGCTCTCTATCTCAGAGGGAAGGGATGACATGGCATAGAGCTCAAATCTCTGCATTTCCTAACAGTGGTTTCAGGGTGGTGCTCAAAGTTTTCAGCACACACAAAACTAGGATGTAAAACCAGAAAACTCAAGCTGCTGTTAATGAAGGCAGAGCTGTATGCTGACGGACACAGGATCCAGGAAACAAGGTTATATGCCCTCCCAGAGGTCTCCACAAGTCACCACATCCGTCCTTTTATGTTTGTGCAATTAGATGGGAGAGGGTTCAGCTTTGGGGGTTTATAGTCAGCATGTGTCTAGTAAAGACAACAACAGCACAGTCAAAGATACACAAGAGCTATTTATTGCTAAATCCCTTCTGTTAGGTGAAGTGGAGACCTGGCCATGACAGCTCCTGCTATGAAGCCCAGAAGTACCTCTAGGCTGGGAGAGGAGTGCAGCCCTCAGCACAGGAAAGACCTATGGGAAAGAACAGAAACTGCAAAGGCAGTATTCCTGAAATGTCAATTTCTGAAATGCTGAGCAGGCCACCAACACCCTTGTTTCATCTTGCTCTTCTCCACCTCAGTCTTGAGAACAATTTTTTTCCCTTTTTGTCAAGATATTTAATGACCAAGAGGGGTAAATTGAAAAACTTTCTTTCTGATTAAATCAATGAATTCTCACTGTGGCTGTTACAATAAATGTTCAAGAAGCCATAGAGCACTACGTCATTGAAAATAGGCTGAGTTTACATGGAATTGATTTGAGCCTGGTATTTTATGACTCCCGTGTGAACTTGATGTGGCCAAATTGGCTCTCTCTGAGGACACTTTATCAGGCAGTTATATCTGTTGTCTAATTAATGTGACTCAGCACTAAAAGACTGTATAGAGGATTTAATGTGCAGGCTGCAGTGGCAAAGGAACACTTTGCAGTGTACTGCTACTTGAGCGAGAGGCAGAAGTGGTTTTAAGAAAATGGCTCAGGGGAAAAAAAGAAAAAAATATCCTATCCTGTTTTTCCCGACATCATATCTATGTTTGGAAACTTCCTCCCTAAATCTTTAATGAAGGCAGAATGGGGTTTGAAAAACAGCTGGAGGACATTGATCTACACATTCCAATTTGTTTATGTATAAAACATGCATAAAGGATTAAATGCTGCTTAACAGTTTGTCTGCTTTCAGCTGCTTTCATGCCTCTGCTTTGCTATAGCACCAATCCATGTCAGAAGATACCCTGGGGGGCTTTTAAATAATAAATAGGTTTCTTTGGAGGATGTCTTTTTTTTTAATCTAATATTAATTGGCACATAAAATGGTAATTATACCTGATCTGGAAATCCGCTGTGCCACTCATTCTTCCCTGGTCGATGGCATTTGCCCTGTCTCACAGTAGCTATAGGACCATGGGAGACCTGAACTCAGGCTGGAGAGTGACATCAGACTAAATTAAGGGCTCATGCATTTATGTATAAGTATAAAGCAATGTGAATGCATCTATGAGGAATGAATGATTTATCAGGAAGTGATTTTGATGTTGCCTTTCTGTTGTATGTGACTAATATGGTGAACAAGCCAGTTCATTGATTCAAGCTCAGGATCCTGGTTCATCTCTCATTATGAAGGGGCTATTTGAAAATCCTGACTTTTAAGCACTTTTTGGGGTTTTTTTTCAGTCTATAGAGGTTGATTCACTTCTATCAGTCTGAATGATTTGTTAAGTAAGAAATATGACTGGCTGTGCTTAACAGTTAAAATGCTGCAAATGATCTCTTAAAAATAATACATTGCATTTCCTACTCATCTAATCCTATTTTACACAGAGACACACAAAATAGACTGGAGAGGCTGGTAATTTTAAAAGATAGGCAGCTGTCCATGGTGCTGCAGGTCACAGGCACGATCTGTGCATAAAGAACCAAATAAGTTACCTGTCAATCTGCTCAGCAGGGGCAAAATTCTACTTTGTGATGGCCTAAAATCCAAATTTCCAGCTGTTCTACAGATACAGCACTGATAACTGACAGCTCTGTGGCATGGCATGGGGATAAGTTTGTAGATAAGATCAAAACCGTTCTAGCAGAGACATGAGCTTCAGTCTTGTGTTGGATATGTGAAATTTGTTATCTCCCAGCAATATATCTGTCTCCAGCATTTTTGGTTCACAAAGTGAGCCATGCCAAGTTACACAATTGCATCCTATAACATAGAAAAGCACCATATGGTCACATTCTTTATCCTTATTCCAACTGTCACTACGACTCCAGGGTCTTTTATGATCCAGTATCAGGCAGTAAGATCAGCAGAGTTAAAACTGAGCAATTTAATATCTCTAAAGGGATATGTTCTGGCAGCACAGGTAGGCCAGGATCTCATCATAATGATACATCATTACTAGTACCAGCACACTCATAGAGAAACTTCCAAGGGATCAGGAGCATAAACTCTTTAAAATTCCATTTGTTCAACATTCTGTGTTATCTTTCTATGGAGGACAGACAAGTTCTCCTGTAGTTTATAGTACTGCTAGAAAAATCTACAGAATACTTTAAGAAAAAGAAACCAGGTCTTCTGGGAGATATTCCCCCAGGTATAAACGTAAGAGTGGAAAACTGGTGAAAACCACAGACTGCAAGAAAGAATTGCTGATGAAATCCTCAGAAAATCCCAGCACAGACCAGATTTCGCTTAACTCGAGGCAGAACTAACTTAACTGCTCAGATGTGCTGTCAAGCATTCAAGTTACCCACACAATGGAAACAAATGCTTACCACTGATCAAGTGACTGTGGTTTACAGTACAAATCTTGTCTCATCAACTCTTTTTCTTATTTCCAGTTAAATGTTATTCCTGTCTGGTTCAAGCCAAAAGTATCTGTTTTAATTAATTAGCAGAAGAAATGCATGTCCCTCCCGTTAAACACCCTGACCAAACATAGATTTAAAGTACATAAACAAAAAAAATCTTAAACTTCTGGGGACAAGAATTTACTTGGTAAATATAAATTAGTACAGAACTTTTCTAGAATTACAGAGGCATATTTAAGAACTATGTTGGTTCAACCTATGCATCTTTCAAAATCTTATGGTGCCTTTGTCCTCCCTCTACCAAATTTAATCTAACAAATTAGGCACAGAGAAGTGAAATTATTTATCCCATGTCAGCAGAAAGTTTGCAGAGGAACTCAGAGCTCAGGTCTTCCCACACCCACAGTCCATCACCAAGTTACATAAAGGCTTTGCCTATCCAGAAAATAGCTCACAGTATTACATCTGGGTCAGAAAAGCACATGAGTATTTTGGTTTTCCTTTGCTAAAAAATGCTTACGAATGGGAAACGAGTGCTAGCTCCTTTCCCATGGAAAGGAGATGACAGAGGTCATTGCCTTTTTATTCGCATTATGAGATGAGAGCTTCTTTAGTCAAGTTATACCCATAACTAAGCTATAAGGAGAAATTTTGGTAGCCATGCTTCCTCACCCTTCCATATTCGTACACTCAACTCTTCCCAGCTTCAAGATGCATCTCTATTCCTGCCTGAGGATCTTTCAACTCTGTAATCTTCTCATCTCCATCCATTTATTACACCTCACTTGCACAGTATCTGAACCAATGCCTCTGCTCACAACCTAAAATAGCTACTCTGACTGCAGCCCTCACTACTCCTGGGCACAGTTCCCACTGGCCTTTTGTTGTATCTGCCAACATTCAGCAGATGCTGAGGGCACCTAGAACCTGAAAGAAATTCTTAAGAGGATCTTAGGATTGTTTGGTCAACATTATCATTTAAGGAGGATCAGGTGTTTACACAAATATCTCACCCTAAGGCTGGTCCCAGCCCAGGTTTTCCACTCTGGTAGGCTTTGGATGTTGTCCTAGGTTCATTTGAAAAAGAAAACAAAATCATTATCTTTTCTCTCCCCCTTCTTTTCAATGTACTAAATATAGATGTAAAAACAAAATCCTCAGTTAGATAAAGATAGCAGCACACAGATGGCATAAAAAAACCAAGCATTGAGCAAGCTCTGAGACAGGCTGTCCCCATATACACTTCGCATAACAGCTTGTTGCCAGCTAATATATTTCCACAATAGTTAAAAACTCACTCAAACTTATGAATTGTCTCATGTTAATAGTTGACAGGTATCACAAATAGGTCTCTGTGACTTTTTGATGAAATCTGAATGGGGTTTTTTTTGGTTGTCCTGATTTTATTTTGTGGACAAACTGCTTCCTGCTTTCAAAATATTTTCCTGGATGCTTCCTCTTTCTGATGCATGCATCCAACCAGTACCCACACCTGCTAGCCCAGGAATGTGGGGACTAGGGGTGCTGAGGTAGCAGATGTTCTCAGTCTCTTCTGCCAGGCAAAGATCATTATCCAGAGCACATTTGGCATTAGATGAGGGAAAGAGCATTCCTTCCAGGCTTTCCAGAGCTGCTGAGCTAAATTCTCCCATTCACCAACTAAACGAGCTATGCTTTTCTTCATCCAAGGCAGACAAAAATGGTTTTCAGAGAAAGGTCTAGTTCTCTACGTCTGTATTAAAAAAACCCCAAAATCTTGACATTTTAATGTCAATTTTTAAATTAAATAGTTTATATTCACATTGTGAATGTCAGTATCTTTCCAGGTTTTAATTAATGAAAGTTGAAAGCAGAACTTTCAAGATCTTTATAGCAAAAAATAAATACATGTCAGATATTTTTTATTATACATATTATGGGCCTTGTTATTTCTTGCTTATTCTCTTTACAGCCCATTCTCTACAGTAAATTGGGAAATATTTCAGTAAAAGTGTAAGGAAAAAAAGCAGCAAATGAGCAAGAATAAACCAAAAATGGTTGGCTAACTCATAGGAATACTGAATATACACTCTGTGCATTTGATATTAAAAATATTAACATTTCTCTTTTAAAAGTTAGAGAAAAAATCCTAAGAACATGCGAAACATTCATACTTCGCAGGCTTTTGTTGTTGTTGTTTTCTTTTTGTTTGTTTTTTGGGTTTTGGGGAGTTTTTTGCTTCTTTCTCAGAAAGCTCCTGGAGCTTATAAAAAACTGGTAGGATGCCACTATTTAAGAAATGTAAATGGAACTATTTGCATAATCACAGATCCATCAGGTTCACATTGATCCTGGGCAAATTACTAGAACACTGGTACAAGACTCAATAAAGAATTAACAGAAGTTGAAATAATTAATGGAAATGAACAGTTTTTCTTTAAGATTTGTGTGGCAGTGAAATGAACATGAGATATCAATGAAGTGCCACGGCCAAAAGGTAAGACAAGGTCTGAAGCAAAAGACAGAACATTAGCTGAGAAAGGATAGGGTATCCATACTGTGCTGTGAAACTCAAAAAGGATATTGAAAAATTCAAGAATGAGTTCACTGGAAGATGAATCTTATAGAGAAAAATGCAAAAAAAATCAATAGTATATTTAAGTCCAGATTGGATTTTTTCCCCTGAAAGTTATGTTCTCCTGCAGATATGAGTTAAATCTGGGTGCCTCATCAATGTTAAAAAATGATAAACTTAGTATGTTGATGAGTATATTTTATGAAACAGATATAGGCATTTAGAAATCAAGTCTACACTTTTTAAAATTCTGTTACATCTCTTCACTGTGTTCTGATGATTAGCTGGTACCCTGCAGCAGAAAGGAAAGGAGTCAAAAAGAAAAGTAATGGTGGTGATGTTTTAAAATGGAACGTGGGCCAGAAGGGAATAAAAAGGGAAGAAACTTTACTCTTTTTCCCAGTTCTTACCTAAAGTGTACCATTTTACCCTTTTTGGAGTTTCTGACATGTAATAGTTAAAGACATTTACTTTCTTCCCCTTCTGGCAAGACCTAACTTTCCCAAGCACATGCACTCACTGCCTTCTTGAGGACTAAAGCCCCTCATTAATCTCTCGCTTTTTGGAGGTTATCGCTTTATCTTTTTCTTGCTTATCTTCATTCTGGAACTCAATTATAATGACCACAATGGCATGCCATGAATCACACGGGCAGAACACAAATCAATGTAACTGGTACACTTCGTTATAGTGGATGTTACAGAGAGCACAGCTGGAGGAAAAATCCATGAACAATTTCTAAAATCGGAGTGGGGAGAAGAAAAAGAGAAAGTCACATTTTCCTGCTACAGATACAGATCATCTTCCCAGTATGGGAAATTGCTGCAAAAAACCTTTTCTCAGACTTGGAATTAAACTATTGTCCTTTCCATTGCATTGCCTAGGGATGGCTTTTGATGCAAAATAGATAATAATAATAATAATAATAGTAATAATAATAACAAAAACAATGCTTAAGTAATTATTGGGTGGGATTAATTCCAGATGACATAAGAGAATTCAAGTCCCAAATGAGAAATGTCCTTGAAGTACTGCTCAAGACAAAGTACACCTACAGTCCCTTTGGACAGCACTGGTGATGCTACATGGATGATCTAAGTCACAAAAGCCTTTCAGCATCAATTGCTGCTGGACAGACAGGAACTCAAAGAAATGTTTAATATTAGGATCAGACTTCGTGCCTTCACTGGAATGGCTCTGAACAACCTCAGTCAAGTTGATAATATAATTCCCCAGCATAAGACCATGTTGTGTTATTTTGCTGAGTAAGTTGCTGGCAGAATCTGTGGAACAGAAGTATGGTTTGCAAATAGAAATCCAAGTTGATAAAACAGATAAACTATTTCCCTTCTTAATCTTTCACATGCTGGAACAGTAGGAGAATTTTTGATTCAAAATTGTAGCCATTTTTACTTTTACCTGAGAAGAGTGAATTTTACATCTTTTTATTTCAGTAATAAGAATAAAATCTGTCTGCACTCTCAGAAGCCCAGCTTAACATTTCCAAGAATCACTTTTATTACATTCGTTCAGTCTCCTTTAAAATAATTGATTAGACAATAAACATAAAAAGTACATTAATTATGATGTGAGAAAAATTTTACCTCAATCTCCAACTTGACACATTTTTCTTCCATGAAATCTGCTAAATTGCTATGAAACAATTTGATACTGCTTGTAATAAATTTTTAAACCTAAGTTATGTAGATATGAAATGACAAATTTAACTGCTTTTGTATTAAAGCAATTTTCTGCCCATCAGAGAGATGAGAGAATTAATATGTAAACCATTAACTTATAGTCAGAAACATTGTGCACTGCAACTGAAATAAGTATTTTTTATGCCATTGCTTATATTTTATTGCTTTCTCAATAGGAAAATATCAAAAATTACAACCACTGCATTTAAACGAAACTCATTAGAAGAATATATTCTTTGAGGGAAAGCATTCATAAATTATGGACCAGTCATGACCCTGAGTCGATTTTTTTGTTTTTGAATATGTTTCACTACCCTCCAAGCAGCTCAGTGCATTTCCAGGGCAGCAGTAAGCAGGCATGGATACACAGGGTTGTGTTAATGCTCTGCCATGAGCCTTGCTGCTGATCAAAATAAATATGATGTGGAGAAATTAAATGTATTATTTTAGAAGCTTGATATATTCATTTTTTTCTGTTTAAAAAAAAAAAAAAAAGCAGGTTTGTTCCTTTTCCATGTCAGCTGTCCCTCAGCCTTCATGCCCTCTCCATGCCATGGCACTCTTGCTGGCCTTAGCTTTCTCTTGGGTCTCACTCGTGCAGCACCACCTTCCTTAGGAGCTTGACGTGACTGAGTGGATCAGAAGCTCCGTGCCTTGGGCATCTGCCAGCTTAGCTTAGGCCCCAGGGCTGCACCTGTAGATCATTAGAGTTCTCTCATCCTGTTCCACTCAGAAGGGAAAATCCAACCTTTCCTGGCCTTGCTCACTGCTCACCTGCCCTCCTTCAAGTTTTTGCTGCACTTCAGTGTCATGGGGGTGAGGCAGGCACTTATCTAGAAGGTAGAGAGGGTACTCCATCCTGCCCAGGAACCAATTTTGAATGGTTTCACGTGTATTGAAGCTAAGTCTAGGTCTACTGCAACTTATTTAATCAGAAATCTAGTGCCAGAATGGTGTTCCTGAACTCTGGTTGTTTTCTCTGTGAAGATAATTTTTTATCCTCATGTCCTTCTACCCTGCTGTCCTCCCTGGAAGCAGCAACTCTTTTTTCTCATATGTGGGAAATCCATCTCACATGCACAACTGCTGCCTTATCTATCCAAATCAGAATGGAAAATAATGTTTCAAAATCTCAGGCATCACTGCTCTGCTACAAAGTATGCTTGCTGACTAAGCCAGTATTAGTCTGTGTGCATTGCTAGGTGTCTTCCTTTCTCCACCTCAACTTTGTTTATTTCAGATACTGCTCCATCTCTCTTCACTACTGGTGTCCTAAGGCAGGAGCAGACATCAACTACAGAATAGATAGGATTAAGGGACAGTGTGTCACTGAATAACTTCAAACTCCTAAGAACAAGTTGTCATCTTGAGAGATCTTGAGATCTTGAGATCTCATCTCCACCTCGGGAGGTTGTTGCTTCTTTGTGCAGAAGGCTGTTTTCCCTCAATACAGCACCTAGGTGTCCACACAGCAGGTGAATCATGGAATCACAGAATGATCTGAGTTGGAAAAGGCTTTTAAAGATCAGCTAGTTCAACTCCCCTGCAATGGGCAGGGACATCTTTCACAAGGACAGGTTGTTCAAAGTCCCCTTCAACTGGCCTTGAACAATTCCAGTGATGGGGTCTCCACGACTTCTCTGGGTAACATGTTCCACTATCTTACTACTCGTATGGTGAAGAATTTCTTCCTTATATCCAATCTAAGTCTACTCAGTTTCATTTTGAAACCCTTTCCCCTTGTCCTGTCGCTGCATATCCTGTTAAAAAGTCTTTCTCCGTTTTTCTTATGAGCCTCCTTTATATCCTGAAAGGCTGTAATAAGGTCTCCAGGATCCTCATGGCCAGTTTTTTTCTGTGACAGATTGCCACAGAGAATGGACAACAGATAAAACCCTGTCCTTTCCACCACCATGGCTCACATTGGAGACAGTCTGTACAGGTAAGCCTTTCTACATGAAACAACAAGACTAGGCTTCAAAAAGGCAGATAGGTGGAAAGCTAGGCACAATCACAGAATAACAGCTCAATTTTTTGAGGACTTTTCTAATCTCACATCTGGGCATGTTTTCTTTTCTTGAAATAATATGTAACTTCTCTCTCAGTTTGGGAAATCAGGCTAAGGCACAGTATTGCAAAGCAAGAAAAGTTGTGTTCTCTTCCTTAGTCTTACACCATTTGCATAATGCTTTCTTAGCTGTAAGATATGCAGAATACACAACTTATTTCAGCAACAAGCTTTAGTTCTAAAACATACAGCCACAGGCTGTCTCACCTTCTAGTTGTTTGAAGCCTAATTAATAGACTCCAGGTTTTTCATTTACAAATTATAAAGTCTCTGCACTGTCAAAGTGCATGCATTCTTTATTGAAGTGTATATTGAAAAAAAGCCAAACAGAGGTTGGATCCATATTTGGATCTGTCGCAAGGGCCACTTTGACCCACTGACTTTCTCATAAAAATACCCATTGGCACAAAGGTAAATTATCAAGCCCAGAAATTCTTTTGAGAATGTTTCTTACACTGACAGTTAAGGCAGTGATCTGTCTTGGGGCAAAGGGAATGAGAATTCCAGCAGATCTGAGTGAAAGAGTTTTCTTTTATTTCTGGAATGAAGAGGCAGGATAAGATGAATACAGCAGAAATTATAAACATAGATTGTCTTGTTCCTCAAGACTGTGAAATAGTGCTGCTGTGCCCAAATTCTGTTGCAACACATAAACACTGAAAGTTACAAAATGTTTCTGGCTCTTAGACTAGTCCACAGAGAGGTGGAAATCTCCTAGGATTCACATGGCTTTTCTGTCCATGGGGAATTGATCCATTGCTTACAGGTACACAACCCCTGAGGATCTCTTGACTTTATTTTAGTGTTCTTGAAATAAAAAACAATGGGCTTTACTCCTATTTCATTGCTATTGCTG
Organism: Irena cyanogastra; assembly: GCA_013397155.1. Taxonomy (NCBI): domain Eukaryota; kingdom Metazoa; phylum Chordata; class Aves; order Passeriformes; family Irenidae; genus Irena; species Irena cyanogastra. The sequence goes on from VWZV01007865.1 coordinate 160,633, forward strand.
CACCTGAGTCAGGTAAAGGGTTGTATTCTCACTGTCTCAATTGAATACACAAATAAAGAAGTTCAAAATGAGGAAACACTAACAGAAATTACTTCCTATCAATCAAATGCCATTGTCTGAGTTGAATTACATGCTGATCTGATGATCCTGACTCCCTTCCCTCAGTTGCCAATATCAGCCATCCTGGAAGGTGTCTCTCTGACCTTCCCAAGCCCAAGTTTTGAGTTACTCTATTTCTCAAATTGCTGTTATTTTTTTTAGTTCAAGACTGTTTTCAGTTGAAAAAAAAATTCACAGCACTTGTCACAAATGCATTAACTAAAACCATATATCACAAATTACTTCAGTTTTTCACAGTGAAGGTCTGTGTGGTGTCCTTTACATTTTTTCAGTGCTGGGGTGCTGTCCACAAACGCACCAATATCCTCTTTTATCTGCTGCTAAGTCTTATCTCCTAGAGCCACTGCTGTCAAGGCCTTGTCAATGTTGCTTCAATATAAGACTTTGTAGAATTGTCAGAGAGTGAGAAATCACAGTAGCTGGTGGAATAAATCCTCATTGCAGGGTAAACACAAGAAAAGCCCCACCAAGATCACCCTTCCTCCCACCAGCTGGATGTGGGATGTGTGAATGGGAGACAGAAGAAAGGACTGGTCCCTTAGCAGGCCCTTATCAACAACATGTCAGGTACTCCCTGCAAACTTAATCAGGTCCTGTGGCAATTCTTTACCTGCCTGCAAACAGGATCCCCACAAGAAGCTGTTCAGTGTGTGAGGTAGCTGCAAACTCTCCCACTATTTACACTGAACTGCAGCACAGCCAAGCACAGCAGAGGAGCTTGACACAGGAGATGGATGAGATACACGAATATGATTTCTCCCACACACAAATGAAGGCAGAAAATTCAGCTGCAATATGCAGCATCAGGATATTTATTGCTTGCAGGTGTTCATGAAAATATATGAGAATCCCATGAGGTTCACAGATTTTAGAAGGAATTATTGTGCACCTGGAAATTTGTTCTGCAAAGTGTGGTATTTGTTTCCTGTTGTTATTTGTTGTCCATTCTTTCCTAGTCAGCATGCATTATTCATGGTTGTACTTGTAGGAGAGCCAAATTCTACAGATAGTCTTCATCAACAAGAGGGAACAATTCAGACAGAAAATCCTCCTTGGGAAAGAATGACTTGTTTGTTTAAGAGATCTTTCTTGAGCTTTTTTTTTAAAACTAAATTTCTCTAACCTATCTCCAGGAAAAAAAAAAAGGAACAAAAAACAAAACAAAACCAAAAAAGAACAAAACCCAAAAAAAGCAAGCAACAACAAAAAAAAAAGGCAGGCAAAGCCAGTATCTTTAATGTATCTCAGATATATTTGCCACATGGAACATAAAGATGCCTTTGTACTTGGTCTATTGTGCTAAGACACCCTTTAATAAAGATTTCAGGACGCTGTGCACAATTCCTTTTCCTTGAAGTTTTTTTAAGTGCAGTGTGCTTCCCTCTCTTTCCTGAGCAAGCTGGAACATGTCCATGGTGAGCCCATCCTCACACATCAAGAGTCCACATGGGTCACAAATCCACAGAGCCCACCAGCACCACGCAGGCCAGTTCTGCCAGCACAATGCTCCACATGGCACTGCACAAGGCTGAGCACAAATGACAAAAGTGGGGTCAAAAATATGACAGATCACACAGATTTCACATGGCTTGTTGGCAGATGACAGGATTCACAGCAGATCCTCAGCAGTGTGCTAGAAGTGCAGCCATTAGTGTAGCCAGAGGGGTGCCTGCCACGTCTGAGTTTTGGCTGCAATTTGGCATGCATCAATTCCCTTCAGCCTTTAGCAAAAGAGGTAATGATGCTCCTGGGGCTGGTTGGCCAGACAGAATAGAAATATTTTTGCAAATATTTAAAATTCACACTAACTTTCCTAAAAGTAGACAAAAGAAAAAAGTAGCTGCAAATAGGAGGAAAAACCAATCAGATAACATCCCATAGATTGCTGATGTCACCAAAACACTGATACTGACACGATTTTTGTCAAGTAACATTTACAGAGAATAAAGGATTAGACCTCAAAATATTAATAAAGCATTTCAGGTTTTCACTTTTTTTCAGTACTATTCTGTAGTGAAATGTCAGCTTTTTAAATTTAACGAAGATTGAAAAAATTGTGTGAAAAAATGTGCATTTTCTTGTTGTTTCTGTAAAATGTATTACAGCTCTCTCCAAGCATGTCTAATAGCTCACTGTATTGGGCTTGCAGGGCAAAGTTTGGCAGCAGGAGTGCTACAGGATGACCCATGCTGGAGCAGGGTAAGTGTGAGAGCCCTGCCCCTGAGGAGGATGGAGCAGCAGAGACAGTGTGTGATAAAGTGGTTGCAGCCCCTCTCTGCCTTCCTGCTGAGGAAGAGGGAGAAAAAACTGTGAGTGAAGCTGTGCCCAGGAAGAAGGCAGGAGTTGGGGAAAGGTATTTAAAGATTGGATTTTTTTCTCATTATCCTACATTGATTTGATTAGCAACAAATTCAATTAATTTTCCCCAAGTCAGGTCTGTTTTGTAGTAACTGGTGAATCTCTCCCTACTTTTATCTCAACTCACAAACCTTCTGTTACATTTCCTCTCCCCTGTCCAGCTGAGGAGAGCAGGGACAAAGCAGCTTTGGTGGCACTTGGTGTCCAGCCACAGTCAACCCACCTCAATTGTTTGTAGATCAGTCAACTGTCTAGTCATGGCTAAAATTGTACTGCAGAAGACTAAGAAAATTCTGTGCTGCTAACAAAACATTTCCTTTTCATCATGTTAGTTAAATGATTATAATTACAAAATAGAGCTCTTTTGCCCTCTTACTGCACAAGAGGAACAAGACAGCTTGACATAATGGAGGCAAATTATTAATGAAGGAATATAAAGAACATTTTGCATGCTGGCCTTTCCCAGGGAACAGTGGGGAGTCAAATGCAGAAAAGCATCATATTAGAGGAAGCAAAGTCCTCTGTTAAGCTTCTTTGTTTTCATTCAATTTTATATACCATACCATTCTATTTGAAGCTCTATGCTGTTAACTGTTCAGCCTTCATCTGAATAAATCTCAGATCCATAAAAGGAGATGGTCAGAAACTCTATCAGTTTGTCTAGAGCCATTCAATATAGCTCAGCCTCTCCTTCTCTTTCTCTTCCTATTGTTTTCAACCCAGGTTCTTCTACTTTTCTTTTGAACTAGGGGGGCAGAGTCTGCAGCAGTCTCACATAGCTTCTCCTGGATGAGGAAGAGCATTTCCATTGACTGGAATTCAATTTCCATTTTTACCCATCAGTTTCTCAACTCTGATCTCCTCTCCAGTTTCATAACTTATGAGAAAAACAATTGTTCCATAACTACATTCCTGTCATTAGCCCGGCAAAATAGTTTGGAGGCATGTTCAGTTTGGTTTTCAGTCTGTTTGGAAAGGAAAGGTAAGACTGCCCCGATCTGAGAACACATGGCAAAGTGACAGCTTTAATTTTAAATGCTTTACACCTCTAGTAGCAGTGCCTTATCAAATCACAGAAAATAGTTATCTGATGGGTGTTTCTTCTTATGCTAGAATACATCTTTTAATACCAGAGCCCTCTTGGAACTCCTGTTCCCTGATAAATGACCATCAGGCACTATAAAAATATCTCTGCTTCTCTCTGCTGTTATTCTTACAATTTAGACAGGGTGATAACAGTCTCTCCAGATAGCTTTGCTTTTCTGTCTGGAGAAGTAAGTCCAGGCCTCCATACTCAAAGCAAATCATGTTTGGACTAAGGCAGCCTTGAAGCACACTGGAGTAATTAGATTAGTTAGAAAATCAACAGACTTTGAAAAGCTTGCAGTAGAAACCTTTGTCTCCATCCCAAGATAAAACCCACAATGCACCTAAAACCTTTGCTGCAAATGAATGTCAATCTATTAGTAGCAATAGAGTATTTCTCTAGCATGCAAATTGAAATTAGGACTGTACTGGAGTAGGTGTAAATATATTGATAACAGATTGTGCTGACGATTTTCTAATTTAAATAGATAAAGGGTGAAAAATAAACCAGAACTCAAGCCTGGAGACTTGCTTAGAACACAGGTCAGAAACAGAGCTAGAAGCAATCTCAGATGTTTTGCCCCCCAGTCTAGTTATTCTCTGAATCCTTATTTCTCCTTTAATTTTTTAGATAGAAATAAAAAAAATAATAACAACAATAATAATTTTCTTACTCATTGGGGGAAAAAACCCACAACCTCACATAATTTTTCATTCTATTTGCTTACGTGACTGATATTTGCATAGCTAAACCCTCTTCCTCATAAACACTCTTTCACATGCCTAACTAAGAATTATTTTGTGATAAAATTGTCTAAACTTCCTCATCATTAACTTCTTTAAATTATACTGTCTGAAGATGTTTATGGATTTGCTAAGTAATCTACTGTGGAGCACAAACTGCAAACCAAAGTGAAATTGAGTTCCCAACTGACTGCGAAGGTAATTAATGATTTAACTGCACAACTGTTAGCAGATCTATAATGCAACTTAAAAGCTAATTGAGAACTGTACAGCCAAAGGAAAGAGGAAAGCCTAGTGCAGCCACAGTACTCCTCTGAGTAGTATTTGGTCAGCCTGCTGTCAGAGAAAGTGGAAAAATAGCTACCCCTATGCCCTATAAAAACAAAGATACTATACAAAAAATATGTGTTAGCTTTGGGGAATTGGCATTTTATGATCACCTCATTAAGAGGGCAAGTTTCTAGCAGAGCACTGAATTCCACAACTTCCCCCTCTCCCTGGCCAGTAGCATTAACATGCTCCATTTCTTTCACCACTCATAATGCATCAAAATCCACCCCAGCAAATCAGCTACCCAGAAGAGCCAGGAAATGCTTTTCACTGCCGTTTTATAGCCCAGTTATCTTAATTAGTCCCAGCTGACTGTGGAAACCCAGAAATAAGACAGTAGATTGGGTTGTGCTTTTACCTGGAGGAACTTTTCCAGATTCGTGGCAGCTGCTACAGAATCTTTAAGAACCAACAGCTCTTTTGCCACCTTACATCTGAATAAGTGTTAATCTTTTCACAGTATGTGTGAGTATTTAGCATCCTACCACAGCCAAGAAAGTGAATAGTGATTTAAGCTGTACAAGGATATGTTCCATTCCAGCAATCAACAGTCGGGAAGGAAGGCCTTAGATTAGATTAGATTTACCAGAGGAAGTGTGTGCCTAAATTTCACTCTCGTATCCCTCAAACCCTATAACATACACAGAACTCACAGATTTTTAGTGTAATAAATATTAATAAAGGCACTAAGGCCAACTGTAAAACTTGGTAGTATTGGAGCTCTGTGTATTTTTCAGTGGGAGGCACTCCTTTCAGCAGCTCAGGCTAGCACACATTTTCCACACCTATTTAGCAATTTAAACACCAGCATGCAAAGGATTTCAGTATGTCCATGTCCTCTTTTGTCACACAGTTATGTAATTAAAGAGTCACCCAGAGGTGATGGAAATCCTTGGTTCCCTCTCTGAAAGGACACAAACTGTGCCATCAGCTACTGCCAAGGCACCTGCAATAACCTGGACATCACAAGTTGTTCGAAGAGCAAGCTGGGAAAGTGAGAACATGTATGCACTAACACTTCCTCCCGCAGAAAAAGAATTCCAGCTTTAACCTATACACTCCTGGCAGCTGCACTGCCCAGCCCTCCAGTGCAACCACTGCAGCTCTCTACCCATTTTCCATTGGCCAGAGTGGATACAAGTGGGTTAGTACAAGGGCTGGACCACAGACTTGGTTCCTATATGAATGCTGCTGTGTCTCAAAATGCTCCCTTCTCAGTATTTGCTCTTGTCTACTTTTGGTGCCTTCCCACTCCCTGTGCTGGTGCTGACAGAAATGTCCCTTAGCAGAGGCTGCTCCCACAGATTTACAGATGACATTGATTAGGGCTCTGTATTCTATTAAGCAACGAAGCCTCTAAGTGTGAGGCACACCAGGAAATGTGGATCTACCTGTATTTAATTTATTTTAATTTTTTTTTATTGTTAGCAGTAAGTTGTTCTCTTCACCATAGACTTTTCCTGGTTTGAAAAATCCATTATAAACTATAGAAGTGCTAAATGTGTCAACAGAAGGACACAAGCAAGTCTGTATACTGTGGTCCACAGTGTCCAATGTGTACTTGTTTACTGGCTGCTTTTGAAATGGATAAAGGACAGAACTGGCTTTCTGCAATCAGAAGCAGCATTTAAAGATTTGTCCTCTAGTCAGGTGACAGCTTCTGGGAAGTTTTAGGAGAAAGAGCTGTCTGCCTGATCTATTTGGTTGAAACTCATCATAAGTTCAAAAGGTACTGGGGATCATGAATTATTACAAAAAAACCCCTAACAACAAAACCATCTGAAGAGAGAGCACAACCTCTCAATATAAAAGCTAAACCACTGAAACCTGTGCTGCATCAAAATCTTGGCCTTGCTAAAGTCAAAAATTATTGTATTTCAATCCTGACAGTGTTTCACCTTACATGTTCTATGAGCCAACCTATGGAATTGTATATCAAAAAGACAGCTATTTGTTTTGGTAATAAAATAGAAAGGAAATACTAGTAAATCCATCAGTGTTCTTCCCCTCCCTGATGAATATATTCTCCACAGTCCCAGCCTCTGAAAGGTTAGCTGTCTCCTAAAGGCAGGAGCAATGAAATCACACCATATAGCTTCCTACACTTCTGTTTCACCTAAAACTGTTTTATTTGGAGGGAAAGAATTCTAAATATTCTAAAATCAGCACTTCATTGTATATTTGAGCCTTATGGTTATGAGATAACCACAAGGGGTCTTTGATTCGACCATAAAGTTTTCAAGCACTCTTTTTGGTTATATGTAAATACATGTGCATGAGATAATCAAGCTGAAGTCTTTCCATGCTCTACCACCATGCATAAATAATAACAAATATTAATAACATGTCCCATGCAGATAAATTTGAAGAATCAGACCAATAGCTGTTTTCTTTTTAACTTGTTTCAATCCATTTTGCAAGCCAGAATCACAGAGCTGGACAGAATGCAGAGAGAGACTGTGTGAACAGACAGATTGGCTAAAGGTACAGGTTGTTAATGCCCTGGAAATGGCCTGTTATCACAGTTAAATCCCTCTCTTCAGGATAAAAAATAAAAAATGAGAGAACAATTCCTGTGCTTAGGTTTCTGTTAATTTTTTTGTTGTTTAATTGTTATCTTGCAATACAAGTAATGCCTTCTACCCAAGACATTCTCAGGAGATAAAAAAGGCTCTTTCCCTCCCCCAGTCCTTTATTATCTGTGTCCTGACCAGAGCTGCTGAAATGGAACAGGTTTTTGAATGAAATGGCTTTAATTTTAATGCAGTTTGTTCAAAGCTTAGAAGTACTGTTGCTGCTGCACAAGTGGAAGGAGAGCTAAGGAAGATACAATCTAATCAGGAATATTCCCTTTTGTACTTTCCCTGTTGGCAGTATGGTTTTTAGATGAAAGAAGAAATCTTGCTTGCTCTGTTTGGAGCAAGGTGCTTGAAGAGAAGGAGAAATATTCTTCAGATCCCTGTCAAGAGAATAAGAAGCAGTTTCATCATCTGCAGAATTCTGAGTCTCTTTGAACAGTAAAAGTGAGTGTCTGCAGTAACAACATACTATCAAGGCATGTTACAGGTATCTTAGAGCTTTTAGTCCATATATATGAATATAACTGTACCTGTAGAAAATACCAGAGGTGCATATCTAGTACAGTAGTTATGTAAAAGCTACTGATGTAGCAGACTGTTCATTAACTGCATACCAAAATGTCTAGTCTGAGTTTAAGATTTCACTGCTTACAACCCTCTCCTTAATGGGAAGTGTGGAGGGACAGTATGCAGAAATGCATTTACACAGTGACTATGTATAATCAACAGAATCAAGATGATGTTCACAGTGAGTTGGGATCTCAATGTATGAAATATTCAGCCTTATTGGATTTCTTACAGGCATACTTCAGATCCCAGCTCAGCAACTGAAATTGTCTACCACATCCTGACAAGTCCTGGCTCTTATTTACAATCTTTCATGTACTCAAATATCAACACAGTGTTGTTGTAGTCACTCTAGGAAAGCTGTGTGTAACACTTGGTCATGCTGGGTCGCAGAATGTTATTAAACAATCAGAACCAAAACACTGGCAGGAGAATATTGACTTTCTCATATGTTGCTAATGCCTCAGCCCAGAAATAAACCAGTGAAAATGTCTATTTCAATTAAATCAGATAGGTACATAACATATTATTACTCTGCTAAGGAGGAATAAATACAGGCACGTTCCTTGGAACTTGGCTGAATCTAGGCCTGATATAGCATTTCTCCTTTTAAGCAGGCATTGGGAACAATATGTTCTTATGATATTAATATAAGCCATCTGCCAGTTGCATAAAGGCTGGCAAATTACCTCATCATTTTTCAACCTACATTACAAGAAAAAAAGAGAAAAAGAAACCCACCCCCAGTATTATTGGGATGCTGCAAAGCTGTGAAGGAAAACTTGATGGGCTCAAAGCAACCCTTGCTATGCTCTGAACTTCCAATTAATGTACAAATAACCCTCTCCATATTAAAAATTCAGGACAAACAAATCTCTGTAGGCATTAATGGTGACAGTCACAACCACACTCTTTCTGGGCCTGGCTGTGATCTTGGAAAACTGAGCAGAGACTCCTCTTGGCCCTCACTGTGACCTGCAGTTTACTTTGTCCAAGAAGTGAGCTGTTCCCACAGCTGTGATAGGCAGAGCAAAGCACACCTTTCTCCTAGGCAGGTTCTCCTCCATCCCAGGACAAAGGCTACTTTACCCTATTCAGCTGAGAGGGCATTCTTGGTAGAGCTGTGCTGCTAAATGGTATAAATAAAACTCTACTTTAGTAATCCTGGGATTAAGGGTATAAAAAGAGTCCATTAAAATCCATGTACAGGACAACTGCAGCCCTCAGGGCTTAGCAGGCCAGGTACAGCACTGCACTGATAAACTGGGTTTAGAGTCAAACAGGTAATTTCATATGAACTGACCGAGGTGCTCTGCTCTGCTAAGTCTCTAAATTGTCCTACACTTTGACCTTTCTCAGGAAAGCCAGTTTTTAGCCTTTTGATATCAGGTTTTCTTAAGGAGAACAATCCTATTAATCTTCTCCCTTGCTGTACCCCAGGGACAGAGAATGACTCTGTTGTGCTTGCAGTTGTAAACAAATCTGAAATGGTACCCAAATTTTGTTCTGCTTCAATAAACGTGCAATGGCTGAAGCAATGTTTTGAAATGTGATTCCCCAAAACTCAGAGAAGCTCCAAAGAAAAGGGTGTTCCATATTATTCCCCATGTGGGCTTGCTATTATACTGCTTGTGCTACTTATCGATCTAAATAATCTTGGAAAAGAAATACAGGAATGTAAGAAAAATGTACTGTAATTATGTGCATGTATTCTATTCATGAAGAAGATTTTACATACAAACATTATTTGGAATCAAATATAAATTCATCAGTTTACAAGGTAAAAAAAAAATATCATGAATGTTAATCTTGGCTGACTACCTGCAGAGTATGAGCTGAAGGCCCTTATGCATTTGTAAGGCTGGGCAGGCTGGAGAAGGTCCAGGGAAAGGCCACAGAGATCACCAAGGGACTGGGGAGCTGCCATGCGAGAAAGGGATGAGAGAACTGGGTTTATTCAGCCTTGAGAAAAAAGGCTTAAAAAGCCAGTATCACCATATTCCACTGCTTAAAGGTTAGGAAGCTTAAAGCTAGGAAGAAGATGTAGACTAATATTTTACAAGGACTCACATGGTAAAGGTGAGGGGCAGAGGGTACAAATTATTCCTGAGAGGATTCTGTTTAGACACAGGAGGAGAATTTTTCACTATAAGAACAGTCAGCCAGTGGAATAATCTCCCCAGGGAAGGGGTAATTCCCTGTCATTGGACACTTTCACTCTTCACTTGCACAGGGTGCTGGGACATCTTGACTAGACCATGCTTTTGCCAAGAAAGGTTGGACCAAATATCCTTAAATTCCCTTTTCAACATGGTATTCTGTGATTCTCTGATTTCCACTAGACCCACAGCTTTTAGCTGTGCTACACATTAAGAAAATATATGCAAATAACATACCTCATCCTGATGAAAAGATACACAAATAAAAATCTTCCAAATGCCATACTGGGTCATTCCAATGCTTAATTATCCCAATGTAAAAATAATGACTTAAAATTATTAATTTCAGTAGAGCTATAACATAGAATACCAGCTGTGCTTTTGGCTCTTGATTCAGGTTTGCTTTACATTTGCCAGGAGCAGTTCTGTTTATTTCTACCAGCTTCACCACTGCTTTCATTACAAGGGCATGAATCCAGGATAACAACCCTAGAGACAGGACCTCAATACAGAAGACTACTTAGAAAAACTGATAATAAACTTCTTTCATAAGACTTACACAAGCCTGCAATAAAACATGCAGTAACAATGTTTATGCATATTTTTATTAGCTTTTGTTTTATTTTCTTTCAGGAATTGTTTGAAATTTGAATCACAATCATTCATACCACGGCTCAGAAAGGAACGATGTCATGTTGACTGAGAACTGGCTAAAGGATCATAAACAGGAGATAACAATAAATAATCATGCATTAAGATGAGGCATTCTATTCAGCAGGAAGAAAGAGACTGGTCTTAGGCCTGCTTTTACTTAATAGCATTATTAATGGTCTTGAAGAAGACACAAACAGGGCATTAATTGAAGTCTGTGGATCCAACTGAATCAAGATGTTTTGCAAACACCATTGAGAACGGGAAAATTATACAGTGGGAGAGACAGGTTAGAAAAATGAGCAGGGATCAAGGCTTCACCTTGACCAAATTCAGGTAATGAGATGTGGGAAAGCACATTTACACATAAATATAGAGTGGATGGAAATTCCCAGAAAGAAAATATCAATATAGACATGATAAAGTGAAATAAAAATATAAAGTGACAAGACAATAAGAAACAAATAAACAGGACAATCTGAAAAAGGATGTGGCAGTAAGGTCCTGACTCAGGAAAACATCTAGCCTTAGCCACAGCTACCAGCAGAAGCAAAAATTCTGGCTTGGATCTACAGTTTGGCATGAATTGGACAGAACAAAGCAATACACTTGAGACTGACCCTGGAAAAATACTACTTTCAGATGCTAGAGATATACTGAGTAAACAACCAGGAGATTATTTGTAAGAAAATACAAAATGAGTCCCTCAATGTAATTTTTAAAAAGAGGTTAAATCATAGACCTGTCAGTGCTTACTTTTAATCTCACATCAGAGCTCAGCAGGTACAGCACAGCTCTTTGGGAGATGGATCACCTTGATTGGGTTATCATGACAATTAATAATTCCTGCTAGTATCTGACAGACATACAGCCTCCACGTCAATCACAGAAACTCCACTAATTCATTCTCTTACTGCAAAGACGAAATAGCTACAAAACATGGGCAGATTTAGAAATAGGAGAAAAGCATACCAGATCCTACAACAATTAAAACACGTTAATTGCAAAGTGAAGAACACATTTCATGGTTTAATCCCAGCCATCAGCTCAGCCCCACGCAGCCACTTGCTCACTCATTGTCAATCAGCACACAACACAAACCCAATATTTACAGAAGGCAAGAAAAAGAAAGAGTTACTTAAAAAGATTAAAAGCACTGAACAAAACCTGAACGATTTAATGTTCTACCATTACATGTGAACGACTTCACTTTCATAAATTGCAATTGGCAACTAGTTTAACAAAAATCCTATTGTGACTGACCGTAAATGTACTGGTAAGAGTAGCACATGAATAGCAGAAAGTAAATATGTATTACATACCTCTGTTTAGCAACTAGTAAATCCAAATGGCATGAAAATAATTGTAGGAGACTGAGTCACATTCTTTTTGTGCTCACCTGTTGTAAATCTGGAATAACTCCATGAAGCTTCTGTAGTTAGTGTGGTACAAGTGTGGGATTTGTACAACTCTGCTGTAAATAGCTGAAGTTTTCCAGTTTCTCTGTATTCATTTAAATGCAAACCATGATAGATTTACAGCTGGAGGAAATGAAAATTACCCTTGAAAATAACACAAAACAGAAAAAAAATCCAAATGTAGAGCAAAAACAAGAGTACAGTTTTACCCTTGTTATGTTTTGCCAGGACATAACGAGTTACCTGAGATCTTGTGGTAGTGTTTGTGTGCTAGTTTGATGTTTCTGCACTGAGAAGAAAAAATAAAAAAAAAATAACACTGGCACTGGGCACAAAGGAGAAGTCCCACTGGCAGCACTGTGCAGAAGTCTGTTCTGTTAAATACAACCACCTTCGTGGACCTGAAATCTGTAGAGGAATCTCAAACACAGCTAAGTGAACATTCTTGGGGAGCAGGAGAATATGCTGAGAAATGTTTGTTCTAGTACTGTGTTTCTTAATTGGTTTCACTTGTACCAGTCACAGATGGATCTTTTGTCTGAGTAAATTCTTCTGTTCTTATGTTTTAAGGTCATATGGCTTTACTCATAGAGAAAAGCTGAATTATGGAAATTACTGGATTTTTCCTGGTGTTTTGGCATGTGAACATTTTATTTGTTTAATGTCTGACAGAGCACTCAATATCATTGCCCAGCTAATCATTGCACACACTAATTTAAGCCATGGAAATAAGATCTTCTGAGTTATTAGTTAATAAGATCTTCTGAGCTGTTAGTTAATTGTTAGAAAAATATGCCTATGAAGGATACTAGATATAGATTAAAATTTTGGATAAGAATGTCTTAAGAATATCTTTTTATAGGGGAACACAAATACAGCTCTCTCTCAAAAAAAAAAAAAAAAGGAATAGAGGATGGCACAAGTTCTTTTCCATATGTGAAGGCAACAAATAAAACCTGCAAGGGCTTGATCAACCCCCATTCCCTCAATATATTAGAAAGCACCTTCACTGTCTTTTAACAGCCGTGGGTGGGATCAGATAAATTTGGATAATACATTTGTTAATGATTTTGCTCTGAATAATACCAGGTTAAAAGTCTCCCAGAAGATCAAGAAGTTTTCCAGGTTATTAGGGTAGAAGCAAGACAATTTCTTTTGTGGGTTGACCCTATGCAAGAAGTCAGATCACCCCATTAGACCCAATGTTAACCATTTCCCTGAGAAAGGAGATCAAATTCTCATTTAAAACACTGCCAGGTGGAGGAAGGTCTTCTCATAAGTTCTAGTGGGCTGAAACTCAAATCCCTAGGTTTGTAACAAGATACTTTAATCATTCTGTTTCTAAATTTTTGTCTTCCTGGGGCTTTAGAAGAAAAGAGTAAATATAACATTTTAAAGAGATCATAAAATGCACCAAGGTGTGTAGCTGTTCCGAGATAATTATACACTCAAGGGGTATAATGAGGGCCATGTTCCTTGAAGATATAAGAAATGTGGGTACTTCAGCTGAATAAATTCCCTGGAGTATATAATTCTATGCTGAATATGTTATAATGTACTCTTAAGTGGACAAACCCAGAAAGGCTAAGTGCTTCTGAGGTAAGAATTGTCCCATCAGACACAGATTGGGCTCTTAATTAGTCAGTTAAATTACTTTCTCTCTCCTTTTCAGTGGCTTCTTTTAGATGTTGTTTCACCTGCAAGCACAATTTTCATTTTGCTAAGGTTGATCATAGCCACGTAAAACTACAGGAACTCACAGTAGTCTAATGTAACCCCCTAATTATCTGAGCACATTAACAAAAGGAATAAAATGTTACTTTACTTTCAACAGCACTAAAGTAACCAAAAAAATTCCCCCACATAAAAAAAAAAAAAAAAAAAAAAAAAAAAAAAAAAAAAAAAAAAAAAAAAAAAAAAAAAAAAAAAAGAGGGAAAGCAAAGATAAATAGACATATAGACATTATCTGTGATGTCAGGGCCATGAACCCATGGTAATGAAAGAAAAAACATCAACAATGATCTCAAATTCCAGATACCACGATTATTCTTTCCAGGTGGGACATCCTGTTTGACAGTTCCTTTAATCCTCTCCTTGATTCTACAGCAGTTAAATTCCGACCTCACACGTGCCAGTGCAATGCACAGTTTGGCACCAACAGTCCTACACCAACAGAGAGCAGCAGTGAAACCATTCCCACTGTCCTACACCAACAGAGCAGCAGTGAAACCATTCCCACTGTCCTACACCAACAGAGCAGCAGTGAAACCATTCCCACTGCTGCTCCTGCCACCAGCAGTCCCCTATCATCCATTCCCTCATTCTGTAAAATTTTTGAAAAAAGGCCTTGGAGATCTTCACAATAGTCTAGAGATTAAGATATTAAATTGGTTTGGACAGTTTATTTATCCCTTCCAACACTTTGACATGTAGGTTTTTCATCAAAATTGCTCCTCCAGTCTGATTAACTTTGGCAAGTATATGACAAAAAGAATCCTACTGATGGGGGCATATGCTTTCTGTTCTACATTTTACTAACACAAATATATGCACAACACAAAATTACCATGCTGCATCAGATTCCCAAGGTGCAGAGCAATGTATTATACAAGAGACACATGAAAACAATGCTCTCAAATGGTACTAGGCTGTAATTTATTTTTTTTTTTAATTATTAGACACAAACCAGTATATTTTTAAAAGGACTCCTGGAACAGTCTTCTAAGCCTAGCCATGTCACTAACATGGCCTAAAGTGGATGAAGTGCTTAAGTGTAATATCATAAAGAAATTATTTTTCTTTTTTGCTTCTAGATTTCTGTATCTAATTTTATGCTTACCTCTGTACCACATATTATATATAAACTACACTTATCAGGAGGTAAAATAAGACCCCTTGATATCTAGACATGATTTCTTATCATTCTGAAGAATGGAAGGATAACATCTGATATGTTTTATTGCCTGAAGGGGCAAGTATTAATTTGATTCATAAGAAGTAATAATTTGTGCTATAAATTTTTAATGCATAATTGGCACATTTGGACAGATGAAATGGTGAGATCTCAAATTTTAATTTTCTCTCCCTCTTTTCCAGGAATTCTCTCCAGCCTACTAAGTCATCAATAAATATTCTTGGAGTATACAGATCTGAAGCACTCAGGGAATACTCAAAAGTTTGGTTTGGCTTTCTTTTCATCTCTACTGTTTCTCTTTCTGCAAAGGGAGGATTTGTTCCATTCTCAACAGAATAAATTCATAAATAACAGTGGATCACATTGTTTTATTGAATAGGTGTAGAAAAATCCCTCACAACCATGCACATATATTCCTTTTCTTGGAAGAGAAGCTACATACAACAGAGTAGCAGATGTTGAGGTAGCTCCAATGAAGCTGCTCTTACACTTGTCAGGAAAGGTTCCTCCAAACAATTTCTGATCAGTATTAAGACAAAAATTTTCATTTTGGGAAAAGAAAAATCAATTTCAATCCATGATGATTTTAGAAAAAAGAGATTTCCTATCTACTTACTGAATGAAGATGACATATTTATACAGAAACAAATTTAATTTTGTCTCTCCTCTTGATCCAAGAATGTAGAAATTGTACTATCTCATAATATGATTAATATTGTTCTTACTGTTTTAATCACAGACGGTTCATCTACTACAATATTGCATTTGTATCTGCAGATAATTGCCTTCCTTCAGAGAGTGGTCTGAATAATAAGCTGCAGTAATTAAAATAAACTGGCATAATTTCAGAGTGTATTGCTACTGTACAAAAGTAACCAACAGGCACATATTGGGGAAGTAAACTTCAGCATGACTTATTCACTCACAGATGGCAAAGGCATTTTATGGCATCATAGTTTCATTCCTGGCACAGTGGAGAATTCTGAAAAGATTTGCCTGAATGTGCAGGGTTTGGAGAGAGTGAATGAGGGAGGTGGATTTTTTAGTGTTTGGCTGCATGGATGCCCACAGCAAGTTCCCTCCCCTCAAACATCTGGATATTAACCTGTCCAAAGGCTGTGCATCCATTGCAAAGGAGTCTTTTTCTTTAGGCTCTTAGGGCTACAACTGCATGCAGAACTAATACAGATTATTCCTCAGCCAGTTTTGGCATAAATCCAGCACGTATGATAGGCTTTAGTCTTCTGCTTTCTCATACTCAAGAGAAGAACTAAGGTGAAGTTCTTTCTATGTAATTTCACCTCCTGAAATGTAAACATCTAGTTACCCAGGATCTCTGTGACCCACAGAGCATGAAGAATGCAAACAAAATAATGCAAGCCTAACTTAAAACATCAGACAGATTCACAAATCATTTCAAAAAGTGGCAGCACCTTCCCATTTCCTATGTGGAAGAACCTACAGAAACGTCAGGCCCAGAAAAGCATGGGCTTCAGATTTTTACAGGGTTAAGAAAAGTGAGTTTCTATATCCAATGGCAATACCCAAGGTACATTTTGCTTTACACCTTCCAATTACCATCCTGCCTCTGCATGCACTCATTCCCACTGATGTGGGCACCCTTTGTAGAAAGGCTGTACTCTGAACCTGATCCTAACCCAAGGTCCACAAAGTTGTTTGACATTTTCCCATATCTCTATAAAATTATATTATTTCCTACATCTGCTCCAGTTTTGAAACAATCAACTAAAAAAATGACCAGAAAGAGACGGTTATTTTATCAGTCTTTTTGGTATGTTATTTAAAATTTAAAATAACCTCCTTATATCTACCACTTCCCAGCTCATATATTGACAGCACATATTATCTCAGCGCTGTCAGAAATGTTTACCTTTCCACAGTCTCCATAGAATGGCTTCTGGCCATGGAAACAAGGTGTGAAACTCAGATTTTTTAAATGCATTTTAATCTAGCCCATATTTTCCATCACATCTACCCCCCTTCACCTCAGCTCCCAGTTTTAGCAGCAATAATATTACATGCAAGTTACTGACAAAATTACAGAATAACATCAGGTGAACTGCTACTTCCAGCAGTGAGACAATTCAATCAGCCAATCCTTAATTAATTCTATATCTGCCCTTTTAACATGATACAGTTCTACTTTCTTTTTCCAGGATATTTTTGCAGTACTTAATCAAATGTTTCAGAAAAGTTAAAGAGTAGTTAATATTTTTGATTACTCCACAAACTTCTAGAGTCATCAGAGAACATAAATTGTTTGATATTTATTTTCCATAAAATAACATTCCTATTGATTATATTTCTTGGCCTTAATTATTTTTTAATTGAATACTGCATCACTTTTCCATTATTTTACTTTATTTAGGATTGCCTGTAGACTAACAATCCGCAGTTACTCACATCAGTTACTCATTCCCTCCCAGGATTTTGGCTTTGCTTCAGAGTTCAAAGTTAATGGCTAGATAAGGATATTTTTAACAAAACCCTCTTGAATTCCCAAGGGAATTCATCTGAGCTTTATCTTTGAAAACATACTTTTCTTGTAGAGAAAATTTGCTTTATTTTAAAGTTCTTAATTGCTAGTGGACTGGGAGCTGCTTTATTATTTTCACTTGCTAGAAGTACCTTGCCCTTCTTCCCAGATACTAAACCAAATATTTATTGACCATTTCTCCTTTAATGTATGAATAATAACTACTTTATTAGCTACACGTGTACATGTCTTTCTCAAGTTTTAATATTTTCCCTCCAATATGCTAAAAAAAATCCCCTATGTGTCTTGACCCACCTCAGAACTATTTACCTGTTATCTTTATCTTCCCTTATTAAAGCCTTTAATTGCTCTGCCAGTTCAAATAGATAATTTCCTCTTCTCTACCCTCTCTGAACCACATTAAAGTGTTCTTTTACATCATTACACAAGATACCTTTCTGAGGTTATGGGTCACTGAAACACCTCTCATTTTTCATCTTCCTAATATTTGATTTGGGATACAAAATTAATATGAAATGAAAAGATCATTTTTCCATTTAAAATTATCACATTTTTACACATTTACAGGAGTAAAATCAGGCATGGTCCTAACAGGCAACATTAGAACTATGTGGATGCTGCTCTAGGTCTTGGTATGGAGAACATCAGACATCAGTTGGAGCTTATAAGGCTGGAAAATGGGTAAAACTCCTTCAGCTCTGCCAGCTCCTTACTAAAAAATATGCCTGATTCAAGACAGGATGAAAACCTGAACACTGTAACTAAATTAAGAGGGTAATTTTTAATTAGTATCAGATTTTCTTCCTGAATACGACATATGTCAAATTTTCATGTCATGTTCCCTAGAATTTTGCTGTTATATTTCCAATCTGTAAAGCTCACAGTCGTTCTCTAAATTTTCATGAGTTTCTTGCTCAGATGTTTTTTTTTATCTTCCTGTCTTCTCCTCTTGTACCACATTGGGCAAGACATCTACTTTATAGTTCCAAGAAACCTTCAGTTGTCTGCAGAAGCCAGAAGTTGTTGCTTCAGTTGTTTTGCCAGATAGTTTCAAACAGTTTCTGTGTACAATCCCATAAATGTCTGTGTAATTTAAATGAGTTTATTTCTCTCTGCCTGGGATGGATTTCTGCTTCAAGATGCTCCTTCAGCTGCTCATAGTTCATCTTCCACATTCCAAACATTGCTTTAGTCTCGTTATTGACTACATATACTCTTAGCATTTGATTTGAGCTTTCATGTGATCTTTTAATTAGTTTTTGTATTGGTATTTAACCTGTCATTCTTAGGTGACAAACTGCTAGAGCCAATTCTTTATTACTGGTGCCCCATAAGAATTTTAAAATCTTCAACTGAAGCCAACAGCAAGGGCACAATCCAACACCATCTCTCTGTGTTATTTGTTCATCATTGTTGAAAGTTGGGATCACTGCTTAAAAAAAGCTTCCAGAAAACTCTTGATTAGTATTTACCAATTCTACTTTCTGTCAGAAAGTAGAAATTCTAGAAATTCTACTTGAGCTATATTATCTATCTCTTTATGTTTGTCTCTGGGAATTTTGCCTTCAGCTGTAGTAGATTTTGAAGGTTTTGATTTTTGCACAGCTCATGAAGCAATGATGTTTTTAGTGTGTTTTAGGCTAATGATCTATCTTCTGATCTATTTGCTCCCTGATGTTGAAATCAGTTTACCTAAATCCATATGAAACCCTGTTACTGCAGGTTGGATCTACCATTTATATCATGTAGACATTTGTAAAATGCTCCTGATGATTTAGATTCACCTGAATTCACATGAAGAAAAAAGGAAAATAATCCAAGGATCAACACTATATTGTGAGGCTGCATAAAGTCCTTTTGGAAATTATGCTTAAGTTAGAATACACGGATACCCTCAAAAGGGAAATACAAAACAAACCTGCTTTTTTCTAAATTTTATGTTAAATACAGATGAAATAAAATAAAGTTGAAAATAGAGAATTATTTTATAACTATTAATGCTCATTTTGCCTGCTAATGAATTAGAAAGAAAGAAAAACCTTGAATCTTCATTTTGTTCCTCCAATTTTGCAATGCAGTTGAATGATGTATGCAATAATGTAACTCTGAATTAATCCCAACAGAGCAAGCCAAAGACAAAAACACTCAGCTTCTGAGGGTTTTGTTATTCTTACTAAAATTATTATTCAACTTAATTTTGAATGAATATAAATTTAAAAATGCTTATTCAGGAAACAGGCATATATACACTGCAAGAGTTGTAGCTGCTCAGTAGAATTAATGCTTTTCTGAGGATCACAATTGGTTTGCAGTTCTCATTTGACCCAGGTTTCCAGGGCTTCCTAAACCCTAAATTCATGTGCAATAACCCAGAAACCTATGTCTGTCTGCATTCTTGGATTTCCAGGAGATGCTCAAGAAACCAACTTCAGGTTTGGAAAGACACCTGGAAGGTGAGGATGACCCAATAAATTCTTGAATTTTTCCTTTTGCTAGAAAACATCTCATTAACTGCTCTGGTGGATAAGATTAATAACTTAAATTTAAGCTCCAATTTAGGTTCACACCAGTCTTAAGGAAAAAAAAATATTTAGTTTAAAAATATGATTGCTGATAAATATATATGCAACGTACAAAATGCACGGATGAGAATTACTCAAAAATAGCATGAAAATCTGTGGGAAATGTCAGCAGGAAGAATTTCTTAAACCATTTTTAATCTTTCTGCACACCCACACAAAAAAACAACCAGAAAATATAATTCGTGTAGAGATAATTCATTGAATTAAATCAGGAAATACAAAGCAGAACCAAACTTTTCTATGGAGAATTGACTATAAAATCCATTTTTAAGTTAAAAACAAAAGTTCGTCCCAGAAACTCTACTAGCTCTAATTCTGGTGGTCTTCATCATCTTTTACTTTTGAAATTAATACCCACCATGAGAAAGGTTCTCAGCAGTGTTGAAGATAGATGCCTGTGAGTCACCACTCCATTCCCATGATATAGTCTTTGTAAAGTGAGATGTTGCCAGCTTTTGTGGTAGAGGTTCTCAGAGGAACCCCTCAGTTGTAGAGGGGACCAACTGACTTACAGTGTCCATTGGCTCCACTTCATTTTCAGCCATGAAGAACAGGAAGCCCCAGTGCAATTCTGGGTTATGCTTTCTTTAGCGCTTTTGGAAAATCTTTAAATGCTGCTAAGCGATTGGGCAGGACCACAGCAGCACTTCTTCCTCTTTGAAATCCAAGCATGCTGGTGTTGCCAAGAGAGCTACCACTGCAGTGAGCATCTCATCTCAGAGACAGCAATAGGCAAAGCAAAATAATTCACAGGCTTTCCTCTCCAAGTCAGGTCTTCCAACCCAAGACAGAAAGTTCCAAGGAAGAGCTGTGGATTTTCAAGCTCCACAGCTTTCACAGTGACTTTTGAAAGCCCCATGTATTTATTTCAGCTGGAGCAAGGGTAGTATTCAAGTTCAGAATATCATCTGGTGAACAGGGTAATTTCCTCTCTGGCCATTGTCTGCCTCCCGAGCATATAAATATGACCAAAGCCCAATAGTGAAGCATCAAATGCTTCCTTCCTGCCAGTGGAGTGCAGAACTTGAAGCAAGGTGTCCTAAGAGCAGTGACTTGAAGGATAGACTTGTGGATGGTGGATGAAGTCACTCTTGAAAGTAATTCCACTTCCAGTCTTTCTCAGCATGAAGAAGGAAAAGAGCCAGTGGTAGAGTCCTGAAAGGCACCTGCACCCCAACCAGCTGGTTGTAGAGAACCAGATATTATCTAAACGAGGCAGAGTGGGAAAATGTTGGTATGTTTCTAAACTGCCTCTGAGTTACTCTAAGGATAGGAAATGGGAACATTTTATGCATGATTCCTTGCTCAGGGCTGTGCCTCAGGTTGCAACTTAGCTCTTAGAGCAGCAGCTAAAAATGTAGAGATGACTCCTGCCAGGATAATTACACAGCTCCAGTGTCACATCTTTCAACAAGCAAAGTAATACAGAGGAACTGGGAACCTTAAGGTGCAATGTTGTGTCATTGCTTCTTTAGGAAGAGAAGAGGGAGATAAATGAGGGAAAAATTGTATTTCAGACATATAGTATGTGCACAAAGGCTACCGGGTCCTGCAGGGAATCCTAAAAACAATTTTCTTCTGCCTGAAAAGCTCAGGGGTCTGGTTAGACCTCAATGACATTTTCATTTTCCTGGTGGGAAAATAAAATGTCTCCAGAAGCGTAAGCTCACACTCTTAATAAGTAACAGGCTTTTTAAAGCACAATGTTGTATGATGACATTTTATGCAGAGATGTAACTCATAAACCCAGAGAGCAAAGGATAAGGAAAATGACAAGCTAGATACAGCACACATTAATATATGGCAGCCGTAAAAATCACAAAGGATGGATTGGCCCCTTACACACAGAGGTAAACATGGAAAAGATCTGTTACAATGAATAGGGATATGCCAGTTTGGTGCTTGTGGGAAATGAAATCTGAATCAAGAACCAATAGCTCAAAACTTGCCCATAAACACTATGGTTTCATACAAAGGCAAGGAACTATCAACGCCTGAACACCTGTAAACCTGTTATTCAGCTGCTGTGATCAATGCAGTCATTATCGACTTAAGCACTTCTTGCTCTCAATGTAAAATTCATTTCTCCTTGCTAAATATCTATCAGCTGAAGATCTAAAAGAGAGCTGGGTGAGGGCAGGTAGCAAGCATTCAAAGAAATCGAACGGAAAAGTCACTGGAAATCTTTTAAACAGGGAAGCACTAGACTGCAACCATTCTCTTCAGACTAATAAAACTATGTGTTAAAATCTCTGTGAGTGTGTTTAATGAAGACCTCAGCTGCAAGGTGAATAGACACTTATGTATTATCCCCTTGTACTGCTTTGAATTGCAAGATTCTAGTTCAGTTTGGGCACTGGGTATTTTCAAACAGCTAAGATCCTAATGCAAATATAAAGGTGTGTGTCTGTGTTTTTATTTATAATGCATATCATACACATATGTATGTTTCAAACAAAATCATTCTGTAAGTAAATTAATTTAATTTTAAATCTAGCACTAGAGGTCATCTCAACACATTCCACCCTGCTTAAAGCAGGGCCAGTTTCATGACTTCCTATGTAATGCATTCAGTGAATCTATGATCTCTGTCTCTCTAAATACACATTTTCATATATGTATATTTGTAGATATGTAATGCAAATACGAAGTACTGCATGTAAAGGACAGGTCTGACCTGAATCTTGAGAATAGCACACTGAGACAAGGAACAAAATGCTTAACAGGTCACTGGAAAGGCTCTGCAGGAAGAACCACATTCCAGCACAGCAATAATGGGACACTGAATCCATTCATGGGCGAGAAGTAGGTGGAAATTGACCCGTTGCAATATCCCAATACTTCTTTCTGGACGTTTTTAGAATTACAATTAAATACATAACTTGGAAGAGATGCCGAATATTCTTTAAAAATGGGATCAATACAGAAATCAGTTCATAAGCTTAGAAGACTAGAAAAGAGGAAAGCAAAACAAGGCCTCAATTGAAAAGTTTCTTTTGCACCATAAGATCTTTTCTGATCCATAGTCCCTCACCTTGTTCAAGTTTCTTCTCCTCATCTAGTTTCCTCTTTTTTGTGTGCTTAGTGACACCTTTTTAAAGGCTTTTGCAGAGGGCTGTACTATATTTCTTTTTATGCACAGTCAAGATTCCAAGGACATTTTTCATAAGAACATTTGACACCCATCTTGTGCTGCCTCCTCTCCAGCTTTATGCACACCTGTTCTCACCCCTGCAGCATCCATTTATGCTGTTGTATGCATATTAAATAGATGCTTTTGGAGGCTGGCAAGGAACTAGTCTCAAACACTTATCCACATTAAAAATACTCATCACTTTTTTTTAAGGTTTAATTTTATGTCGGATCAATTCCATTTTTCAGCTCTCTGCCCAGTCCCATACAAAGCTGCTGTGACACAACTGAAAAGTTTACATGGGAACAGGAACACAGGGTAGGTGAGGACAGAAATTGCCGCCATTTGTGCTACTTTCCAGGGACATATCCATAAACCCAGTCCTGGGAGGCAGTTCCTTCCTTTCCCTGTTTCTGAAGATTGGTTTGATCCAGAACTGAACAATTAGGGATAAGTAAAGTTTACAACATACCAGGAATTGAGGATGTGAGTGTGGTTACAACAGAAATAAATCAGTTGACAGTGTAATGGAGAGAGCCCACTCATCATCCATGGAAGGCAGGTGATCCACAGAGCAGGCAGAGCAGGAATCTTACCCTGAAGGATTTATAGTGACTGCTAGACTTTGGCCTGAAGAGGGTAGAACTAGCTCAGGCATCAAAGGGGTTTTTTTTAATAGCATTATTTGTTCTTGTCGCCCAAGGACATCAAGGAAAAGATTGGTAGATAATCAGGAGAGGCTTTTGACAGACAAAAAGATAGATGATGGTTTGAGAGGCCTAATATGGATATTCATTGCAATAAACTTAAAATAAACCACAATAGAATAGTTGACATGAATTCAGACATCCTGGAATAGCCACACATTCTCACTGCACGAACATGTCAACTTTTGATTTTCTTCACATATAATTAACATGCATTTTAGATAGTGTGCAACTTTTTTCAAGAGGTAAAATGAAAGATACTTCCAATTCCTTTATTAATTCAAATTCCTCAGCACTAAATAATAATAAATGCAGTGTTTACAGTATGAGAAGGCTCAAAGTGCATGCAAAGAAAGAGATGGGAAAATATACACTGAGAGTTTTGAAAAATGACTCATAAATAAATTATTCTGATTGAATTGTTGTGACTTGAAAGTTTAATCCTCCAATCTATTTTTATTTGTGAAAAATTATTGAGCAAGCTATGGATGATAATATCAGGGTTTGAGTCTAGGGATGCTAAAATTTTCTCACCTCATTCATACTGTTAAAAAGGTAATTATTTTTTGCAGGTTTGGCTGAATTAATTGAATTTTTTACAACTATAGGAGTCGTACATTTCTTATGCTGGTGTGACAGTGGTACAAATGCAAGGATTGTAAGGTAATGATTTCTGCTGTGTTGTTGTATGCAAGACCCAACTTCATCTTAGACCTCGCACAAGAATTTTCAAGTTTTTACAACTATTTTCTACAAAAAAGAAAAAAAAAAAAGGAATACACCAGAAGAATAGTGACTTATTTTCACCCTTTTGATAACAACAAATGCATTCTGCTGTGCTGTCTACAAAACTGCAACATAGCAATAAAACCTTGTTTATTTACAGAAAATCAACATAAACATGCCTTCCATTCTTTTGTGATGCAATTGCATGCAGTGAACTTACACACCTTTGGCTGAAAAAGCCTCTGAAGTCCTGTAAGCTACAGATGTAAGGCACTGCAGTCAAAGGGCTGGGTTTCCAGCCATAGCCAGACTTTGTGTATGCATGACTTTGCATGCAGAAGTTTGCTTGACCCATGCAAAAGATGAAACACCAAGAGCAGTATGCATGTGTTGTATATAACAGGTGTGCATGCACATTCACAACAAGAGGAAAATGGAAATCTCTGTTTGCAACAAGCTAAACAAATTCATTTAACAGTGCATCCAAACTTTTGAAACTTATTTTATCCATAAATTTAATGCAAAATATTCTATAGCCCTTGTCCCACTGGATTTCAATTAACAGAACCATTACAATGCTCAGCTGAAAAAGTTTCAGAATAAAGTTCTTTTCTGGTAGCACTTCCTCTAACAAGAACCTCATTACACACTAAATAGGCCATGGAAAAAAATTACTTTTCAGTTATATTAATCAATTCTACCACATTTCTTTTCTTTTCATTCTCTACGACAGTGGTGATCTCAGCCAACACCAGCATGCACTTCTTAAGAGAACTGCATTGTGTCCTGCTGCACAGACCTCAGAGGCCTCAGATAACAGGGAACAAATAGCAATCTCTTCTATAAACCACAGACAGGAGTGCTGGGAATACACCAGAAAGTAGGCATATTAAAACATGTGTACAATTTATAAAGACAGTATTAGGTGGACAGGGGAATTAAGGAGTACAAGAAAAGAAGAGAGCATGTTTTAGAAATGGGATTTGAAAAATACTGTTATTAAATGAAGAGGAGAAATGTTTATTGAAGTACCATATTTTTAAAAATCTACTGAACATTCCAGTGGAGGTGTTGTGAAAATGTGTGCACATGGATGCTCACATACACACTTCAGGTGTGTGCACAAACACAAAGCAGACAGTCAGTAGTCACAAATAGTTCACTAACCTAAATACACCTGCACACAGAAAGTCAAAGCAAACTGAAACCTCACCACCAAGTCATAAAATGTCAAAGATATTACATAAAATTAATGGTCCATGTTTTGAAGCCCTCACTCTGCTAAAGGTGTTTTAACTAAATAAGAATATCACTGTTTCATGCCACTGCCTCATAGTGATACTTGCAAAATAATTTGAAAATCCTGATAGAAAGGCATAGAGAAGGTTAGAGTGTCTTTTGAAAGCACTTCTCTTATATTTATGGATAGGAAAATATAATGACTCGAAATCTTCAGCACGTTCATCTTTTGAACAGCTTCTGACAAAAAGGGGTGTAGGTTCACCACATACAAACAAAAGAAACAGCAGAAGCCACAGTGAGATCTAAATTGATTACCTGAGTCAAGTTTAAGGTCACCTACGAGGCACCCAAACCTGAAAGCAGTATTTCTTAATCAAATCAATTCACCTGAGCGTCTGGCTTTGAAGTTTGCTTTCCCACCACATTCCTTCCTTTTTCAAACTTAAAGTCATGCTCAATCATTCAAGCACTGGAATTCTGCCTGCAGCAATTTTGGGTGAAAAATCCTGTAACGCCTTTCTGACATCCAGAGCGTAGGCCTGCTCCTCTAGCTGTCCCTAAGCACAGACAGCCCCAGAAGGACAAACAACATATCTGCAAGTAAGTTCCTAGAAAGACTTTTTATTCTGCACATTGCAGCAGAGCTTGGAAACATCCTGGTGTGCCCAAGGAATGAGTAACTGAAGGCAAGCAGCCTTGCCAGGGACTGTGAAGTACAGCAGAAAAGAGACTGCTACTTGATTAATTTTTTATTGCAGTGCAGTCAGCTGCAAGCAGTGCGCCACTCCTAGCTATTCCAGATGCTGGATATCACCTTTGTAACTCAGGAAAGTGAAGGGACACAATATTCCACCCAATTATCTATTTTGGCATGAATAGTCTAAACCCAGATCACCTTTCTCCGCTTTTTTTTTACATCTCGCACTGAGCAAACTTTTTCTCCCCTATAATCACCCCTGCTCCACTCCCCTCTTTTTGCTAACACAGACAGGACAAATAGGAAAATTAAAGTTTCATTATGACTATTAAGTCAGAACTGGTTGTAATGGATTTATGGGACTCAGCGGGCAGTTGGTGCTGCTTCTTCATCAGGGCATCTCAGAGTGTTACTGTAGCACAATAGGAGGCTCACATTAAATGCTCTCATTGGTTTAATGAGCTAGATAAAACACAGTGATCATTTTTGCCATATAGCTGTTTGGTGCTCCACAAAAGATGGCTGTAAAATCCTATACTGCTTAGATGACTGGCTCTCAGTTTTGACCTTCAGAGGTGAGTTTATAGAAAACTGTATAAATATTAAAATTAGAGGTGAGGCTGAACTGCAAAGTTCATACCCAGATCTCATATCAAACTAGCCCAACACTTCAGTGCATTGGGAATGACTGATTTGGTTTGGGACCATCTCTAATTAAAAAAAATATATGTATCTAATAATCTCACATCATTCCCACTGCTATTTTTGCTATGTACCTTGCCCTAGGTCTCTCTCACTTATTTCAGAAGCCTGAGTCATACATTTGGGCTTTGGAGAATTGAGAGTTACAGTGAGGGTAGCTCATAATGAATACATAGTGTCCTTAGGAGAGCCCATGCACAAGCAAAGAGGGCGAGAGAAGAAAAATACAGCTGCAGTGAGAATCTACTCAAAAGCTGGCAAACAGAAAATACAACCAAAGTGATCAAGTCTCTAGCTAGGACACAGATAAAATTCAACCAAGCTGTGTTCATGGATAAGCAGGGGAAGAAGCAACAAAAGGGGGAAAGGGGTATCAGAGAGACATGAACAAGGGGACTAATTTATTCAAGAAGGCAGGAGAGAGGATTATCCATTTTTACCCGTATGAGTTTGCTGGAGGCCCACCTCTTTGGATCTCAGTGCTTCTCCCCACCCTCTGAATCTAGAACGACCTCCCTCACCAGTCCTCAGGAGCAGGGCTTTGATTTCTTCTGGGTCTGCAGTGTCATGATAACTCTGGGTACACCAAATACAAGTCTGGAACACAAGTCCAGAGTTATGATCCAAATTGATTGTACAAAGTAACACCCTTTCAGTGGCTGGAAGAACAGCTAGGAAGCTAAACCACTACACAATGTAAACTCTATGAGCATGAAATCAATTGAGTTCCTTAGAAGCATCTCATCTCACCAATCCTTGCTGATGATAAATTATGTCCTGTCAATAGCCCAGACACCAAGATGGGCAACAGAATCCATGACAGAGTAATTTGTCTTATCACCTGACAGTTCACCGAGATTGGAAGAAATAATTCCAGTAATAGTGGAGCTTCACAAACATATAGAAATCTTCAGTTAGAAGTTTCATCTTTAGACATTGTGGCTAATTGTTTTATTTTCTACTCTACAGCCAAAGGTTACATTTATATCAGATGAGACAGAATATCAAAATCAGTCTAATCTAAAATTATAAGATTCACTGTTAGGATTAACCCAGGCCAGAGCTCCTCAAGCACAAATCCTCCATTTATTTAACAGAACAGAGTCTCACCAGCTCAGGATCTTCCCAGACAATTTTTTTAATGTTACTTGAAAATCCGCAAATATCACTAAAAAATAAGGATGTATTGAAGTCTTCAGGAAAAGCCAGTTTATGTCTAAGGAGAGTGAATTGGTCAGGAAATTGGTTTATTTTTCCTACAATGTTGAGATTATTTTGTTTATATTTCCCATAGTACATTGATTTTGTGTGTGTTTGTAAGCTATCCTAAAATAATTTTATTTTTCTGAGAGAAAACCAAAACTTTCTAAATGAAATATGTGCATTCTGCAAATGCATAACATTTTTTTTTAAAGAACTGCTTACATTTAAAAAATTGATAAGAACTGTTCAAACCAATCCTACCACCATGGAAAGAGAGCCAGTAGTTGGTAGTCAACTACTTGGAGGTTATTTTTTTTTTCCCTTATATAAAGTGCAATGTGTAAATGAACAAAAAGAATTGTAGGAGGGAGGCAATTCATGATTAGCTTACTGTAACACAAATTGATGGTAGATGAAAGGAGGAGAATGTATGGTATAAGTAATAGGGGCCATAAAAGAACAAAAAAAAATAAAGACACTGAATTTCAGCAGAGATAATTTGTGTAGACACGCAAGAAGTGTTCACTGAAATCAATGGAATGAGGCAAGAGAGATAAAGGACACAGAGGAGAAATGGAAAGTGTTCCTAGGTAAATTAATGTATACCCAAAGGGCTGTAAGCTACCCAGCAATAAATATGTTTAGAGGGAGGGAAGAAGCAAATGAATGACCTATGTAGTGAAAAGAGTAATCAAATGGAAAGAAAAGGCACATACAAGGAGTAAAATAACAGATATAGAGGAAGGAGATGATGATTATAAATGTTTGTGACTTTTACTTACTAAGAATATTAAAAGATGAGACAACTGCCTGGATGAATGAGGAGGGAAAGAGAAAAACTTCAGTTTTCACACTGATAGTTCTCTTCAATATTCATTAGATGAAAAATAGAAACTAAATAAATTAAATAAAATAAACCAAAAAATCAAAATTGTTATGAGGTCAGAAATCTCCAAAGTGTCAAGTAAGGGTAACCACAATCCATGTTAGTTTACAGAGACTGATACCATGCCTTAAAAAAAAATAAAATTCTATTCAGTTAAATGGAGGGTTCCAGGAATCAGTGATATTATCTACTAATACTTCCTTCAGCAAAGCAGGGATAAAATGAGAGACTGAAGCATATAATAAAAAATAATGTCTTCCTCTGTGTCTCAAAATCGAGACTAGGAAGCAGCTTATGATATGCTAAGAGTACAAGTGACCTGTAAAGAAAGATGTAAATTCTCATAAGAAGCCATACCACAGCTAAAGCAAAAGTGACTTAGTTTCATACTCCTAAGCAGGATATTTAATTTCCATAAAATGCTGTGCATCCAGCCTCTGTATCCCATAAAAGAGCACCTATTCATACCTTATTGCCCCACTGCAGAAGGAGTTGCTCTGTAGCTC
Source organism: Irena cyanogastra (assembly GCA_013397155.1). NCBI lineage: Eukaryota > Metazoa > Chordata > Aves > Passeriformes > Irenidae > Irena > Irena cyanogastra. The sequence goes on from VWZV01007865.1 coordinate 190,462, forward strand.
TCATTATGCCATAAGCTCTCTCTTATATGGAAATTAGTTTTGCCTCCTCTGATGCTAAGGAGTATAATGCTTAAATTAGTTTATTCATGTTTTTTGGAGGAATTTAATGTTTTGGTGAAGACTTCCCCAGAACATTATAATTGTAGAAAGAGATCATTCTCTGCAAGCTCAGGTTAGACTTCAGGGAGGGGGGATAAGGAGAGAAGAAAATAAAATACAAAATCAACATCCAGTGATTCAATGGCTGGAAAAACTATTGATCAGTTGGGTCATTCTCTAAGCTCATTTCATTCTCTGTGTGAAAGAAAACAGCAGTCTTCTAGGAATAAAAGATACTCTTAAGGCAGCATCTTAATGCATTTCCACAAAGGGGCATGCTTTAAATCCTCAAGGAGCACTTAAAGTACTCATTTTTTAAGACACCATTTTAATACAGCTTTGGAATAGGCACATAATTATTGCTTTATGCTGCAGTACCAGATAGAAGCAAGAAATAATGGTCAGCTGGGCTAGGTGCTGAGCTAATAATAAGCCATAGCCCGCCTTCCTACTGAGGGGCTGTCAGGGTGAATAGCCAAAACAGACTAAAAAGACAGGATATATTTGGGAAACCATTTCACAGACATGGAGCAGACCTACTGAGAGGCTGAATGACTTGCCTAAGGTAACACTAGGGGCTTGATTCCAGACAGGAATACAATACAGACTTCCCAAGTCAATGACTAGCACAGAAAACATCCTTCCTTTCCACTGCAGCTATGCTCACATTTCCAGTAACACCTCAGGAAAGCCAGAGTTTTAGAAGCAGGCATTTCCCTTTTCTTAGGAGTCAAGTTAGAATCATAAAAACCAGGCTGGGCTATAAAATTCCCGTCTCTTATGTTTCTCCAAAAAACTGGAGACATCTTCAGTCCAACTGTGATGCGTCATTTTGTCAGATGGTGACACTTGGCACCCTGGAGTAGGCAGAGGCTGCGTGACTCAGCACTGAAGCACAGAACAGCACCTGGCAGTGCATGAAAAGAGGGAGGAATCTGCAGAGAAGGAGACACTTCATTTTCAAAGGTACTTAAGGTGCCTTTAAAGGTACTTAATACAAGCTTATGTACTGGAAGAACACGTCACATCTCTTTCCACATGCCTCCCTCCATGCCCAGGAAAGCACCCTTCTGCACAGCTGGACTGCTAATTACAGCAGTGCTTTCAGGTCTTAACCAACCACGAGTTGTGGCTCTGCCCCAGGAATGAAACATAATCAAGAGCTAATGCTTTTGAAATGTAACGGTCTAAATTAACAATAGTGAGCCATGAAGCATGAGAAAGAAGAGTCAGGAAGCAGCTGTAGGTCATCTAGTGGCTTCCAGAGGAAAAGTCTCCTGGCCTTCAGGAAAATCCTGACCTGCTTGGTCATTTTGGCCTGGTGAAGGGAGAAATGGAACAGTGAAATCTCTGTCTTTCCAGTGGTGCCTCACAGAGCTTTTAGCAGCACCATGGTGTAATAAAAGTGCTGAGCCAGAACATGAGCTCCATGGTCAAAGTGTGCACCTTTCAGTGGAAACACAGGAAGCAACATCTGTTAATAGTGTGTGGGAAGAAACCTTCCTGACAGCACTGGGTTCTCAGCTAGCCCTGTCAAAAACAGAGCAGTGCCCAAAATAAGCTTCAAAGCACCAAGTTCAGGAAAGGACATCCACTTAACAGAAGAGGAGAGGAAATGGGAGGATGCAGAACAAATGTGAAATTCCCTTTCCCTCTCAAGCTGGCGCTCTCTGCAGCTATTTTTAGGGAAAGAATCTTGGATCCAATATCATTTTCACATCCTTCTTAGGCAAGATCACTGCTCCTTGCTTGACTTTGAGAAACCATTCCTTAAAACCACAGCTAAAGAGAAAAGTCATTATGTGATCTGTCCACCAGTGCAACTCATTCTGAAAGAAACTGCAGCTTTTCACATTTCAGCCACTCTTTGGATATTTTAATGCCCTACGGCTCAAGTTGGTGCTTCAAAATATGAAATAATACATTTTGGGTGGGTTTCTTGGCTATTCAATCCACTCACAACCACAAATCTCTGGTTCTGATTGAAACAGAGGAACACTATCACTCATAGGCTCTGCCAGGGAGGGAGAGATGTGGGTGTCTACCTACTCTGCAGTTCAGAGCTGCAATTACAAGACACTTAAGGTTCCATCATTTACTTTGCAGCAGCAGCCATGACAATGCAGCAATGGGGTGTGGGGTGGGAGCAAGCCAAGAAAGTACCCAGAGTCCCAGTGCTGACTTTCAGACTCTGTGCACTTCTTTCATTTTTTTCCTACCTGCACTTGCGAAATTAGATCTAAAGCAAATATAACTACCTGAGCTGCAAACATACCTTGGGAATGTGGAATGAGCATACCCTTAGGCAGAGGAATGTTGGGAATGAGAACAACCTTTGGTAGCAATGTTCACTTCTAAAAATAGGTACGTAACAGCTGACAATAAGCATTTTTGCAAAGTATTGCTTTCAGATCCTATATTGGAACAGCTGGATTCTCTATCATTTTGCTTCTAGAGACAGTTTTTGGATTTCCAGAAACCCCTAACACAAAACTCATCAGCTACTAGAAAACTGACTGCTAAAGATTATATTGTTTGAAAAAAATATTTACAAATTCATTCATTTAAAAATAACTTTATCCCTCCGAACAGAGATAGGTAAGTTTTATTCTGAATGTTCTTGTAAAAATGTCTTCAGATTAAACCTATGAAATCTGGGAAATCTGGCATTTTTTACTTGACCCCTTCTGAGGTTTTCAGTGCTTTCTGGTTTGTTTTTTTGGGGTTTGTTTTTTTTTTTTGGTTGGGTTTTTTTGGCTTTTTTAGCTTTTTTTTGTTGTTATTTTTGGGTTTTTTTGTGGTTTTTTGGTACTCTTGTTTAGTTGGTTGTTGTTGTTGTTTTGTTGTTTGTTTGGTTTTTTCCTGAACCACTTGGAAATACAGAAAAAGAAAGAAAATATCATAATTTTTCCAGCTATGGATAACAATGCATTTCAAGCCCGAGGTGAAAACTTAGATCAGTTCTAATTTCATCTGAACCAGTCTATCCACTGCTATCAGCAGCCCAGGGCAGGAATGCTGCAATTGCCAGAAGACAAGGGAAAGGGAAAGGGCTATCAGTACAAATAAAGATTGTATCACAGAAACCCTGGATTTACAGCAGAGAGAGTGGCAGTGCTTCTCTGTATATGTGCTTGTGTGGTTGCACTTCTGATTGTAAGAGAATTACATCTGTAGTTCTTGTTTGCTTGGTGCTGCATTGTGGCTTTCTTATTATTTCTCCCGGCTTGTTTGACTCCCAGACCACAACTCAGATTGCAGAGATGATTAAAAATATCCACTTACATGAGAGCTAAAGTGCTACAGACAAAACCGAAATGTGTTACAAAGTAAAGAAAATAGAATTCCTATTTCTACTGTGTTATCTTCTTCAGTTCCTTTATCTTTTTATTTTAGTATGAAAATGAATATTAAAAAAGGTAAAACAAGAGGAAAAAAAAGTAAATAGCATAAAATAAAATCTGAAATTCTTGCTTATTTGCAAACAACCAAAGGCACACAGTTATTTCTGTGGCATTCCTACATATTCTATTTCAGAGATACTATCTCTATACACTCAGAAAAAGAAGGAAATTAATTTTTGTGACTAGCCTTTTTCAATCAATGGCACTAACTAAGATACTTTATTTAGATTTTTCTACAGTCTTTCACACATTGTTCACACCCCAAACCTGCATGTAGCAATACATGTAGCAGAGACTTTGGACTCTGGTCTCGGAGGAAAGCCCCAGCACAGCTCGTGCACTAAGCCCCAGATTCTGTGCAGAGGCTGATGCTGGGCAAGGCTGAGGGACCACTGCCATAGGCAAAGAAGCCTATTCCTAACGTGGCTGAGCCAGTGGAAGAGGAAGCATTTCATCCACACAGACTGTGTGAAGCATGTCCTCCTTTGAGGAACGGGCTTTGGTCTGCACAGCTGACAGCTAAGACACAAAATCCTTATTTTCATGCAATGGAGACAGTGCAGCAACCTGAGATAGCTCTCCACCCTAGCACTCTGTCAGACATCAGGCACATGTGCCAGTACTGACATAACATCTACAAAAAAAAGTTTCAGCCTGGATCCCTGGATTTCAAGCATGTACATACATGTATGATTAATCCTGCTTGTCAGTGATCTTATTAAGGGATAACTTTTCTTTGAGCTAAACAAAGAATCATTGTCCTTGCACAAAATTGTAGTATTGTCCTCAGGGGACAATATCCCCCTCAGGGGATTCCCTTTTTTTTTTCCCCCAGAGTGTATCCATCTTTGAAGCAAAACTTCCTTTGATTTTAGGAAAGCACAGATCATGCCACAGATGACCTCACTGTAGATGAGTGAGATGAATCTGGTCCTTGATTTGGGAGGCTGCTACTTTGAATGAGTGGTGTAGCTAGGAAAAAACCAGTTTTCACATTGCACATGCTCCATGTGAGTGCTGCAAGGGCACTCACAGACCATTTCCCGTAGAATGGACAGGACAGCCCCAACCTGTGACTGCCAGCTCAACTGCACAATCATATCAGAAGGACTTCAGTCCTAAAATGCACAGGCCTCTGTTTTCTCCTAAGCTCCCAGCAGTTATTGAAAGAATTTTTCTTGTTGTCATGTTCTTTCAACAAAAGTACTTTTCTTAGAGGTTTAGTGTACTCTTACTCAACTCTTAGCAAATCAATGCCAAGGAAATAACACAGGAAATTATTTTTTATGCTTTGACTATTCTTATTTTCTGTCGAATCAGAGTGATAAAGCAAGAAAATGCCTATTTATTTTCGCAATGCGCTCTTGATTAGCATCCAAATATTGTGAAGAATCTGAACGTTATTAGGCAGAGGTTCCTGACAAAACACACTTCCACAAGTCAGAACAATTTGTGATTGTATCTGTTGTAATTTTTTGTTCTTTTGAATGAGTGCCTTGAACATTGGAGGCACTGAGGGTCACTGCAAACTCTTTAGGTCTGTCCAACAACAGCGATGTCTGCTGTGCTAGTTATGGCCTCTTAATTCTCCAGTAAGAGCTGCATGCTGAAATTATCTGATGGGGAAAACATGTATCCAGTAAATCCACTCTGACTTTATACATATATTTCCTCTGAAACAAACATATCTGAAAAATTGTACATGGTGTTACTTCCTGGGGCTTTCTTTACAATGCCACAATGCAGGTTAATACTTTCTTTCAAGGAGAGGCAATAAGAGCCTGCCTTCTCATGGCTTTTTGCATTAAATAAATTGGCAACCCACTATAGTAATTTAAAACATTCATATACTACTATGTAGGACTATTTTCTGATACTAAAATTTGTTGCCCATTTGCTTCCAATTACCATGTTTGAAATATAGGATTTTTCTTTTGTAACTTAAAAGAAATCCCAAACTAATGTAGTTGTGAGGGTTGAAGCATGGAGGTGTGAGTTGAAATCTCAATAAAACAGTAACTTTTTTAAGATTGCCATTTATGGGCTTTGGATTAGTTACAATTTGGGTTTCACAGGATGTGCTTTTGTTTAGAAACATTCTGGCATAATCCACAGTTAGAGGCAAAAATGTCCATTATGAGGCAATGTAAAGTTACCAAATTGATTTCCTGCTGTATTTTTAATGACATTCTTTTGCATTTGCAGCCAGTGGCCTGAGCCAAGGGGGTCATTGGTGTCCCAGGTATTAAAAAAAGAACCAGAAACTGCATGTACTAAAATACACAGGCTCCAAATAAACAAGGCAGACATAAAGCCAGGAAGCTTTAAAAGGATTTTCTGCGTTCTTTAAACCCAAGCAAGTAAAAATAATAGTGATGCAATGATTTCAGACCCTGAAAATATTTACTATGAAAGTGGATCCTTAACTTCCATTAATATCCTAAATGTTTTCCAAAGTTTTACTTTGGCAGTTTCTTATATATTCAGACCAGGATTTAGCTTCAGAGAAACAGAAATCTAGAAACAATATTCTTGATCATTTCAAAAAGCTGCATCACCCTTGTAAAACAAAGTGTGGGTTTTGTGTCTCAGAGCACAGCCAGTAAATTAATTCTGAGAAGGTGGCACTATTTTATAAACTGCATATGTGCATATTGGGGTCTTTCAGCCTCAACTTGTACCTATTGCCACCACAGAGACTTATAAAACTTCCTTGAAGTATATAACACTTGAAAGTCTTATTTAAAACTATTAAAAAACCCATTATTGTCTTAATAATGCTATTAACATTTGGGTTTTTAAACACTGGATTTTATCTAAGATTTAAAAGTATTTTTGAGTGCACCATGTAGAATATACATCTGTACCTCTATATTGAAATAAAAAGCTGTTTATTTTAGTATAAAGAACCATGAAAGTACTAGGAGCACACAGTATGAATAAGATCGCTTTTTGCATTTGTTTAGTTATCAATGATAATTTCTAGCAAGTTTTCATGTGAGCTATTGATTACTCCCTGTCCTATCTCAGTAAATGAAAGATGGTGATACATAGTCACTATGAAGAAGGATTTCACAACCAAACTTTGACTTTTTTCCTATAGATTTCTGTTTTAAGCAGATCTCTTTCTATCATGGGACTGGACAGCCCATATGTCCCCGAGGACATGGGATGGTGTGCTGTTACTATGACTGACCAAAGGCCAAATGCACTGACCAAAGAAGTTTTCTGGAAAAATGCAGGAACTTTTGAAATTATTATTTTCTAAAAGGAAACAGTCAACATTAAATATACATATGCAGATATATATAGATATATATATGCACAAAAATGTGTTAAGTGTGAAAACCTGAGACTAAAAGAAAATGTTTCAAATGTTGTTTTGAAATGCTAAAAATACAGCTATTTCAAAATGAAATATTTTTTCTTCATTTCAGCATTCCTGAAGAAATATTAACCTGAAAACTGCTGATATTTAGATCATTTTGCAAAGAAAACATATGTCAGAATATCAACCTTTCCCATGGAACAGGAATTTCGAACAGCTCTAATCAGCTCCATTTTCATTAGCTTGTGCTCTGAGGTTTGTATCTGTCTTCAAAACAATTGCTGTTGGCTTTTTGTCACTCAGAAAATAAAAGCCTGGAGTCCAGAGATAAGGGAGAGCTCTCACGAGTTCCCCTAACCCATTCTCCTCAGTTCCATGTAAACCTGATACAGGTGTTACCAAAAAACTACCCTGAGCAATGATCTGCTTTTTTTCCAGATGGGGCAGAGTCATGGTGTATCCCCTTAAATTTATACTTGTTCTTTCAGCATCAAGTAAGGATTCACCTCACCTAGTCTATTGTTATCAGAAAGTTGGGCACCCAGTTAAGCCAATCAGCCATTCTCTGTTTAAAACTGCCGCAGAGAAAGGATTGTCTGTCTGTCCTCAATATCCACAGTCCCTGAGAGAGGAAGATTTATCCGTTGTGGAATATGCAGAAGGACACATCTACCCAATGCTAGCTCTCTCCTTTGATTACCATGGTGAAAAGTAGATGAAACTAGATGCTTGCCTTCATTTTTCCTTAGGTCTTCATCTAGACATTTTATGTAGTGAAGAACTTTACTGTGGGATTCAGTATTAGCACCTTATACCTTTCTGTATCTCCTTTCACCTGAGAACTTAGTGCTTTAGAACCCCTAAGTGGTTGTGATTTTTGATGGGATTTTTTTTTAATATAGTTAGTTGGGCTGAATATTAAATACAAATGACATAACAAAATTTAACATTCAGTCTTTGCTGCTGATGGTCTGAGAATAAGGGACAAGTGAGGGAGAAGGATGAAATGGAATTAAAAGATGCTGCATTATCTTTGGCCTAAGAAGATACTAGTAAGATGTCCACCCACAAGCAAGTGTCCTCAAATAATATAATTAACATCTTAAAAGAGAATGTTTATGAAAGCTGAAGGGCAACAAGGGAGCAGAACCAGTCAATATTAAGTGGTGAAATAAAAAACTGAAGAATGACATAGGATGTGAAGAGAGACGTAAAGAAACTTGGATCCCTACAACCTTCTTTATTCTTTTTGAACATCAACATGAAGTAAGTGAACTGACAGCTCTTTTCACTTTTGAACATCCTTTTCCCTGTACCATCCTGAGTCATAGAGTGAAGCTCTAGGTCAGTGTTGCAAACTGCAGAAACTTTGTACTTTTTGCCTCTGTTCAATATACGTAGCTTCAGTGGCATCAAACACCTTCAACAAATCAAGACTTCAGGACATGTATTGTTCAATATACTACAGAAGATTCTGAGCTGTAGGAACCCCATGAAAAGAATCAATCTTTTTTTTTTCCTTTTTTTTTTCCCCCAGATGAGACAGGAAAAAGAAAAGGGAAAAAAAGACATTCCAGAACATTGGACTATAAGAGCAGATTGGACTACAAGAGTAGACAGCTTAGTGAAATTCAATTTTGATGGAATTGCATGAGAATCCTTGTCTACCATGTGGATTCTAAATTCAAGCTGCAGTAGTTATGAGAAAGCATGAAGATCAGGGTACTGAGATTTGATAAAGAGCTGGTGCAGATTAACCTCTGAATCTGTGAATCATCTCAGTTGCTGTATATGAAGCAAAATATGCATATGTATATAAGCAAAATATGAATGTCTAGATACTGACACTGAAAATTAGATGTTTGATTTTTATCAGAGGAAAGATGGACATAATGATTACTGGAAAGCTAGAGATAGGAGGAAAAGACTGAACTGACTTTTGTATACTAATACATGGCACGTCCAGCTTTCACTGAGATGCCTTTTATATTTCTTTCTTTTTAACAACATAAGCATGTGTAAAAACCAGTAAATATGAGAAATTGCTTATTTCAGAACTGTTAAAATTGGTTAAACTCCCATGCTAAAATTAATCCCCATGAAATTCTGCAATAAGAAAACTTCAGTATATGTGAGTTTTTTGAGATTCAGGCAACATTTGGTCATTTACCTGGTCAATATATAACAGCAACATTTAGAGATTCTGAGACAGAAACTATGATCCATGCTTTATAGTCAAGATCAAACACTAAGAAAGTGTGAAAGGAAAAAACAAAAAAAAATTACATTTTAAAGCAGTTCAAAGATGCCCAGATTCCTAGATATGTTACAAATGCATGTGTATTTTACATATGTATTACCTCTCTATATAATATAAGTATTTTGATGGTGGTGAATATATAAGTTTTTTCTCTATCATTCTCTAAAAATGAAAGTTAAAGGAAAGAATTTAATGTGAACTCCATTTTGGAACAAACCCCTTTGATGAATTTCACTCAAGTGCTGTTGATGGAATTATTTGCACTTTGCTCTTTCTGGGAAGTCAAGATGCTTTTTGTTTGTTTGTATGTCCTTTAAACCACCAAATTTAATTGTTTGCTTCCCTGGCTGTAATGAAATAAGAAGATAATGAGTTTTTCATTGTTCACTAATTGTCTACTAAAGATGAGACATAGCCAACTGTAAATTGCTGCTTTACTGTAATGTTTGGATATTTCAGTGCAAATAGTCACAAATACATCTGTTCCTGCATAAAGTGAAATGCCTGTGTTATGAAAACAAGCTGATGTAGACAGCAATAAAAGAATAACTCTGATGACTTCTGTTGATTAGGATTTGGTGTATTGTTTTGATGCTTTTGACATCTCAGAAAATCGCTGGCATGTTTCAGCACCATAAAGACAGGTGATATTTCAGCAGCTTTTCTTGCTCTACAGTATTTAGAATTTGAAACCTGGAACTGATACTCACAGATAATATAAATCCTAGGATCTAAGTTACTTTGCAATGCAAAATGACAAAACCTGTTAAGGCTCAACAGGCACCATCTTTTTCTTATCGTGGATGGTTCTAAAAATAAAGGTTCCCAAGACGAGTTAAGCATTAAAGTTATGTTAACTTTGAATTTCCTGGCATGTGTCTTCTCAGCTTTTTCTCTATCTGTTTTTAGAATGGGGTAGATTTAACATTCTAATCTGATCCAAACTTCCCTCAAGGATCCAGATAGAAATTTTAACCCTATTGAGTATAATGGCAGTTTTAGTATTGATATAAAACTGACTAGGATTTCATGTTAAAATTTGCAATCAGATCATCCATAATGTATAAGTTTCAGTTCAAAGGCAGAAAATGACTGTTTCATCATCCTCTGGAACAGGAAGGTGTCAGTAGACAATGTTTCAAAATGGACTTGATCCAAAACTCATAAAAGAAAAAGAACAGACTTGTGTAAGGAAAACAACTGGCTCTTGTAGATTGTTGGTGACTTTGATAATATACAGTATGACCACTGCTCAGAATTATACTGGTTCTTCTTAACAGACCAGTTCCCTTTAATAGAACACACAACCTACCCCATTTGAAAGAGAAACGTGTTTAATAGTTATTTAATGACCACAAGACACTCTACCATGATTTCACAGGAGAAAAAAAAAATTATTTAATTGAAGCAACAATTCACTTTGTAAAAATCTGGCTGTGAACATTTTGACTTAGATTATATTATAATTATTACTAATACAATGTATTTTGATTTCAGATTATCTAAACCAATTTTTTTTCATGAGTAATTGAATTTGCATGTTGTTTATTTATTTATTTTCTGAGCCCTTTCACCTATTATTTCTATTTCATTAAAGAGAAAAATGAAAGCAGAGATAGTTCACAGATTGGAAATTGCTATGATTAGCCCATGCTAGCAGGACCATTTTAATATTTACTCTTATTTTATATCTTTATGTATTCATATACATCTTATCTATAAATATGAATATTTTATGTAGATTCATATTATGGGCCATGTTTGTAGTCACTGGCATCTGGTGCATTGCTTTGGTAAGAAGGGACAAAGAAGAGTAACTGAAAACTAGCAGGGCAGGTGCCTAAATGCTTTTAAGAATAAGAACAAACTAGAGGGCCAGGCAATCACTGCTTCATTTTTTATTAGCCCCAAATACAAAGATAGTCTTGGGGCCATCTCTGAGTGTGCTGTTTGGAAAAGGGACAGTATTTTTCCTAGGATTTATGGTTTAATCAAGGCCTTTGAGTCCTCCCAAGCCAATGACCATTTAGTTTATAGCAATCATTTTTGGCTTAAGCCCAGAGCTGTAGCTCACTCTCAGAGCAAAGAAGCAAAGCTTGTCCAACTGAAGCACCTGCAGCAGAAGAGGTCCCAGGTCCCAAATCAAGCACCCTGTTCTCAGGCAGAGGCTGCTGCTGCCTGTGACTGAAGAAACAACAAGCAAAATACTGTGTAAGTGCTCACTATGATGCAGAAAAAAGGATTTGGTATTCTTAACAGCATGAAGAAATAAAACAAACATAAAGTCTCAAAAGGGAAGGAGAAGAAATCACATTAAATCCAAATTCACATTCACTCCAAGTCTCTTGGTGTTGGCATGGTTGAGAGGAAGCACACACATCTATCCATGTTTCTCCACAAATGAAAATTTTGTGAAGATCTTGCCAAGCAACCCAGGAATCTCCAGAAGATACAATATCTGTTACAGAGGGTAAAGTTCACGCAGCCATGACGGGACTATTCTGAATTAAACTACACAAACATTTTCCATGCTTCCTCATTATTAGTGGCTTTAATAACAGTGGTGTCTATACATAATACTTCTTCTAAATGTGTGTGCTTTTGCTACTTGCAGGGGCCATTACAGTTGCTCACAGTAAAACAGATCAACATTTTTTTCACCAGTTTCCATCTGCCCTCCACTGGAGGTCTATGTCCATTTCTCATTAAGACTCTGCAGGGATTAGAACTGGTATTTTCCTGCCACAGAGAACCTAAAACACAACGAGTGAGCCAAACTTTTTCAATTACTTTGTTACTTGTCTACTTGAAAAATATAATTAAAGGAGTACCAGGATAAACATATATGTGTGTAGGTGGGTATTTATCTTTGCTTAGTGGTGAATAAACTATTTGAGTTTATGCTCAGCACTTATTATCAGGCAAACACTGCTAGTCATGATAGTGTTTACTGCCTGACTAAAAGAAAAAACCCATTAAGGAAAATACTTGGTATCATTTGTAAAATTCAGCCTATCTTCAGCCCTATGCTGAAATGAGATTCTTTTCTGTTGATTTCTCAAGAGAAGGGGCTTGTCCACTATGAAGACTTTCTTGTCTCCAGAGGACCTGGTTTTGTTTGCTGTTTTAACTGCTGAGACTTTTGTCTTAAGCTGGCTGGGCTGTTCCCAGCACAGTGGAGAGGCTGGTTTTAAGGCCCACCATAGGAGCATCACAACAGTCCTGCTAGTGTAGGCTGCTGGATGCATGCTTTGAATTAATGTGTCTCTACAGACCACAAACCCTACCCAGCTACTGCCAGTGAAGACCTCAGCAAAATGCCAGGCAACTCTTCCTATTACGCTTTTTTCTTTGTGTCCTACATCCTGAGTTAAATTTTGCTTCAATGAATTTGAAGGTGACTTCTCATAAAATGCAGAAGAAAGGAAATATTAAAAAAAGACAGAAAAACCATAATTAAATTTCTTCACATAGGGTAAAAGAAAAAATGTGATTCCTTTGAAAAAACATATAACACTTATTTTTTCTAATTCTTTTTCTGCTCTCTTTATTTATTGCATATTTCAGCAGCTACTATCAGGTGATGAGTCTATCAAATGATAATGTAACTGCTGACTTCATTTATTAAACTTCACAAGGGCCAGGCATGGAGTGTAAATAGAAAAATCACTATCTCTGGATGCCAACAATGATAATTGCAGCTACAGTTACTGTGAAGGCAGTGGAGTGCTTTGGAGAGTAAATGAGAGACAGGGTTTTTTTCAGTAGATAAACATCCTGTTGTAGTTCTGAGTGAGTGGAGAGATAACACAAACAACACAAGTGTTTAGAAAATGCACTCTTTATCATTTGAATAGTTGAAGGAAACAGGTAGGAATTATAAAGTCAAGTAAAAATATAGGAATGATTATTGAACCCTGATCAATAAAGAGATACATGGTCTGATTTATCTCCAGACCAACACTACATGGAGAATGAATTTTCAAGTTACATCTCTGCATTATTCAAAAAGTAACTACCTGTGTCTAGCACAGCTTTCTCCTCTGCCTGCCCAAGGCTCCCTCCAGTGCATTCCCACAGATATCTTCCAGCATTTATGACTCCCATCTATCACTCCAATTCTAGAGGCTAAGCTCAATGCAACATAATATTTAGAAGGGTTTCAGCAGGGAATGTAAGACAGAGGATGGACAATTCATTACAAAGAAAACAAATTTGGGCACAAACTGTAGAGGTCTTGTTTTCATGAACAGACAGGGTTCAGATGCAAGCCTTGAGGTGTTTGTCACAGAAACACTTTATGACTAAAACTGCAAATCTTGGGACACTGCAAAGCAGCAGAAAGGAAGTTGCACCCTGCAGTTTACAGACAGTCCTGGGTGGCTCTTCCATCCAGTGAGAGTGAGCAGACCTGCCATTGTTCTGGCAGTTGGAAAGTCATTCATTCATCACTCCACTCGAGGCCAGCGCTACAAATAGCCAGCAATGGGATCTCCAAATCTTTTCCAGAACCTTGTCTCTTGCTTTTGCAGGAGATGCAAAGGAATTAGTGAGTCCTACCGCCAGCCCTGAGAGCACCAGAGAGGGCAGAGTTCAAAAGCTGGCTGTGCTTCCTCTCTGAGTGACTTCTGCAGCCTCAAATAGAGAAAGTTTAATTGTTTACCAACATCAATTGGGAGCAAGCAGTCTTCATTACAAACCACCATCCTTTTACTAGGGCCAGCTGGATCAGACTGTTCATTTCTGGCTCAACTTCTGAAGAAACAAAATGTTAATAATACTATTTCCCCATTGTGTATCTCAGATAGAATGTATTTTAGCAGCAAAAAGATGCTGGTTTCTTATTATCCATCTTATGGTAAGATGAAAGGCTGAGAGAGTTGTTATTTCTGAACGAACTTGAAGGCAGAAATTACTGTCTTTTTTTTTTTTTTTTTCCAGCAGTGAAAAAAAAAACAAAACAGATTTTGGGGCAGGTGTTAAAGAGCCAGATGCCATTGAAAAATTAATAAATCTTCAAATAATAGCAAGAGTAACTTCTCAAGTGAACTCAGACTAAAGTTTTTTTGGTAGTGGGTCAAGCTAACATATGGTCTGCTTAGACACTGAGATGACAGACAGAATCTGAACAGAAGCAATCAAAACAAAATCTGTTAAGGAACAGACAGCAGAAATATGATCAGTGAAGGCAGGAAAATTAGATTGACAGCTGAGAGAGGCTGATAAATGATAAATAAGCAATTTGGCTTTTTTTTTTTTTTCAATTCAAGCAATTGCCCCCTGCTATACTATTTCATAAGCTTTGGATATCTTAACAGGTTGATAATAGGAAACTAATTTAAAAGTAAATATCCTGTTTCCATAGGGAGTATAACACAAAGCATCACTGATTCTGTTTCCAATATGATACACTTTTTTCAGTTGCCTGAATTTAATATCTCATTGGCATCAATATAAAGTAGATCTTGATATATTTCTATATCCATTTTTGCCAGACTCTCTGCCATGTCAGACACTGCTGAACACATGGTGGAACTGAAAGGCCCAAACAAATCCAACAGGCAACTGCAGCAAGAGAGTCTCAGCTTTGGCTTTCCTGGTTTGCCAATTCTCCTGCAACACTTCCTGGGAGAAGGTCAGAAAAGGTAAGTGCAGCAACACAAGTGTTACCCTTCAACTCCTGTCCCCTTGTTGATGTCCATTGCCACCCCTCAAACAAAAACACACCATGCAGAGCTGAAAGAGCAGAACAAGAGCACTCTTCACCTGCTTCAACACAGACTCAGCTTATTTCAAACACCCTTTTGAAGTAGCTACCCAAGTACATTATGCAGATCTGGCAATATTCAATATATACAGCAAAACATGGATTAGAAACTATAGATGAAATGGAACAAATGGAAAACCTTCTTCTTACGTCAGTGAAATTAAAATATCTAGCAAAAAACAAACATGCCTTTGCCATGAGTAAATGACAAGCAATGAATAGTCTTAATTCAGGCTTTTCTTGAATTCATACCTAGAGTAATCAGTTTGTGAAAGGAGGATATTTAGTTGAAAAAGCAGTCAAGACTTCAGTTTAGAGGTATCTGTTCTTGCACAGGTGGAAATATATCTATATTTATTTATTTGTGAAGGTATTATGAAGTCAAGGAATTTCAAAAGATTCATCAGTTAGCCAAAGTAGCTTCCCACCATCTAATTTATAAAAGAGCAATAAACTTTTGTGAGCTATTTGCTAACTCTACTGTGCCACTCCACAGCTGGCAGCTACAACATATAGAATAGCAGTTTCTATGACCTCATGTTCATGCTTTCAGAATTGCAAGACTAATGAGAAAAACTTAAAAAGTTAATCTTGGCTGATCACACTCTCAGCAGTTGCATTTCTTAGAGAAATGTTAATTTTCATTATGGACAAATTAATTAATGATTTCATATTATATGTAAAAACAATAAGTGACCTTGAAATACTGAAAACAAAGCTCAAAACAGACTGTGAGAAAGTGAGATTTAGGTGCCATGTAAACAAATGTATGTATTCCAGAGAGGTGACTAAAACCTGACCACATCCAGAGAAATTGAAAGTTCAATGTTCAGTAAAAGGAGCTGCACCAAGGCTTTATGGATGAGACTTCAGCACTGATGGTCTCCTGACTGGCAGCAGGAAAGAAGAGACCAGATCTGGGTGCTGGCTCTTAAATGAGAATAGAATATCTTGTGCTTGCTTTGACAAGCCAGAACTAGAACCAAATCCCAGGTTCTGAAATAAGCCTCTCACAGCCTTACTGTGCCTCAGTAAGGCCTGATTTCCTTCTTTGCACAGCATCAGGGTGTGAACATGAGGGACAGAAAACTTCTCACCCTTGGGCTGTATTGCAATCAGGTGTTTAGGGTCCTCCCTGGGGATGCAGTTTTTTTTAAGAAGGTGTTTAACTATGAAGATCCAGGGCTTCTTTTGAGCTACACCTCCTCACCTCATTTAGGTGCCTAATTCTCACCACACGAAAAGCATTTAGGACTCTCCATCCTTTACAGCATTTGTTTGGTTAGTAAAGGTGACTTCCCAGCCAGAAATAATCAGACCATCATGCTGTGGCCATGCCAGGGCTCCCACCTCACTCACCAACAGCTGGGGAGTCACAGCTGGATTCCCAGGGATCCGTCAGTGAAACACTGGAAATGGAAGTGCCAAAAATGGGCAGGGTTAACAGGGAAACCCCTTGGTAAGCAAAACCTTCTGTTGGTAAAAAGTGGCATTGCTTCTCTTTCCTTACAAGGACTCATTAAATTGTCATGGCTAGGTGCTCAAGTTAAAAGGATGGTTATTCAACAATTAGAACAAAAATTAGCCAAATACACAATGGGATGGAGATGCATCTTACGAAGACTTTTCTCCCTCTGAGAAAAAAAAAAACCAAAATTCTTTGCCATTCTTTGTCTTATTAAAGCTTAAATTAATAAAACCTTTCTCTATTTTTATTCTGCATGCAGTTCCAAGTTGCATATTTGCATTTCAAATTAATTTCTATTAGTGGTTTTCTACACTTCCATGAATAAGGAGTTGGATTCCAGAATAAGAATACTGGACTATTATCCCAGAAATGAAATGTCAGGATGTATGTATTTACATTTCCTAAAGAATATATTCCCTAGTGTCAAAAATATGATGAAAAAAGGTATAATACACATGAGATATGATAGTATGAGATGTATAGAATTTTTAAGTCCTCTGAAAAACCAAGAAAATATTTTCTGCATAGAGATAGAGAAAACAATTTTCAAAATAGTAGAACAATGGGATGTACTTAAGTCTGTATTGTCATTTTCAAGTGTCATCAAATGGATTAAAAACTCCATAAACTCCACACAGATTGCATGAGTTAACTATGTTCAGATTATGATTTACACTGGAAAGAGGATTATCCCTGCAGTGCAATGGTGGATGTTAAAATCAAAGTAGGGCTTCCTTTTCATCCAGTTGAAATGAAAACAGCTTAAACTGGACTGACTGGTTCATGTAAGGTAGAGATGAAAAAGGATGACCTGAAAGATGGAAACTCTAAGGTCTATTCAATAGTGTTTTTCAGATGGATGACTGTAATTTTATGTTTCCACTATGTTACATTATAACATGAGCCAAAATCCATTAGATTCTTTCTTTTTGTGGAACTACAGGGTTGGGAAATGTTTCTGATTGGAACTCAAAACACACACACCTCACTCAAGAATGTCACTCTGATAAGGTTCAAGAGCTCTCCCAGTAAAACACTTACTTTGTGTTACACCCACAGAATTAAAGGTTACCATTCCCCATCTGAGCTGCAGTCAGTGTTCATCTCAATAGGTGAGCTGTCTGCTACAACAGAAAATCAAAGTGCTTAGCTGAAACTTTCTGTTGTTTACTTTTTCTTAAATCACTTCAATTGGGTCATTTGCAGCTCTCAAAAATTTCACTTAATCTCTTGCCTTAGTTGACCAAAAACATCCACTTTTTTGGACTTTTCTGGACTTACCATAAATGCCAAAAGTCCCAATTCCAGTGATGCATGGACCAGTAAGAAATTTATGTTAGTCCTCAAAGCACATTGGTTAAAAAGTCCATTTCTCTCAGTGGCTGCCTGCTTGAAGCTGTCTTTCTGCAAAAGTGAGACACCAGACAATTTGATTTTTGCCATTTGAGAACTGCAAAGTAGTAGTAAATATTTTACTATCCATTTTATGTTTTTTAGTAAATGAAGTGCATAAAGCAACTAAAGAGATTATAGCATTTTCTGTATTTCTATTCCTTCTTTACAGCCCCTCAAACATTAGGTGAAAATCTGTAAGTTTATCTATAATGTTCAATGATACAGCACATAGATTCTAATAGATGGTATTACAGTGCACAGATCTCTCAAAGCAGAGGCTGATGAGAATGGATTTCACTGCACGTGGAGTTGGAAATGTACTTGTCAACTACGCATTTCAACAATATTAAATTCATAATAAAAAAACAAATAGTCATTCTTTGTGTAATTCCATGGGATTGCTAAAGTATCTGGCTGCCACTCTGAAAGAAATGGCTTATTTGAAAATGATGTTTTTTCCATACCACAGCCTGCATGGGAAGAACTGCAAAACTGCTCTACTGAGAACTGATTTTAACCCTATGTTCATTAACACAAACATTTGAAAGAAGAATTTTTAAAACCAGTGATAAACTCCCATTCAGTACTGAGTGTGTATAAAAAATACTTGATGGAATAATTTTTAAACACTTTTTTTTAATCACTTCTTGTATCTCTTTGCCCTCCCTAATTACTTAGTCAATATCTGTGGTGTGGAATTCTGTTTGCCAGGGAAAGCAATCAATGATATCATGAGAATGATACTCGATCTGAACTTACTTGCTTGGATTTAGATTTCAGGTTGGCTGAGCCACTCTCAAGATGTAAGGTGGCTGCAATTTTCAGTTCACACTAGAGACAGTCACAAGTAAATTCAATATTGAAATATGGTTAAGCATTATTTTGAAACAACTTCAGCAGCAGTAAGCTGTTCAGAAGTGACCAGAGAGAATATTTTTGAGCTATTTCATTACTTTGAAAAAGGAATTTTCAACAGGATTCAACCATAAAATGTTCAACCAACTGAAGAAGCAAGAAAGCAAAATACTTGCCTTGCTGATTAACACACAGTATATTTATGAGCAGTCCTGGCCCTTGAGTTGAAATTAGCAAAGATGATGAAGCCACCACCAGGTGACTTGACCACCACAGTCCCTCAGGACATCCTAGGATTATAAGACACGGAGCTAATGAAATTCCAGACATTTGGTGGGTTAAGTGAGTAAGAGGGAAATTGCTTCTTAGGAAACTGAGACATGAGACAGTCTGGATAATTTCAGTTCCATTTTACTAAGGCTGCTTTTGAGGTGAGCATGATGGCTCTATCACTCAGACACTAGTAGTTCTCTAAGGACTTCTTACAGATCTGCCTCCAAGCTAGGAGAGCCAAGTGAGATGGTTCAAACTATAAGAAGGAAAAAATCATAGCAGCTCCAGTAACTGCATTATTCCTCGCCTCTCTCCAATGTCCTTGCAAGACTTAGGGGCCCTCCTAGCAAAGCCTGAGTAGCCCAGAGCAGGCTTCAGAGAGCATCTAATCTACACCAAAAGTATCTCTTGTATATCTTATTTTTCTTAAAGATACTCTACCCTGGACTAAGAATATTGCAGTGATAAAACCACACTGGCTGGTGCAGACACACAGCGTCCTACAACCATCAGACCACGATCACAGACAAGATCACATGGGATAAAGGGGAAGTCAGAAGGTCTGTAGTCCAACCTCCTGCTCCAAGTGGGATCAGCTGTGAGATCAGACCATGCTGCTCAGGACCTTTTTTGAGCTCCCTTGATTGCACCCACAGCACTCACTGCAGGTTTGTAGGAAGGCACTGAGTTTGCAATTCAGTGACTCGGTCTCAGCCAAGAGCAAAAGATAGAGAAGAGTGGGAATGCTTACAGACTCTTAGTTAAGCTATCAGATGAAAAATATTGATTTTGATTTACATTAGGCATGAACAGGCTCAAGCTACAGGCAGCTGTCTGTCCACAACACAAAGCTGATGCTCTTACTAAAGCACCAGTCATGTCTGACTATGCAAAAATGACTAAGAGGTGAGAAAAAAGTAGTTTACCAAGAATTGAAATGTACCCGTAGGTGGATGGCAAATCTAGTTTTGGCAGTAGGACTGAATGTATGTTACACAGCATATATGCATTCCTATCCTGCTCTGCTAGTGGGTACTTTTCACCTCAGTATGTCTGTCATGCAAAGACCAACACAGAGCCCCAGAAAGAAGGAAAGATAAAGAAGGAGCAGTCCCCTGACAGCAGAGAAGGAGAGAGAAATACAGCCTTTAGGTTCAGAGGGATGTAAATGGAGTGGTTTGAAGAAAGTAGGAGTGAGTTATCCAAGGCAAAGAGAAAGTTCATAGGCAAGGATCTGTTATACACAGCTTGCAAACAGCAGCCTGTGATTTATTAGGAATGCCCACTTTATTGCTGTAAGACCTAAGCAGCGTGGCTTCCAAAGTTTCCAGTTTCACAAACACATAGTAGATTATGCTTGTTTTTCTCTGGCCACATGTGTGACCCTGATCCACAGCTCAGTGGAAGCAGCATTAGAAAAATACTCACTGCTATAAAATCACAAAGAGGTGATAAGAGTCTTTCTTCACACAAAGCAGATATGATGAGTGCTTTTGAATAAGCTACACTGCTGGAGTGATTGTATTGATTGGGAAAAGAGGGATAATCATGCACTGATTTCACTTTTTTTTTCTTTAAATCAGATATGCTCCTGAATTTTCTAAGCAAGAAACTCTAGTGGATAAATTTATTACAACAGTATAAATTTATGCACTGACTGAGGCAGTTGTAGCTAGTATTTTTACCTTTCCTGTCTCAAATTTTTTTTGCAGAGTGACAACATTTGTGATCCTTCCTGGAGGTGGATGCATTTCAGGAGTGAGACAACATCTGAGTGACCGATTCATCTTGCCCACATAGTGTGACACAAATGCATCAGGATTTACTGCTATCTTTATTTATTCCTGCATTTTGTATACAGGCATGTGTGTATATATATATATATATATATATATATATGCAAGATAGCAGCAGCAATGTTTATTGTATTCTTTCATACAATCGTAGTGCACAGAGCACTCAGGGTTTATCCAGTGCAAAAACTTTTTAAATGTTCCAGAAGTACAAAGCAGCAAACAAACCCCAAGAAACTGTTCTAAAACATTTCTGCTTCTGCACAGGGCCATAAAAATAAATAATTCATGCTCTTGTCTATCTCTTCTTTTCCCACCAAAAGGTATCACTGTGGGATTTGATTCTTTTTTTCAGTGTGACCCATTGGATGGTTCAGAACAGTTACAGGAGCTCTCCAGTAGGCAGAGATGGGAGTGCTAATGACATGATGGTTCTGCTGTCACACACCACCGTGCAGACTGCTGGTCAGACAGGTTGTGACAGGCAGCTGCTTCTTTGACCTTCCTCTGCTGCTCAGAGAAAGGACACTCCAGACTAGGCCTTTAAGCTTGAAGGACCAGATACACAGGGTCCATCTGAAGGTACCTGTGTTTAGAGTATATCCTCCCACTCAAAGCCTTGCAAAGCTCTCATTCCTGCAGTGTAGTTGTTATTGCTGAACAGAGATCAAAACAATATCTTGATTTTTGAATTACTTGTTCAGATTAATGTAAGACATTTATCAAAGGTATAATTTGCTCAGTCTCTGTGAGGTCTCCAAAGTGAAGTCATGTGGAGTGGAGTCAGATCCATTAAGAGCACTAAAGAATGCAAGTATATTCCATACTTATCCTTCATACAGAGAAGAACAATGTCTATAACAGTTAAAAAGGCTGGATTTGTAACAAAATGTGCCAGGACTGGATGGATGTGTGGCAGATATTGTGGAAATAAACTTGCATACAGAAGACTGCAGTGAAGAATTACCAGTTGAATTGGCTGATTCAATGGTCATAGCAAAATATAAAGCAAGACAGAAATACCTGCTCTGCTCCAAAGAGTTTCTCACCAATCCTGAGTGCAAGCCTCACATGATACCTACGGGGGCAAATTTAGATTTTCTCTGTATTAATCTGGTAGAATAAAAGTGATATATCAAAAAGTGCAAAGCAAACCTCTATTTTGCTGTCCCAAGACAGATATGTCACAGAAACAGAGCACAGCTGATACCCATATGGAAACAGAAGAGTTCTTGCTGAATAGAGAGAGCCACAGCCATATATTTTAGACTTCTGTTTAAGTTGGCTAGGCTAAACCACCTCATTAAAAAATCCTTTTTCAAAGCATAAAGCTGTGTGGCAATTTTTATAACACATATAGTTTATTTGTCAACTGAATAAGACCGGGGATCCTCTAGCATTTAAATAATTCTGGTGATTGCACCAGAAGCATTTTTTCCCCTGGTTAATTCTTAAGAGAACAGTATTATGCTTTAGCTTCACATGCTAGGAAAGCTTTTTGCTGGTGTTAACATCATCCCTCTTTCTCTTAAGCCTCGTCCTCTGTTTCCTAGCCTGTGTGTCCTTTGCTATGTCAAGATGCTCTTTTCTACTCTTCCTTTCTTGACAAAATCTGTTTTCTCCCAGTACTTACAGGGAACTGATGTAGAAAGAAGTTGACTTGACTGCCAGATTATTTGCTTCATTAAAGGGCTGGCTCCTTAAGGAGCCATTTACATGTTGTTCCTGCTGCCACATTACCTGTGTCTTTTTGAAAGAAGAAGAATCCCAAAGAAGTGTCTCAGCCTATAAAATAGACAAGTACACCCCAATTCTCAACTAGTCAATGTCAGCATTATCCACAGAAATCTCATGCTTTCTTAAAACTTCTCCCAGTGCTTAACTTCTCTAGCATTTCTGGAGTCAAACTGGTGTTTTGTGGATCCTGCATCCTGACACATAGATGTAAAAAAAATTAGCTAGGGCATAGATCTGGGCATGGATTTCTGAGATTGCTTTCTTTAGGTGAAGGTCAGGCTCTGCAGTTTCATTTTTCACAGGCAATCAGGATGCATTTCCACTCCAGCTGAATGGAGTGCATGCTCTGCAACAGTAACACGAGCTAATTTGTTTTAAAAGCTGGACAGACTCAAACCCTGTGTATCCTTTTTTTTCCCTTGCTTCTAGCCCACAAGAGAGATGCAGCAGCATTTCCCTAAGTTGATGTAACCCACTAGTTATGTGGCTCATGTTATGAGACTCAGATACCCAGTGAGAGGTTTCTGGACAATCAGCAGGGTCGCTGGCTCCATAATAACTCAACTCTCTTCCTTTGGTTCACAAGCTTCAATGTCACCCATGAGACTTATTTGGAACATATTAACTTTTGCTGTAAGATTCAAAACAGCAATAACAAAAGTGAAATATGGTTTTTTGATTAATTCTTTTCTTCTTAGTTTTCTGCAATTGAAAACTACAGCATTTCCATTCTGTTCTATAGTCAAAAAATATTTTAGAGGTGTATGAAGCAGCCATGGAAACAGGTATTTGCAAAAAAAACCAGCCATTTAAATGAAAATGTCCCCTGCCTCCCTTCCTGTCACAGCCTGCTCAGGAAACTGGGCTGTTCCCTTTCTTTCTGCTTTTCAATCTGGCACCCACTGACAGATCTCCATCTTCCACTCTGAGGTATGTGATGAGACAGCCAGCCTGAATGTTCCTTTTTCCTGTTCTTGTGGACAAATCTCTTCCAAGATGTCCCATGGATAACTTCCATTCCTTGTAGGGAAGCTAGAGGCAGCAAAAAGCTGCACCCCAGAGAGTCTGGGCTCCTCAGCCCTGCAGCTCACTGGAGGTTTTTAACCCCTCACCCACCTGCCCACTCTGGTGTTGTGGAAGCAGGAAGCTGGGATATACCTTTAATTTCTTCTCTCACAAGATCTGGGAGCTCACCTCATCACAGTCTGAAAAAGGTTTCTGAGGTTAAAAAAAACAAGCAGCCTTGCAGCAGCCTTTACTGTTGGTTAATCTGTTCTCTCTGTGATAGACTCCTCTCGGGACCATGTTGACTTGGAAATCAGAGCAGTAATATTGTCAATCAATATGCCTTGAAGCCAAGCAATTAACAGGTCTGACACTGTGCTTTAAGACTATGTTTTATCCTTATTTCTTTAGTGACTGTACCTGTTATTTAAGCCAAAAGCAGATTTCACTTATAGCAGTTGAGGAAGTGTGTCTGACCAAAAACGGTATAAAAGATTAGGACACAGAAAAGCTACATATACTCCAGACATAAAAGTTAAGCAATGAAAGCCCTTTTAGCTCTTGCTGAATAAAATTGGATGAGATTGAACAAGCACCAAACTAATGGAATTTCTATGATTTACACCATGAAAAATAAGAAAATGTTTCAATATTGTGCAGATCTATGAAGTATCCCCAGTCTTTGCTTCTAAAGACAAATTTTTTTGGACAGCCAGCTGGACAGTTCTGTGTCTCTCTTAATTTTATAATTCACACTGTACCCATGAATGCAAAGGGTGTTTCTCACAGGTATCCACCTGTTAAAATCACATTTGCCAACTTCCAGCTGTGAAATGACATGGCACCAGGGAAACACCCAGTGCTGGTGAGAAGCCCTTTACATGGTGTTCTCGAAAATGACATGAGTGACTCTGCACCATAACAGCAGAGGTAGACAGAGAAGTTTCCAACCAGTGACATTTCATGTCAGCAGAGGCACTTTGCAGCTGAATTGCACTTTTGTTTACCAAAAATGTAAATAAACTGGAGAGACCCAGAACTCTCCTGGCTGAGGAAATAGGCTCGGGACAAATAACTCTTTTCCCTCAGAATGAATTAACGTGGTGTTTTGAATCACTTGAACAAGGATTTAATTTTTGTTCTCACAGCACCACACATCACAGTCTCTCTCAAGCCTACGTATCTTCCTGAAGGTAAAAATCCAAGTTTTAATCTGAAAAAAAAAAAAACCAGACATTTGGAAACAACTCCAGTTTTATGGATTTTTCTTCTTCATTAGTTTTGGGCTATTGAACAAATTTTGAAGCTGCAAATGCTTGGAGTGATCAGCACCCAGCATTTCATTAATAGCTCTAGTGATAAAAAGTGCAGTCTAAGCAACACTGATGTCGATAGATGTCCATCCTTATAAATCCTGAGGGGCCACCAAAAACAGATGTCTTAATGGGGTATAATACAAATCATTAGATTAAAAAAACCCCACAACTTTCCATGTTTTTATTCAGAGCTTCCTGGGTTATGCCATCCCAGCTTTCTTGCATTCTCTCTCATATGTTGTACTTTTTTTAAAAGTTGTCAAATTCTAGTTTTTTGTCCCTCTTTGGGGAGATAAAATTGTGTATTGCACATTTCTAGGGTTCCAAACATGTGACCTGTTGGTG
The DNA here is from genome assembly GCA_013397155.1 of Irena cyanogastra. Classification (NCBI taxonomy): domain Eukaryota; kingdom Metazoa; phylum Chordata; class Aves; order Passeriformes; family Irenidae; genus Irena; species Irena cyanogastra. The sequence continues at coordinate 215,507 of VWZV01007865.1, forward strand.
GGAGATTTCAAAAGCATGAACAACCCATGTCCAAGAATCACACCAGCAGCACAGGAGGCAGCCAGCTGCAAAGATCTGAAACTCTGCATTTTCTACAGCTCATCACCAACTTTGGTCATGCTAAATTATCCTTTTAAACACATCTTCTACCAAAGAGAAAACTGTGTCAAACCATGATAATAAAAAGTCAGGTAAACGTCGCTCCCTTTAATACCTATTCCAGATATTTTGGCTAAATCACTGCTCTAAATATTAATATCTTTCCAAATTGCCTAGAGGATGTGGAAAAACCTTCTAGTTTGTTTGGAAGATAAACTTACTGACCCACTAACACTTTACATGAGTGAAGTTTCAGCCCAGGAAACCTTTTCTCATGCTTCCAAACTATGTATTACTGGACCTGACATTACTGCTTATGCTCTTTTCAAGAATTTCACCCCAGAAAGTTGTTATATACTCTGACCTGAAGAATCAAGTAGCACTTTCTTCAGATTATTATAAGCACTTATTTTGGATGTTGCTGTTTTAGAAGACAAATACCACAGAAGGTTTTTTTAAGATAAGCTTTCCTTTTCCATGCCTGACACTTCCACACTAGAAGTAAAATGTAGCTGAAACACAAAACTGTCAAAATGAGAGTTAAAAACTGAAGTTGGTTCAAATGTTTGAATTCTTTCATGTATGAAAATATATATTTGTACTTTGTACTATAAATACCCATGTCTCCATTTGTACTATATGGAGGAGAAAAAAAAAAACGAGGAAAACCTCTAAGAAAATTTTAGAGGAATAATCAGGTTTGTGCTTTGGTTTCTTCTCTTTAATTATTGCTATTTTTAATGACTGGCATTTGTCTTATGGTTCAGAATTAAGCAGATCACCTTTCTGGGCAACAGAAAAGAAAACAAGGAAATACCTTTTTCTGGCTTTGGAAGTCAAACCTTAGTTTTATTTTTCCTGCAACACTTAATACACTTAACTGAAGACTAAAATATGTTTTTGTTCTTCTAATGAAAGTTCACTCCATGTTGCATGTCCATGGATTAGGACAGCTTTCTCAACAGCCGATTCACAGCTGGTAGCTTTGACTACAAAAAGGGATTGAGGACCAGTGAGCAGGATGGTGTTAGCCAGAGTGTATAGAGTTGGTGACAACTGCTTAATTCAGGCCAGTGTTCAGATGGCCCCAGTTCACTCTGGAGATCAAACACAACCTAAGGAGCTCTTTGTCTGCTCCCCATGGCCAGTGCTCAGCAACTGAGCAGCACAGTGAAAAACATGCATAGCTATAAGAAAACTTCCATTTTTATTACAGACATTTACCTACATGCACAAGCCTGAAAACACATTCAACATAACTCTTTAAATGTCCAGAAATAACTACAATTTGCTTCATTTGAAAAGTAGCAAGGCCTCATGAATCTCAAAGCACTCACTGTTCTATGAAGCAGAATCTTGGGTAAAAATTTTTCTTAGCCACCATTGGACTAATTTTTTCTTCTAAAAAATGAAAAATACAAATCTAAGCCCTCTTCCCAAAAGCATGACAGAGAAAAGAAATCCATCATTCAGTAAGAAAATTGGATAAAACCAGAGCAAACCTTTTCTTTTAAATACCACAAGTATTTACTAGCTGTGCTATGCATAGCATTGAGTAGTGTAAAGATAAGTGTCACAGTATTCTAACAGAACTACTTCTAAAGAACACAGTGAACAGGTGCTAACAATGCAGATGCCAACAAAAGGAATTTAAGCAGATTTTATTTTCAGCTATGTAAACTGTAGCATGATCATTCTCATTCCTAAAATTTGGGGGGAATGTGAAAAAGGTTTATTTCTTGAGTGAGGTCCTAGTCAGCTGAGCATAAGGGATATCTTTACTCCTTTTCTGAGAGGCACAAGGGAACCATTTAAAGGCACAGTGTTACCTTGCCCACAGTAATCTACGTGACATCCTTTTGTTTTAAAGGCATGGCCTACAGCAGGGTAGAACAGTGGCAGGATAAGCTACTGCTTACATCCTGACACACATTCTTCCACATCACTGGGGACAAGGATTCACATTGTCTGACCAGGGATGAGATCACCCACAGCAAGAAATTTACACCCAAGTCATAAACCTAGAGATGAGGGGCAATTCACAGAGGGCATCAATGCACAGTCACCAGAGAGGGGCAAGTGCCAGGTCTAGTGTTTGGCTCTTGGGATACTTATTCTTATTACTTTCTCTAGTTCTCTATCCTGCTAGCTAAACTCAAGCCTCAAACTATTAAAAATAAATAAGTTTATGAGTATGCATTTGGTGCTCTGTCCTTGCAGCTAGGAAAGGAATCTGACCATTGTCATGATTAGTCATTGGAAAAAGTAGGCTTTATAAAATCTTTCAATTTAACTTGTCCTTCACCTCCATGGCTCTGAGCTACTTTAGTCCCACAAGTGCTGATCCACCTGCTGGCTGACTCTTGCCTTTTAGCCCTGGCTCTTCCCTTCAAGCTGTCTCTAGGTCTTTGTTCCCACAGATCATACAAGGTTGTCCATGAGCCTTATCCTTACACCCATAAAGCATGAACTTACTCAAAAAAAAAGGAAATAACTTTTTGTAGAAGGTGGAAAAAAACTTAAAACCAGCAATCCCCATGAGAAAAAAAAATTTAGAAATATCCATATTCCCTCAGCTGGAGGAGATTATATGTACAAATAACACATTCATAATGAACATAAGTATTTATAAACATGAAGTGCTATTTTGGTAATTTTAACTCAGCCATCATTAATTTCTAATGTATACTTCTCTGCAGTATGAAATGCCCTGTAAACAGAAAGATGTGTTGCAACATAGGGAAGAAAATCCATGTTTTCTGAGCAAGCTGCAAACCCAACAGCTGGCTCCCATGAGAGCTATGCTCTCAGATTTATGCTGTTGAGCACTGGCAAATGGCCCTGTAAATGGGTGCTGTGCTTTAGCAGGCTCATACTCCCAAAAATTCTGTCTGTGGCACAATAGTTCCACCATGAAGGAACTTCAGTCTATAGATGGGTGCAGCCTGCCTTGAATGATGATACAATCTGAGTATGTCCTGTGTGTGAAGCTAGTGGATTTTGCTGTCATTGCTGTAGCTGCACTAATGAGGCACCAGCAGAGAACTCCCATGTGTCAGGGTAATTTGCAGCTGGATCTCTCCTAAAAGGAACAGGATATGCCATGAGGCAGATGTGTGCCAAGACAAGACAGAGAGGGGAACCTTTGCAGCTAAAGGGAGCCTTTGGAGATTAGTGAATGTATGGGTAAAAATCTGCTGAGGTGTTCTTAGAAAGCCCAGGAGATGAGGGTGAGTGGCTACATGGGACTTGTTTTAGTGGGGCTGAAAATATTTCCCAGCCTGTATGAAACCCCCTCCCCCTGCCCATTGCTGACGGTGTGGCTGTTTAAATGTGCGAGATGTGAGGGGTGGAAAACTGTGAGCAGACCCGAAGTAAACCAAGAATTTAACAGGAACTGAAGAAAAATAAGCTCATTTTCTTGGGCATGAGATGGGGGGCTCGAAGGTTCTAAAGGCATTTTTGTTTGGAAAACTTAGTATTTTTAGAACCACATAACAGATCATATAAACATTTACTGAAAAAATATTCTCTTAGGAAAATAAAGTTTTCTCTTTAAGTAACCACATTCAAAAGCATTATTTAGACCCCCAGGTGCTAACTTTCCCCATGCCACCCTCCCTTCCAGCATCTTACATGCTATAAAGCAGAGTTCTAGTTCAGTAACTGGTTCCCATCCAGCCTCTATTAGTGCTATTTGTGCTAACTCAGCTATTAGTACTGCCTTTAAGAGATTAATAGTAAGTAAAAAAAAAAAAGCTCAAGTTACATAGCTCATCAAAACTGGTGACATTGCCCTCAGATGAACAATTGCAATACTCATTTTTCCAGCCACAGTTTTACTTTCATCACTAAAATACCACTGGTAGTAAAGTGGTTGTACAAGCTTATTCTATACCCAGTTACTCCAAGGTAATGTAATTTAACCAAGCAGAAAATGGTGAAAGTCTACCTGCATCACTGGAAACGGAGCTTAATCACTTTGAAATTATTCTGTTTGAGTGAACGCAGACTCTCACCAAGGAGAGAAGGGGAGGAATAAATCAGTAGCAGATCAGAGCTACAAGGAGAACCTGTACATCTGCAGGCTAGCAGAAGCTCATATTTAAGCTTCTAAATTCATGCCAGTCACTCATGAAACAATTAAAAGCAACATCAGAAATTAAAAATATTTTGCTTTTAATTATCGTTTTTCATTACACAACTTTTGGTAAAATTGGTTAAAGATGTCTGAAAAAATAAGCACTTCATTAATTTTTCAAACTTCGGAGATTTTGTACTGTAAGAGGCAAATAAAATTAGAATGGTGACTCTCTTCAATTGTATTGAGTTTTTATAGAATTGCTTCAAGAACGTTGATGATTCCCCTTTTCCTAAATGGACATCAATTTATTGTTGATATTAACCAGAAATTATACTGCATATATTTAAGGAATACTATGCTGATTTGATTATTTTTCCTGAATGTTGGGTGTTGGGCTACAATCTGATCAAAAATATCTTTTTTATTCACTGTAAAATGTTTATTTTTTTAAAGCATATTCTACATAGAATGATTCTGCAATCATAAACCATATACACACCACATAAAACAGCAATCTTTCCACAAATTTAAATAAACAAAGTAAGATCATGGCCATGTTGCATTAAGAGTTGCACAATCAGCTCCCAGTTTTCCATATTATGAGCACATTCTCTCCAAAAAATAGCTTTGTTTAGATATATTTGGGTTTCAAATATTTAAGTCACTATTTTCTTGCTGTTTGTTTCCATATCTAAGCACTGATAAAGCAAGACCTATTATTAATTGAGTTACCACTGAATCTAAAAGTGCACTTCTTCCTTTCTCAAGGTGTGAAGCCAAGCATTCTTTCATAGCTATGACAGTTTCAACTTCAATGACATTTTCTTAATTAACCAGAACAGGAAAATTCATGTTCTGCATGAAAATATCACAAGTCTTTTGCAGCTCTTTTTTTTTCCTCCCTCAGAGGAAGCTGATTTTCTGAAAGGAAGAATCTCCTCCTATGGCATTCGTATTGATCAAAGTGAAATTGTTTTCTTTGTTTTGTAAAGGGTATATATCCCATAGAACTGTCAAAGCTACATAGCTATTTTAAAGACTGAAAATTATGGCATGCCTGATCCTGTCTGTCTGAGACCATAAATTATCAGCAGCCTAAAAGCTCTCTCATCTCAGAAAAGGACAGCTAACAACGATGACTTAGACTACAGGAGACATCAACAACACAGCTGATTCCTTCTTGCAAAGAGTTTTGTTACAAACTTTTTGCTTGATTTTAAAAAAGTCAAGAAATTATCATTAACTCAAGATTCCCGAGCTTTGACAGAAATTGCATGTGATTTATAATCAACAAGTTCTCTGAGAGGGACCCTAAAACATGCAGTAAAACTCCATGAAGAGAAATTTATCATTCATCAAGGATTACTCTTCCCTCAAGACACATGATGAGGGAACAGGGGCAATTAGGGAATGAGAATTACTGTGTTGCTTACCAAACAGAATTATTCTAGGGATTCTTGAATTGGACACCAGGGAGCAGCTGAACTTTACATACTCTCGTGGACCTCAAGAGAGCCTGTTAAAATTTTGCTGTAGTTAAAAATGGCCAAGAATGGAAAAAATAAACTTGAGCTGCAAGGAATGGAAATCCTAGTGACTCTCAGTGGTTTTTTTAATGATAAACAGTAACTTGGCAAAATTAACAAGTTTATTTTTTAAAAATATTACCTCTGTGATCATTACATGGTGCACCTAATGGTTTATTACTCACAGCAAATGGAAATCTGATGTTGCACAAAACCCATGTTTCATGTCAGGGGGCACTCAATCACCTGTATGACTCATGAGACACTGCAATGCAGAAATCTGACACAGAATAAGGATCCTGGGGCTCAGCTCAGTGTGCCTCTGAGAAGACACCATTTTTTCTAAGCTGGGTGCTTCAGAAGAGCTGACTGACAAAGGGAATCCAGAGCTGTCTGCCAAGCTGTGAAGACTTGTGCTAGCATATTTCTTCTTTTAAGCCTGAAGCAACATTTAAACTACAAAGATCTCATAGTGACAGTGTCAAACCCAATGCATGTCCAACATCTGCACCTAAGGAGACTGCAATTCAGCAACAGGGAATACAATAAGTAGGGAATCTGATGAACTTCAAGTTGACATGTACTGGAGTATCACTGACAGACACATCCATTCATCACTCTGTTAGGACTCATCCATCCCTCAGATAATTAGTACTCAGTTTGTAAGAGCCTACTATTCACAAAAACCCTTTGATTACAGGTCAGATTGAATATTCCTAGCAAGTTTGACAGCTGATAGGAAAACCACTCTCCTGAAACCCGTACTATACTTAAATGACTTGAAAAGATATGATTCTAATGCTGTGTCTTTGATACACTTTGATGGTAAAGGCTGATGGCTGCATCTGTGAATGTACTTCAGCACACTGGAACATGTGCTTCCAACTCCAGAACTACAGCCCTTGATCCCTGAGTTCAGCTTCCACTTCTCCCTCCCGTCATCTGTGGGCTACACAGTGATCAATTTTAGACCTCTTGAGCATTCAAGTTTCTACTGCTGAGCTTCGACAGGACTGTTTTCATCATAACAGAGTGTGACCTGGAAGCCCAGATCCTCACGAACACTAGACACATGGTTTCCCTGCCAAAAGCTGTACATCTCATGAATACACCCAGGACACACGTTGAGCTCTGTATAAAACTTTGCCAGATAAGCTGGCATTGGTACCTTCCCTATTTCAGCCATTTCTCCTAAATTCATCCACTTAAGCAGAATAAGAATTGTGAAAAATAAGAGCTAAATCTAATCAGCTCCCTTCCTAACAAGGACTCAAATTCACATGTCTTCCTTGACAGAAAAGCAGCCTAATTACCAAGCAACAGGCAAAGCTGAAGCAGGATTATGACATTTCTCCAGCAAGAAAGGCCTCACAGAAGCCAGAAGTATTCATCCATTAATAAAGCAGAGATTGTGTCATTAAATGTACTTAAGATGGATGCAGTGCCCAGCTCTCAAATGCTGGAAAACCTCTGCTAGTGTTTGGTAACAAATAGTAATTAGCTAAGAGTTATTTTCTTTCCCTCTACTGCAGACATAAGGTTCTGTATTACACCAGAAAAATATGCATGCAAAGTTCAGGGTCAAAGGAGAAATTTAAAGGTTAGGAGTTGCAGTACAGTCTGTGACAGCAAAGCTATTTCAATTTACTCCATTTCTTCCCCAAATAGTTTGATTCTGTTTTTCCTCACTACTCTCTTTACACACATACATCAACAACACAAATGCCCTCTGTGTAACACCCCCTTCCAAGAGAGGCAAAGTTTTCATCCCTCATTACTATCTGTCCTCATTAACTTCATCTTTTTTTTCCAGTTTTGTTCCAAAACATAAATATCAGCAAGCTGACTAACTCAATTTGGATGCAGACAAAGCTGGGCTCGAGCAGACCTGGCCACAGCAGAATGGTTTTTTTCTTCCTCCTTCTCTACCAGGGCAGAACATCCATGTACAAAACTGGAGAAGCCCTGCAGAACATCAGGCTGTAAAAAGCAGTAGCAGTAGAACATCAAACAAAGCTCATGTACCCATTTAAAAAAATTGACAGTGCTACTACAACATAGGTCAGACAAATGGAGAAACTGACACACAAGTCAACTAAGTGGACACTTCAGCAAAGAAGTACAGTAACAGAGAACAGATTCAAGAGAAATTTCTTGGCGTCGTAAACTTCCACTTTACTCCCAAGATTAACCTTTCTTTCTCCAAAGCTATACTTGAATGAATTTGGTTAACTGATCATCAGCTTGACCCACCTCTGTAATCCCATGAATCTGAATCCATTACAACTTTACAGAACAGGAATATCGCAAAAGAACATCATTGCTTATTGAATCATGACATAGGAAGAACCAAGAAGTGCTTCTCTCCCTGCTCAGCTAACTCTTTATGATATTTAGTTGATGCACAGAATTCAAGTCTTTTCAAAATAATAGTGCCAAATTATATTTGGCTCATCAAGTTTCATACCTCTTGGCTTGATAACTCCCTTGACAACTGACCTTCTGTTGGTTCTCAAATTTAAAGACTGATCTTATCTTATGTATCCATGAAGCAGATGGAGATGAAAAGTTATGGTTTTTCAAAGGTAAAGACAGTAAAAATATATTATTTTGTAAGTACAGGAAGTTAATTTTGTTCATGTATTATTGTTTCACTACTAACTATTATTATTACTACTACTACCATCACTTTATTCTTGCAGCAAATTCCCTGTACTTCTCAGGCTGCCTGGAAAGCACTTACTCTGACACTTCCTCAAAGGCACCTGTGACAAGAAGCACATCATAAAGCAGCTTGGTTTTGTGAGACCAGTTCTGGGTAGAGAATTTGATTTTAAACAAATGCTATGTCCTAGAAACACACACACACACAGAGATCCAGCCTATACATGCCACCTGTGCAATATATCTCAAAGTGAAATCTAGCACCTAGAGGGCAGGCTAACACTGGCAAAGTAACACTTCACACGAAGTGCACGATCTTCCAGAATATGGTGTGCCCAACACTTTGCAGTCTCTCCACCCAGTCTCTCTTTATGTCTTTAGGTCTCATTTACACATAAATCACCCAAAGGAGTAAATGCACATACCTGGAAAGCACAGGGCAGCCTGTTAAATGCACACACTTTGCTCTCGGTTGTGGTGACAGCCTAACTCCAGCAGCAAGATCTCAGCTCTGTATTGTGCAGTTCTTCATCTGAATGCATAAAAGCTCCTTCACTTTTACTAGTCACTCCTACATGATTTTCATGGATATCCACAATTATATTCATCTCTGGATTTTAGGAAGGAGGAGCAACTTGAAAAATATCCACAGTTTGAAAAAATATGTCATTTGTGTTACTTTACTGGGCAAACCTGTCATGGGATTTTCAGTGCTGGCTGCACAAGCTTGCATAAATGGCACAAAGAAAATTAAGCATTTCTCCGACCACCAGCTGCTGCTTCCTTTTCCTGCTTCTCTCCTTGTTCCCACACAGAATCCCACTGGGGTCAAATTAGAGGTGGGCTAGATAAGCAGATAATCTTAGGTTTACCAGATTCACCTCAGACTTGGGAAACCTATTTTTTTAACCCAGTATGTGTTGCTAGCTTTTGTTGCTATTTGATTTCCATTTCTCTGGTTGCCCTCTGCCTGTGTCGCCTGATGAGCTTTTGCTCTTCTCTTTGCCTGTGGTAGTGACAGCCTCGTCCTGTTCCCCCAGCAAAGGTCATCTGGTGCTGCTGGGACCTTATTTGTGCTGCACTCCCTAATTTCTGCAGAATTCCTCCTGTGTAAGACCGAGAGGACTCCCTGTCCTGCCCTGGGAATGGCAGAGAAGGCGTCGGGGGAGAAGCAGCGCCGCTGTGACAAAGCTGCAGTGACACAGCCAACATGCACAGCGTGCTGCAGTCACCCACTGATGACTCAAAGCTAAGGCAGGATCAGAAAGCAGAGCTGCGCTTCCCAACTGGCAATTTGAGCATTTTGCAGCTTTTTGTAGGAAAGGCCTCACAGTGACTTTTGAGGAATAAGATATTATAAAAACACCAGATGAAAAATAATAATATAGGCTTGATTGGAGGGGAAGAAACTCCTCTATATTGCATCATAACTTCCCAGGTCTCCTTTATTTCATTCATTGTCTTCAGAATTAAATGATACTCGTTTAAAATTACTAGGTTCATGGAGCATAATGTAAAATTAAGGGGTATGTCAACTTCAAATACACAGTTCTCCATCACAGCAATTAATTGCTGAAATTAGTCATTGTTTCATAAACTGAAAGCAAGTAAAATATATGTTTGCAATTGACAAAAACGTCAACAATATCCTTTAATTATTTTTCCAACTGTCATTAGTATTTTCTTTACTCTTATAAAGACACATTTTTCATAGTATAGTATTAGCTTGCAGATATCACCACCTCTGCTTCCCAGGTTGGCGCCTTCCCTTTTTGTGCTGAATAAACAGCACTAAAATACAGCAATTAAAAATAAAGGCCACCTTCAGGCTGTACATGAGTGGCTCCAGATTTACCTCAGCATGAATAAAAGCAGAATTGTGCCTGCCTTTATAACTAGGTTCAGATTATTTCCTTCCCTTATTTTTCCTGTGAATATCATGGGGCCATAATGAAGCCAAGCAATGTTTTTCAATTGAATGGTAGGAAGGAACCATTGTTCCATATTTTCTTACTAATTCTTCAAGACTTATGATGGTTTCAGTAGTTCATTAGTTCCTGATTGCTCCAGACATGCACAGACTGAAAAGATGCACTTTAAAGAGAACTCTCTGCCACTGAGAACATCCATGGGCTAAGAACACGCTCGTACTTAATGCCCACAAAGTGTCACTCTGAAGTCAATTACCACTGAGCACAGACAGGTCATGTGCATTCAAGCAGTTATAACTCATTCATTTTGCTACTTGTGATCTTGTAATATTGACCGACTTAGAGCTTTTTGACCCTTCTAAAGCCACTGTTAATGAAAATGAGATTTGACCCTGTGAAATTGGAGCTTCAGCTGGTTCTTCCATAATACTTTTCAAAATACTTGTTTTTTAAAAATAGTTTAAGTCTGAAATAATTACTTGGAAGTAGCTTCATTTTCCAAACCTTATAGCAATGTCTGGGTGAGTGAGCCTTGGTTTTTAGGATTTGGGTGGGTTTTTAGGAAGTGAGGCCACTGGCACCATTCATGGTGTTTTACAAAGCAGAGGTACCTTTTAAATGTAGCTGCTGCTGGGCACTGCAAAGTCTGTGCATTCATGCTCCAAGGCTGCCTGAGAGACCTTACCTTTGCACTGCCAAGAGCGCTCCTTTGCACTGACAGCCTCGAGCCTTAGGGAAGCTCCCATTCCACAGCAGTCTAGGGAGGAGAGAGAGAGCGCGCTAGGCTTCCATTGAGCTTGGACAACATGAAAGTATTCAACCCAGAAATCTTTCAGCCACTTCACTTAAGCCAAAGGCACCTGGATGGATGCCACACTGGAGCAGCATCTCATCCCCAAGTCACTCACAGCACAAGCACAGATCCAACACCCAAATAAATCCTTGCAGCCCTGCCTCTGGGAATTCACATCTCACTAAGAATCCAGAGGTTTCAGAACTATAAGGCACTGGCATTTTGTCCTCTCTAAGCTACAGTATATTTTGGTCTTACTATGAATAGCTTTAAATGAATACACATCAGCTAAGGGAATTCCATTCCTAGACTGCTAGAAGGGTCAGGACTCTTACTTCAAAATTAATTAGTGAACATTAATTACTCAACAACAGCTATGAAACATTTAAAAGGAAAATGAATATCCAGAAATACCATTAATAAACACATTCCTGAGGAAATTATTTAATTAGTGTTTAATTACCGGTAAAGAAATTTATTAGTTGCTAAACATTAATTACATAAAGCACCACTTTTAAATTGCTGGTGCTATTCATAATTTACATAACTACTTTTATCTATGTATTTATTTTCCAGCGCTAAGTGGATTGTTTCTCATTAAGAGTAGAACATAGTAAATGCTTTATACATGGGATTGATTGCTATTCTGGCTTGACCCCAGGTGCAAGCCTGGCATCTTAGAAACCAAGACACAATTCTTAGCTCTTTGGAGTTAAAAAGCAGTTTTCTCATGTCATAGCAGAAAGCCATTTCTGTCATCTGTACAGAACAATACTGCCCCTTGATTGAAGAAATAGGTACTAATTAGCCAAGGTATCCTGAATATTCAATAGCTGATACAAGGAATTGCATCAAAAATCAGATTTTAATCCAGGCCTCTTGCCACTGATTGCTGCCCCTTTGATAACTGAGATGACTTCAGCAAGGGCACCAGGAATCCTTTGTCAACTGCACAACCAGCCCTCAACCATGATGATACTGCTTTGAGAGAGTGTTACACTGAGTAATAAAATAAATCTCAGTACTGTTTCTGTAAGCAGTTTGGGGACTGGGAAAGCAGTACTTATTTTGGGGTGTTTGCACTTTGTGAGGTGTACTGATGATTCTTGTGTTCTGCCTAGGAACAGAAAAACAGTAGTTTCTCCTAAGTCTTTACACTGGACAACCTATAAGGACAAATTTCAAAATGGTTGCATTTGGTATCAGATTATCCAAACCATTGGGAATAACAGTGGAATACAGCAGTCATTGAGGAATGCATATAAATCCTCAGTTTTCTAAAGGATATCTGGTATTGCCTAAGGTTTCCTTCCATTCTTTCATCTGCTTAAAGGTATTTAAAATCAGCTTGACTCCTACTAGGCTTAATTACATTTCTTATCTTACAGATCTTCAGTTATGACTTTTTTGAAAATTCTTTGCAATTTCAAGATGAAGCAGGAAGAAAAAAAATGTATTTGCTCATGACCCAGATTGCTCAGTTAAAAAAAAAAATCTTCTGCTGTTTTTTAATTGGAACCATCTGTTATTCCTTGTCTTTCCTAAGAAGAAAAAAATATTTAAACTCAGTCTAGGTGTCATCTATATGTAGCATGAAAAGTTAGAGATCTAAGTTTGGGGTGATAAGGTGTTAGGACACATTGCAGCTGATATATCAGATACCAGTATTTTTATTACAGACAAGGAAAAACCTTGTTAAAATTCTAGAATAAAATTTCACATTTTTTCCCCTCTTATTCTTTGCTGAAAACGTTTTGGTGGTTTTGTTACCTTTTTTTAATCTCTTGTGTATTGAGGGAAAACCAATATATCACAACCCTCCTTTCCTTAGGTTTTTGGAAACATTCCAATTAATTTCTTTTTTAAATATTTTTAAAGATGGAGACTCTAGAGCTTCTCTGGTCCTCCTGACACAGGGTTGAACCACCATCACGATTTTTTTTTCCTTCATATCCAATACAGTTTGACTTGCTGCAGCTTGTATCCATCTCCGCTCCAAACCTGGTAACTTGAGAATAGCCTGATTTAATTCTCTAATGGGTGATTCTGGAGAAGATGAGGACAACAGAAGACTCTACCCTCGGCTTTTTTCCTCTCCAGGCTGAATAAAAATCTCTTCCAGCATATCCAGGCACTCACCCATCTTAGTGATTCACCTCTGAAGCCCCCCCAGTTAATCAGTATCCTTCCTATACTGGGAAGACCCAAACTAGACATTATCCACCAGGTGTGGTCTAGCACGCACTAAATAGAGGGGATCAATCTTTCACCTCTGCCTACTGGCTGAGCTTTTGCTAATGCAGCTCAAAACACAGTTGAAATTTCATATTCGGATGTAAAATATGCCATAGTCTATGGTAACCCCATTAAAAATAGATAAGACAATTACCCAGGACAGAAGATGAAAAATATTACATTAACATCTTGATGGTATATGAAAATGAACCACAAAGAGGTGTAAAAAGAGTTGAGGCTAAAAATGTATCCATTTTCAGATCAGGAAATATCAATGCAAATAAATTCCATCCCAGGGTGCAAAGATGTAATCATCTGTGGTGGTTTACAGCGAGTACCTCAATGCTATTTCTGAAATCATACTATTGTTCATTTCCTTTATTCACCTCTACTTCCCCTGGAGATGATGACATACTAACACTGGGGCCATTGAAGTAGAATGGAAGTCAGAGGGGCTGGTGGGGGAGTCACCCTCTAGAGCAAGTGAATAAAATTATTAAAATTAATAATAAAGGAAAAATGTTTCCTTCATCCATAAATAGGAAAATTTAATAAAATACCTTCAAGTTTAATTTTGCTTGCATTGGATAATCACGTTTTTTACAGATTTGCTATTAGAGTGTATGTATGATCACTTAGCCCTCTTTGTCTTTAGATCTCTTCCTTTCTGGTCTCATCAGTAGCACAATACTGAGTTTTTTAAAATATACACTATATGTCTAAAGCTATCATGCAAGGATATTGTGTTTCAAAAGCTCTTCATAGAAACTTCTACCCTAGGACAGCACAGAGCCAGTGCAGGTACAGGTCTGACAGGGTGTGTTTTCTGGGATCCTGCCTCCCTATAATTAAAAATAGGCTTTTGTAAGTAAAAAAAAAAAAAAAAACCCATAAAAAANAAAAAAAAAAAAAATCCATAAAAACCCCAACAAAACCCCACTAGACTGGCTTGGATTTGCTCACTAAGTCCCTTCTGCTCCCTAAGTACCGTACTCCATATTTTGGGTTATTGCAAATCTAAAATATCCTCTTAAGTAAAAAAGTGTTCTTATTGACATATCACTGACAGCTTCTGGGATATTTTTCCAAAAAACTCTTCAATGTCTTCATAATGATACCTGTTTTTTCCACTGACAATGACAATAAAAGTTAATTAAAGTATTTCTTTTTCTTTCCTAGCTCTCTTTGAAATGCTGTGTAGAACAAATATTTCTTTGTTCAAAGGTAGATTCACTGAAAATAATAAGGTAGGAAAATGGAAAAAATAGAATATTCAGAAGGTGTTTGCATTTGACATGATGAAACAGCTTCTAGTACTACTGCTTTTAAACACTGACCTATTCTGGGTCAGCCTGTCACTCATCTCCTAATTCTACACAAAAATTATTATATGAATTGAAAAGCAATTTTCATTAATTGATGATACATTATGTCCATCATATCCTCTCTAGGAAGTTCAATACAGAACTTCAGTATATGTACCCTAATGAAAATGTCCCAAGAACGCTCTGTTCAGGTGGAATCAGCTTCATCCAGCTTTAAACACGTAAATGAGTGATTAAGCATGAAACCCAGATGTCTGAAGCAAGCTGTGTGCTCAATGAGGGTATGCTCAGACCGTGATTCAATTAATTTAAAATAAACCTTTTTTAAAATAAGTGTCTAAAGTCAGATAAACTAATCTGAACTGTAAAGCTTCGTACATATAAAATAGGTCAGGTATTAGGGGAGAGGCAAAAGGCGGCTGTTGTTGACCATGCTTCATCTCTTGTAGTCCTGGCAAAGTCTCAGGACAAAATATTCCTGCTGATTATCTCTGATATTTGATTCAGTTCAGTTTTATATGAGCATTTACTCATTAATGAGGCTGTAAAGTTTTGCCGACCTCTAAAATATAGCACAGGACATTGGTGAAATAATTTAGACCTCAGTAGATGGAAATGCATTAGCAGTAAGACCAAAAAGATTACAGCAAAAGCAAAACAGTGAGATGTATTCCAGTCTTGGCGTTCCCAAACACAGATCTATAGTTTCATCTATGGCCTAACCTCCCTCTGAATGACAGTTACATTATTTGCAGAGCAGATCTGGGAAAAACTGAAATATCATATTTGGAAAAACTATAGAGCAGAGAGATTAAGGTCAAGGCCTTCAAAATAGGTTGATAATTTTGCTCCCTTTTTCCAGACTCAGTTTATTGGCTTCATTTTCTGCAATGGAAGGAGGCATCTAAAAAAATTAGAACTCTAAAAATGTGTCCTAAATAGCTTTCCATGGTCACATAGGATATCTTTCATAACCTCTAACATGGAACCCAAATCTCCATATTGCCACCAAAGAATAGTCAAAACATTATGAAAAGTAGAGTAAGGGACCCTGTCATATTTACCTGTGTAAATAATAAATAAATAAATAAATAAATAAAGCACGGTAAAGCTATTGGCACCCTCTGTTTGGAAGGCTGTTCAGCCAAGTTCTTAAATCTATATGCCAAGACCACTGCATGTCTTCCTTAATATGAGACTGAAGACCAAAGGGTAATCTTGGAACAAACATTTACACTTCTCTGCTGGGGCTCACAAAAATTCCACTTCCTCTAATTCTCCTTGAAACCCTGTAGACAGTTGTGTTGTTAACAACAAAAGCAACAATGACTCGTTAAGAAGGACTTCCTACCTTAATTCCTTGGGTCTTTGAAATGGAAATGGGGAAAAAGAGAAATAAGCTCTTGAACTCGAGCAAGACCAAGAAAAAAATATTTTTTGAAGTATTTAGATACCTAGAAATGGTCACAAGTACCTAGTAGGATTCATGGACCATGTTCCATGTGAAATCAAGTAGGGAATTAGAAACAACAAAATCCTATTTGGGACCTATTCAACCAAAGAGGCATCTAAATGACTAGGATATTGGCACATATGGGTGATAGCCATAGCAGGGCAAACTGCTTTCAGCTACACTGCTGAACATCTGGGGTCACTGCTGTGGTCACATGTGGTGATGGCTTTTCTGGAAGATCTTTTCACTACAGCTAATGCCATTAAATCTGGCAGGAGGCATCAGGATGTATTTGAGTTCTACTGTCCTTTTGATCTGCCAGGATTTGCATGATCAGGAGTTAGTATTTAAACTGGAAGGGCTGTTTCATCAATGAAGGGAAAAGAAGCAAGCACTATAACCCAATCCTTTCAAGGCCTGTTGCCTCAGAGCATGATTTACAATTTGAAATGAAGAGAT
Source organism: Irena cyanogastra (assembly GCA_013397155.1). Lineage (NCBI taxonomy): Eukaryota > Metazoa > Chordata > Aves > Passeriformes > Irenidae > Irena > Irena cyanogastra. Next base: position 232,076 of record VWZV01007865.1, read on the forward strand.
ATGAATAACAAAATAAAACTTCGCTGACACACTGCTGGCTGCAATTCCCAGAAACACATCTTCCCCCTGGATCTCCCCCTTTTTCTTTTCATTTTATAACTCCCAAGACACAAAATATGAAGAAAATCTTTAAATCTTTCCTAGGGCTTTACTCAGGATAAGCCAATACTGCACTCTGCAGCTGTGTGAATACACTGGATGTTGCTTTAAATGAGAAGTTAGATCTTCAACTCAGTCACCTTGCAGCAGCACAACACCCAGTGTGAGCTGATTCTCTCCTCTTCTTCAGGTTACAGAGGTATTAATGCTAAGCAAACAAACACTTCTCTGGTTGGGAACACACAAGGAGCAAGTGCAGTGGTGTGTTTCACCAAAACTGCCAAACAAAAATGACCATGGCAGCCAGCCAGACATTCTTTGAAAAGAACACGTTTCCATCAGAAAGTGATGATTAGCTCTATATGACAAGAGTCCTTAGCAGGACAACAAGCTTACTGGCATTAAAAATGAACAAAGATAATTTAGAACTAAAGGTCTTTTTTTTCTGTAAAATGACAATTTTTCTGCTATTTTATATTTCTGTTTGAATAAGATAGTATCAATGCTTCTTGTACTGCACTGCTTTGTTTTTAAAAAACTACTTCACAGGAAATTTAAAGCCCTTCTAGTTGCATTGCAACCCACAGGATCTGCTGCAGTGTCTTTTTCTTCAGTCTCACCTCAGATATCCACTTGAGTATTCTGCTTGTGCTCCTTTACAGGATTTGACCCCCAGACACAAATGAAAATTTACTGTACTCACGCAGTTACAGTTTACTAGAACCGTAATTGTGAGTGGTATATCAGTAGAAGCTGCCATAGCCTGGATACTTCCCAGCAGGAATTTTGTTCAGGTATTACAAGAGGGGGATGGAGGTTTGAATGGGTGTTTGAATAACTGATGAAGCCTTCTAAAGTAAACCAAAAAAAATAAAATGAAATTAATATCCAGCCTTGGTTCTTCCACTTCTTGCCTTCCAATTCAAAGGCAAGATACCTTCTCTTTAACCCAATACACGTTGCCCTGATACACTATTAGCTTTTTAAGAAATAAAGAGGTACTTGAAATACTTTAAGGGTCATTTCCACTTCTCTGCATTACTGTATGACAATGATGATACACCTCAGTTCATACTGTCAGCTCTGTGGTGAAATAGCCTTTTCTTCGTATGATTAAACCTTCCCTTCATGTAGCTGCATGAGTATTGAGATGAATGATCTTTTTGGTGCAGATCATAGTCAGTGTCAAGAATTTATAAACACCTAACAGTAACAAAGCCCCTGCCTCAGCTCATAAAGAACTGAATTTTCACTGATCTGAATAGATGCAACCAACTACAAAAATTACTGATACTTCTCACAGGATTGATTCTAAATGTGACCACTATTTTGATTAGTATTGAAACTTGGGACCTCATTGTGGGCACAACCCATAGTCACTATACAAGAGAATGTGTGCTCCAAGAAAAAGGACAAAATCTTGACCACATATGAGGTGAATTGTAAGACTTCTATTTGGCATGACTAGAGGTATCAAGACCTTTGCATGAACTCTGAGTGCAAACTGTTAATGCACTGATAGAAGGAAAAAAAAAGGTAAAAATAAGACTATGAGAACAAATGTGACTGGGTAGCTTTTATGCCTTCTTTTACTTAAGATAAAGACAGAATCATGAGTACAACTACAATGAAGGCATCTAGGAATAGAAAGGGGAATTACAGCCATCTGTAGCTGAGATTAGCAAAGTCAGAAACACTTGAATTTCATTTATTCATTTGTTTAATATTCTATTGTCATTAGTTGACCCAAAGAAGGCTAGGCTACTTGTTCGCAACGTTGTGTTAGATTCTTTGCTAAAAATATGTCCAAATGGGACTGACCTACTGTTAAAAGGTTAATACTTGCCTCTGGAATCTTAAAATTAAAGGGTCCTACAGGTGTTCATAACATGTACAATCTCCAATCAGACATTAACTCTTTGACTTTAAATTAAAGATATAGAAAAGCTTCAGCTGTCAGCCATTCCTATTGTAAGGAAAAGTGGGCCAGCAAATACATACAGAACTGCTGAATCCCATAGCTGGTCTCTAATATACTGTAAAAATAAAATGGGAAATAAACACACAGAGCAGACTGAAATTCTACAATTCTTTCCACATATGCATAGAGACACATTGTCAGTGAAAAGTCAAAGTCAAAAACAGTTTCAGGATGTGTTCTGGTTCCAGAGTCCCCAAGCAAATTTTTTATAAGGATACATTTTCTATGTGTTCTTCTTTCCTCTATAAATTCCTGAGATACCCAGACTAACAACAGGACCTTGTGTGAATAATTGCATAAAATGATGTGGAAAACTGAATGAACACAAGGTCAAATGGAAAACTGAAATGTACTGAAAAAGTACAGAGGAGCTACGTTCTTTCTGGTATTACTTATGCAGGTGATTGATGAAACTTGAAGTGGAAAAATAGTCTCATGTTTCAAATGATGGACATAGATTTTGACAACTAAACTCAGGTCTCTTGCCTTCCTGGTTAACCTGAAGTTAATTCACTTTAGTTACCTGAACGATACAGATATGGCTCCTGTCATTTCTGGTTTATACTTAAATTGTAAACTCTTCCAAGGCAGAGCTCTGCTCATGTTATGAATGTGTTCAGCAGCTGACACAGAGAGGTCTCTGGCTCCTGGTCTACAAAGGCAGTGTTGTCAGGCAAAATATCCCAATTCTTTCCTTCTTTTCCCCCAGCTGAAACCAGAGAATTGGCTTGCCCCCTTTGCTGCCTGAGGACTGAATCCTCCCTCACTGTACTGAGGCAATGGAAAAGAATCCCATTTCTCATTTTATGCACCTTCCCAAGGTTAGCCCTCACCACTGAGAAAAAAGATACTTGGATTTATAAAATAGGGTTACAAGTGACCTATGGAAATCATCTGGTCCACCTGCTCTGCCCAAAGCAGGGCCAAGCTCCAAGCCAGATCAGGTTGCTCTGGGTTTCACTCAGACAAAATTTCCTTTATCATTAGAATTCGTAATCAGTTTATGTGTTGACTTTTTGTTGTTGTTGGTCATTTTGGTTTGTTTTTCCTTTTTGGTAGGAGCTCTTAAGTCTTAGCTCTCAGTCAGGATGGCTTTACATTGAATTTTCTTGGGATCTTAAAAGCAACTGAAAGCTGAGTGAAAGTTGACACTGTCAACTGCATTTTTCTCTCTCTGTATTTTTTTCATTTTGTTGTATAATGTCAATGAAAATTTAATATAAGAAACTGTTTCCACATCCAGAAATAGTGACCTCAAGCTTCATCCTTATATTCTTTGTCTTGTTTCTCATTTTTCATGCTTTTTAAATTAATCATGTTAATTTGCAAAAAGTCCATTGATATAAAGGTAATGGGGTTTTGAGAAAGCTGTTAACACTAATTTGCTTAATTAACAAATCATGTATAAAATCATGCTCACTATAAACACTGCTGTGGAGCAAATGTAATCCATTAAGATTCATAGGAAGGCATCTTTTTCTGCTTTGTCACAAAGGTTTAACTGCTGATGAGCAGGGTTTGAATCCTGAAAGCCAGAAAAATGCAGTTTTCTCTTGAACATCCATTAAACTCTCCCAGACTGCTACTTGGGCTGCTGTCAACTGCTCTCATCTGCCCTGTTGTCCTGCATAGCTAAAGGGGATATGTCATATCACAGAATATCACATAAATTAACAGTGCACCATTTGGAAGTTTGAGGTGAGTATGCTGCATGTGGGACAGGAATAGAACTGTTAGGAATGGTAATAAAATCAAGCAGCAGGGTGTTATGGGAGCATGGTGAAATGGAAGATGGGGCAAGAGAGAAAAGTACAGCACACCATAACCAGTTCTGGTCACAGAAGAAAAGAATTCCTTCAAATCATTACCACAGATGTAGACATTTCATTCTAGTGAACCATCTGTGCATTGATGAACAAAAAAAAAAAAAATCCAGCAGTTTCAGCTTATTAGGGCCTTTCTCACTCTGCTAGGTAAGCATGACAGCTCTGCCTGTGAGTCAGTGAGTTACTGGCCAGGATAGGGACTGGTCAGTAGGGACACATTAGAGATTTTCCATTCACCAGGCTGAAATGGAATGAAGCTGCTCTGATTTATTCTATGAAAGAAATTACTTTTCTTTCAGCTTCCTTTTGCATTTGATTTAGTGCAACAGTTAGCTGCTGTGCTCTATGATACTGACTGCTCATTAGCTTGCAATGACCAGTATAGTAGTTGACAGGTTTCAGGTCTTGCTGTGCCAAACTCAGACTTCCAAGGTTTCCATCCTTGAGTTTTCAGAGACTCCATTATTCAGTTTTGACCAAAAGCAGGATCATCTTTCACAGTTATATGACAACCATGAGGCATTAGACATGAAAAGAGATGAATTAAATTTCATTTTATGGAGGACACCTTGTAACAAAGACAAAGGACAGGTAAATTGTATATTGATGCAAAATTGGGCAGTTCTCACAAACATAGTTCCTAAATAACCATCTAAGACTTCTTTAAGATATCTGCAAATATATAGTAAGTTATTTACAATAAATTAATTTAAATTATAATGGCAGCTATGATACTCAATATAAAAACGAGTTTTTACTTTTTTTTGCCAAAATATTCTAAAAATTACCCTGGTCAAGGCTGTGCAAACTGTTCTATATTACATGAACTTGCTTTTGCACACTAACAGCTGTGTTCCTTTTACTGTATATTTACAATCATCAGACAGAGCAGGGAAGCATGAGGAAGGTTTTATCTAGTCAGGTTTCAGAACCAAGAAATTTCCTGAAACTGACTGCACATCATTTATTATAACCCATATAGCAGGCAGTCAAGGTCACAGGCACATTCCAGCAAAAGTTTGGTGAAGGCCATACCATTCAAGCTTCCTGAATATTGTTATTGCTTCAAAAATTTTCTAACACAGATGAAGGATATTTAAAAAGAAACCCAACTCTTCTTGAGATGAGTTTGTCAGAGACTGCCCTTTTCTCAAATGGAAGTCTGCACCAGCCCCCATCAGCCTGTTTCATCAGTCCCTCTGGTACAGCACACAGGAAGCCAAGAGAGGATGAAGGCAGGGTTCTTGAAATCTGGGACCCTTGCCTAGAAAAGCCATGAATGCAGCTAAGCCAAAGTCATAATGTTGGACAAGGACTCACTACACATCTGGTTTCTGACTGCCAGCCATCTGTTAAGTGGATTGGGTGTTGGCTGGAAAACCCCAGTTATCAAGAGAAAAACAAAGGGGTGTGAATTGGGAAAAGACAAGTGAGAAGTGAAGAGGCAATAAAAGAGGGAAAAGGTCAATGATGGAAAGTTTATGAAGATCACACTGACATTTTACCAAACCTTTTGCTAGTCAACTATAATTCTTAAGAAGCCAATTGGGTGCAAAATTCTCATCTCAAAGAAAAGACAGCTTTGAAAAAAATTAATTAAATCATGGGAGATGCTGCTAAGAAAAACAGTAGTGACTGTATATTATACAATATGACCAGGAACAATTAATACAAATTATCCCTTCAGAAATTCTGGTCTACTGGGTACAGCATTACTTTACAGAAGTTTTACAGGAAAAATCTAGTTCAAGGTGAAAACATATGGAAATGTCTGTGGGCCTATGTGTGTGTATGTATAAATATATATTCATCACTCTGCAGTTTCACTGAAACTGTATTGAATTACACAAGCCAAAGAGCTGGCTGCCTAAATTGAGAAGGTTATAAAATATAGTCATATTCCAGAGGAAAATGAATATCAATATACAGCCTCTGTGTGATACTAGCTTCATTGATTTTTGACAATAGTCTGTGTATGAATGAGCTATAGTTAATAGCACAGGAAGTTATAACCCTCCCTAAGTACTGCTTGTTTGTTACAACATCCAGCTGCTGAGTGTGAGGCATCTTCAGCTGCTGGCTGCCATGGAACTCAACCATAGTGCTCTGTGTGCCATGTCACACAAACTGTTTGGGAAATGAATACAGTGTGCGTGTGCATGTGGGTGTGTGAAAGAAATGCAAGCCTGCCTAAAATTCAGATAAATCTCTGAAGAAAACCTGCAGATGCTCACCCATGGTATACCAGGCAGACACACATGCAGAGAAATTGTAACATGGCACTCATTTGCTCAGTCTGTGTCTCTGTTATATAAATCTCATGCCACTAGCAAGCTTTCACATATGTTCTCTGTAGATCCTTCATTAAAGCATATTTAGCAATTGATTAATTTGTTAACAGGACAGAATTATCTTATGACTCCATGTTAATGTTCCCTAAGAAGGCTAAACATCAATAAACTTGAATATGACTGTAAAACTTTAAGAGGCACAGTACCAGCTGAATTCCTCCTCCTTCAGATCAGATGCTGCAGAATGACTAAACATTATTCTGCTCACTTTATGTAAATGAAGGAGATGGGGAGCTAAACCTTAAGCAATTTAATATTGTCTTGATTGTATGTAATTTAGGATTAACTAACCCTGATTAAGCAAGACCTTACAAATACATCAACAGCCTGCAATTAACATGCTGTTGGTAAATAGAATCACAACTTTTGTTTCTCACTATAAGTAACATGAATAAGTTTGTCATACTCCTGCATTCAATATCTAGTAGTCAGAATCATGACATCCAGTGGATTTTTAGCACTTCTAATGTGTCCTTAGAAAAGTATTGTGAAGAAAAAAAAAGTAGTATTCCTAAAAATTTCTTAGTGTATATATTTGATAGGTTATACTACAGAGTCCTCAATAAACCACACCACCAAGCAGAACTCTGGAGAAAGCAGAGGTAGTTCACAATTAACTTTTCAGCAGCACCTTCAGAATGAAGGGCCACAACTTGGAAATCAAAGTATAAAAAGAAAAGCTGCTCTCACAAGGTGTATGTAAACTGCCTTTGTCCTGTTAACAGAGACATCTGCTTCATGCTTCTTGGAGAACCATATGGGATAAGAACACAGGACTGCCTATCCAAGACTACTGGAGCAGGGCTCTTCAATCCCATTCCTTAGCAAAACCCAAAGCCCATCCCCAAAGAAAGCTGCACCCCAGTGGATGCTGCTGCACTGGTGCCAGTACACCCAAGTGCTTCTCTGGCAGGAGCTGCCACCAATGATATTTAAATCCCCAAGTGTTCCACAGCCAGCCTTCCAGCTGCCCTCCTTGAGTGTTGCAGGTCTGTTCACACACCCTTTCACACTGTCTTTCTGTCAGTTGAACAAATGAGTGACCTAACCTCACTCCTGCTGTGCTGCACAGCTTCTTAGCTCTCCTTATCTCTGCCTGCTGAACCACTCATGTGAATTCTCTTGTCTCAGGCAAAAGGAACTGAGGTTAGCAAGGACCAGCTGTTTAAAGTGCTTTGGAAAATCCAGATCATTTTAATTTAAATGAGTGAAGAAGCAATTCTTACAAGCAACTGAAGCTTTCCAATCACCAAAGACTTTTAGCTTGGGTAGAAGTTTTAAGGAAGTTGCATTGACACCTAATGAATATGCCGCAGTGCACGTCCCAGCTCCAAGAAAAATGAGTAGAAAGCAAAGCACTGGAATTGCAGAAGGAGATCCAAAAGCAAAAAGTCCTGGCAACATGCGAATTTTCCTTTTTAAGCAGCTGACTCCTTTCCTCAGAAGCACTCTGCTCAGGATAGCCTGAATTGCCAGGAATGAATGACAATACATTCCCCCCAGTCAGGCTCCTGCTCTCTGAAATAATCACTTTATCTAGAAGCATTCAAATCATGAGCACAATTAGCATTGGAAGAAAGATGCAAACCATGATACCTAATTTCAGTTATTGGTGCCATCCCAATTTCCCATCCCTCTTGTTAGCTGCAGTTCTTAGATGATGTCTTCACTTCATAGAGGTCACGTTTTTTTGAAGTTAAAATGATAAGGACCAGTCAGTAAAAAAAATTGATTATCAATAAGAATCACAAAGATCACTCAGTAAAATCAATAGAAGCTCATCTGTTAACTCCTTTGGGATTAGAGCTAGCTGCAAAACTTTGATTTTCCAATAACTACTTCTGAGAGGAAAAACTGGTCTTCGGCGCTTTTTAAATAAAACATTATTTATTTAACTTTAACCAGAATTAAATCTTTTTTCCATCTCCCTTGTTTTGCTTGAGGTTGTTGGGTTTTTTTTTTTGATCCCTAAGGGAGTTGATCACTTTGCATGGTGTATACATTATAGTATCTAGGGTTTGCCTGACATTCCTAGGTCTTTCCCAGGAAAATGTTTACTTGGCTAAGGGCCTTTGTCACTTCCCTTTTTTTTTTTGGATCTCAATGATCAATATCTAAAGCAAAAGAGAAGATCTTCATGCTTCCCAGTGTATTAAGGAAAGGGCCTCACAAACTTCTACTCTGAGGAATCAGAGGGGAGGGAGTAAAAGATCCTGAAGAATTATGAGTTCACAGTTGGCTGTCTAAAGAATGCACTACACCTAAAGATTTTATTAATAACCTCAGAAAGCATTACCTCTAGACTTTCATAAGTAAAAAAAAAAATTACCTAGCTTGAAAAGAATAATCCAAAATTATCCCTACTTCTCCAAAGGATTCTTTGGTCTACTAGCAGAAAACTTTCAAGAGCAGCACATTTCCATTTCCTACATCTTCTCCATAGGATACAGACAAGCTAGTCTCTTAGCATTTAAGCTCTGACTAAAAACACAAAACAGGAAAAAAAAAAAGGTGGAAGCAGGGGAAGGAGAATAAAAGGAGAATCTGCCTAATCTGTTTCCTGCCTTTGGCCATCAGCCAATATTCAGTTGGTGGTGTTGCATCTAAATGGACAATAAACAGATTTTAACAATTGCATGTGGTCAGCCCCATGCCAGATACAGAGCTGAGTGGTGCCAGTGCCTGTGCACTGCACTCACCTCACAGCAGACAGCTGAGAAGCTGAGGGAGCTCTGCTCTCATAACGAAGTTTGGCAGTCTATCAGCATAGAGCCTGCAGTACTTACAGGAATTTGTAAGCTCACATTGTCAGAACCCCATCAGCACCAGCCCATACCACATGGACACTACGGCATTCCTTGGTCTAAGATCCATTTATAGAAGATTCATTATCTGGACACCCATTATAGCTAATTCAGAATCTGTATATCATTAAAAAAACCTAGAATTTTCCCCTAAAAAAGGTTAATCATTAAAAACAACTACTTAACACTTGACTTTCTTCTCTGTATACATTGTAAGAAGACATAGAATAGTTCTCACAGAAAACTTAACACAAAACCCATACATAGTCCCAGCTGTTGTTTTCCTTTTTTTGGTGTTTTCTAGTTCTTCACTGAAATTTTTTCCCCTTGGGACACACGAGATGGTAAGAATGTGTGTGCAGCATGGCAGATCAAAGAAAACTATGTAGTGCTTTTTATTTCTTTATATGACTTGTGCAGTGTGTAACAAACAGTAAATTTCGCCTAGATCCAGCATATATCGTGTTAGAGCAACCTTTTCCCTGTTCTCTTCATTCCCAAAATGACTGTGTGGCACCAAAGGCTCTGGGAGTTTTACCCTTTCCACATTTTATGCAAACTGAAAAGAAGTTACTATTTGCACACCGATAAGTAATCCTGATAAATAAGACTGGTTTTCAGCCTGGTTTGAAAGCAGTATTTTCCAGTTAGAAAAGACTGTAGAATGGATTTGAAAGGTTAAGCTCCTAGATATAACTCTTGCAAATGTTGTGCACAGATTCCCAAGTATCCCAAATGATTTGTGGAAACAGGGAAGGGGAAAATCTGACTTTGAAAGTCACAACAGATTTGAATATAGAAAATGCACAAAAAGAAACCTAAAGCATCTTTCCAAACTAGCAGAACATGGCACAGTACAAAGATAAAGTTGAGGCTCTGATTCAGAGCTCTGCAGTGCATCTAACTTAACAGCAGCTCAGACAGCTTGTGTTGTGGTATTAAAAGGGCTTCATAGGAATACAGAAATCACTGCTCTCCCCCTGCCTCCACCCATGGGATCCTAATGAATTCATTTTCTATTAATTTCAAGAAGTCACCAAACAGCTAAGCATCCACCATGACTGTGGTGTGAAGAGACCTGCAAGGAAGCTTTTACAAATTCCCTGATGGCACCTAGGACAAGCTATCAAATGATTCTCAAGAGACTGCCAAGTACTGATACCTACATTCTGACCTGCTTCAATTTATCAGCAGTTTCACTCACTCATGTACTGCATCGCACAGAGCGGGGAAAGGCAACAGCAGGGGAGGAAAATCCACTCAAAGCCTTCAAAACAGTGAAAACATTTTTTGTTTGGTTGGTTTTGGTGGGGTTTTTTTGTTGAAACTGAAGGAATGGCACAAACAAGCATTGCAGAGCATTGTGGGTCAGGGAGGAAAGGGGCAGCACCCTCCAGCAAACTGAAGTAAGTGAAAAAGATGGTTATTCTCCTTCTTTTAAGTAATCCTTCACAGGCACACAGGCTACTGCAGCTGTCCCACTGTGCTAAACAGTTTGCTCTACAGAAGATCATGCTTTCTTTTGAGGACCTTTGCAGTGCCTCAGCCCCCTATGGTGAAGTGTCTGTTAATATATCTGTCCTGTTGTACAGCATCTGGAGATCCTATTGAGCTACCAATGTTTACACAGTAACCCACAGAGATGGGAACCTCTCCCTTGTCCAGATCTGCAGGCCCTTTCATAGATTTGAGTAAGCCTATTCCATGTACAGTGTTACCTTTCTTTTAATAAATGTATTTTTTACATTGTGGTGTCTGTTTAGAGTTGTTCGTATTTTGGTAGAAGTGTTCTAGTACAGTCCCAACTGTTGCAAAATATAAAAAAATTTCCAGATATAAGTCACAGCAACTGAATCACAATGGATCACTGTTACCTGTCTTTGGACATAACAGCCCATTCCCATCCCCCTCAAACAAAACATGTTTAAAAGATAAGCAGACAGCCAAACAAGCAAAAATCCCCAAAATTGTCCACATCATTTTCCCCCTGTAGGATTACTCACTATGCACCTCATGGAAAATGAACTCTTAAAGAAAGCACGAAGTGCCAAAAGGAATCCTGTGTCTGGGGAACTGGAAGCTACACTTAAATGGATGGCCAGAGATTTTAACAAGAGTTCATAAAACATTTCCATGTAGTAAGTAAAGCAAAAGCTGCCCACACCCAGTTTCTGATGCCAAGAAGAGGCCACAGGAGGTTGTTTCTGAGGTGTTATTTATATTGGATTTTAAAATGGTCTGAGGGGACAGAGGGTTGAGCTATCAATTATGTAACTGTAAACGAAGACCCTTTGGGAAGGGAAGCAGAAAATTGTATACTTAGAGAATAAGCAAGGCATTTAGGAGAGGTTCAAGGTTAACTCCTTTTCTTCGCTTCTCTGAATTCTGTTAGGAGTTCAGATCACGGTACAAAGCCCAGGGAACAATTCTGGAGCCATAGGAAAGTAATTCCTAAAATTGTGATTTGCTCAGCACCTCAAGGGACGTAGCAGGAGGAAGTGAAGGACAAATACAGTCCCTAGCCCACTGAGACCACGTTGTAGCCACTGCAACTCAACTGGTATGAGCTTTGTGTGAGGCTGTTTTAAGTCTTCCTGTCAATGGGCCTTAGAGTACTGGCCACTATCTTACTGCCAGTACTACTGGAAATGTGAAAAAAGTGCACAGCTGTTGTGTTAATGGGAAATCTCACAAGAAATTAAAACAGAAACTAGCCTGTGTGAGAGTATTTGTGCCATAAGAAAAAGAGAGACAGATAGTAAATTTTCCTCCTCAGCAGTGATTTCCTCCCCAATTCACATTGTAAAGTAAGGCTATCTAGTAGTTTCTCAAAAGCTGAGACAAAGCCACATGAAAAATTTTTCTTGGATGCATCTTGTGGCTGCTGGGAAACATTTAACAGGATTTTTTTTAGATACACAGGCAGGAAGCAGTGAGATGAATTGCAATCCTTTCTTCTCACTCTTCCCTATTTTGTTTCTAATATGTAGCCTAAAATTTAAGATGTGCCTTTCCACGCTGAAACATTTATTGTCCTGAGCACCTCAGCCATTTCTTTCAGTTGATTAAACCCTGCTTCTGCCCTTATCTAGAGGCACTCCAGTTTAGCCAGGGCTTTATAGCTGGCTGCTAAGGTAGCAGGCAGCTGGCTAGGCAAGGAAACGATACCACTTCTTTCCTTAGTCAAGCTGCAGGATAAAGAACAGCGTCCTCCTACTCTTGCATCACCAACAGAGAACTCCAAGACCTTATCAAAGTACCACTCACCTCAGCTCAAAGCTCAAGAAAATTCCCCACAGACGTTGCATGAGACCCTTTACAGAGGCAATAAATTGTGAGAACACTCAGCAGATGTCACAGTTGAGATAGCCACGATACACAGAGAAGCCTCACACAATTTCAGAAGGCTTCAAGCAGCAGCTCTTCTTGTTCTTTAGCCCAACCTTTTATACCCTCATGTTCATGCATTGCACCTGTGTGCCCTCTGTTCCCTTTGGTGGTTGGTCAGAACCCCTGGGCATTCCATGTCTCGTTACCATCAATGCAGCTCACCTGCTTCTCACAGCTGTAGCCCATTGGGGATGAGGCTGGGCCTCAGCTCCACTCCCATTTACCACAAAGTGTGTACCTACAAGCAGATTTGGGAAGTTGTGTCCGTTTCCTGCAGGACAGAAGTCAGAGCAGAGAAGATATGGAGCTCTGATATGCAGAGAGAGAGGAGAAGGTGCAGAGATATAGTCTCTGTTGGGGTTATAGGTTCAGATGTTAGGAGTTTGCAAGGATGACACTATGGGGTTAAGACAACAATTTAGAGCCTGCACAAGGCGATCCAGCATGTTAGGACAAAAGGCACTTGTTGGGTGCTCCCTCTTTGAGTCAGAAGATGCTCTCACTCTGTGTTTGTTTTGAAACTATTGCACAAGAGGGGTATAGACCATGGAAAGGATGTGCTTGTCCTCTTTTATATTCTGGAAACTGCTTAACACTCTTCTGCCTCATTTTAATGAAAGTACCAGGCCAGACACGGACACGAAAATGATCACTTCAGGTAATGTTCATGGGAAATTAAGTGACGAGTTTAAAACAAATATATATTTTCTCTCTAGCTGATTGATTCTATTTTTTCCCTGTTGAAGAATATGAGTACAGTAAACACACATTTTTAATTGAAATCAATAATTTAGTGTTTCAAGCCACATCACCTAACTCAGAACTCAGTAAAGTCAATGGCAGTCTTTTCATTCATCACAGTGGGCTTTGGATGAAATCCATGCTGAAAGTTTCACTTGCACTTTCATATGCAGTCAGTGCCTGCAGTTTTTAAATGTATTACTATTATTTTCTTGCTATGTCACTTTAAAATGCTGTTTATTCACCATCATGTGTGCAATACCTAGATATATTAGTATTAAGTCATGGCTCTCCATTTTAAAACTCAAATTATTATGTTTCTTAAATAAGCAATTTTTATGAAATTAAATATAATTTATCAGAAAACGAATGCTGCTTTTCTTTAGTTTTCATCATTATATAAAAATCATTCTTTTGCTGAAAGGTTGTGTTTTACTGAATGTTTAATAATACCTATTTTCAACCATATCATTATAATTAATAATAGTGATGACCTTTGTATAAGGTATTCTAATTATCTACAACCTCCAACATATTCAGCATCCCAATACTTTGATCATCTAGACCAGAACATGCTATTGCAGACTAATTGCTTTTCCCTCCCATATGGGCATTGCATTCCTCAAACACTGGCAAAAGAAAGAGATTGGATGAATCAAAATATTCACCCAGTCCCAGGAGCACCTGGAAGCACTCCCAGGTCCTGTAACTTAGACAAAGCCATGAAATTTCTTTGTTCTCAGGCTTGAATTAAAGCCTGTGGTGCTACAGACTACAAAAGCCCTATGCAGTGCAAGACTTTCCCCATGCCAGAGGGTTTGCAGTCTAAGGAAGAGAGGCCAAACCAGGCATATACAGCTGGTCTCAGGAGCACTGGCCAGAAAGCAGCAGAACAGCAGCTGAGCTACTGTGATTCTGTCACAAATGAGAGGTTTAAGCAGGAATTTGAAGGTAAATGCTGCTGAAATCCTGTATAGGTCCCTCTGCTCTGGGTGTCACTTTGTCACTGAGAAAAGTCCATCGTGTTTACTGGAAAAGACAAAAATAGTTTGTACTAAAATACAGCCTCCTTTTCCCACATAAAATCATTTAAAATTTGTAAGATTTCAGCAACTTTCACACTCATAATGATTGCTGATCCATTAACAGAAAAGATTAACAATGACTAATTACAAGGAGTATTAATTAAAAATAGAATGAATGCCTTTGTCTAAATGAATGGCAACAGGGAAATGCCAAGTATTTTGTCACTGACACCAAGGCTGAATTGGTGACCTCTAAACCTTCCTCACAAAAATGGCAGAGCTTCCTTATGCTATAGCTGTCTAGAACAGAATGACTGCACAAGTGTTTCCTTATTTTCCCTGGTATTATACAATACCAGGGCACTGCCAGGTAGAGCACATGAGCTGGCTAAAATTAAATGCAAACTCTAATAATGGCTGTCAGACAGGAAGACAGTAACAGAATTAGCAGAACCTGGATTTGTTCCATTTGTCACTGAAGTTGCCTCATCAAATCAGCAGGAATTTTAAAACCTCAGGCTTGAATGAAAAGATGAGAAGCAAATTTTTGGCTAAAAAACCAACACCCTTTCTCCATTGAAACAGGTCCTCAGAGGTGTTGTTAGGGAAGTGATGAATACCTTGACCCTGTCTGTAAGGAGTTTTCTTGTTACACACGTGTTCAAAATACACCCAGGAGTGTTTGGCTTTTTATAATGCTGACAAGAACAATCAGCTTCGACAGAAAATAACTACCTGTAAATTGTTGTTCTGAGTCACACAGAATGGAGATTTCAATCCAGATGTGCTTCAGACTGCAAGGAGCCCAGTGACCAGCCAGGGCATCTCTCAAAGAGGGCTCAAAAGAAGAATTGGATTTTATCATCCAGATACAGGGTAAGGTAAAATCTCTTGCAATGTCCCACTACCTCAGTGTAGCCTTGGACAAGCAAGAATGCAAGTCAGATTGCAGGATGCAAAACTATGGCAGCTTCAGGATGATCTTTCAAGGCACAGAAACATTTTGGTTTGGGTGATTTTTTGATATTAATATAATTATTAAATGTAAATTACAATTGAATGGTAACAGATCAGAAATCATTAACTTAACTGACTCTTTGTGCTACCAAAATCTCCTCTTCAGGCATTTATTGTTAGGATTAATCAAACTACTAGAGGGATGATTAGAGTAGCAAATCCACCTTGCATAAATATTTTAATTTTTGTTTAGTTTCTATAGAAAGATTTGAAAACAGAGATAAATGACCAATTGTCCTCAGATTAGAAGCCCTCTTCCTGCTTTAAAAGGCAGTTATCTGCAAGCTATTCAGGTGGTATGTGTAAGAAAGGTGCCAAAGACTGAAATTTTGTGAAGCCAAAAAGTCAAATGAAAGTAACTTTTTCTTCCTGTAAAGGAGCACAAATACAACTGGCAATGTAACCCTTAGTAATACCTACTCCTCTCCCTTGCTAAATTAAGATAGAAAAGATAGGACTAAAAAAAGAAATACCTTCAGCATAGAGATGATTTATGAATCAAGACTTGTCAATTCACAGTGATAGATACATATTTTTCATCTTCTTCATCCTAGAAGTAGGAAATAATAATGATTTTGCTTATGTGGCAAGAAGAAATTAACTGCCACCAGAAATATGATATGTACTTACACCAGTCATGAATCTGCCACACAGACTTGTCCTGTTCAGCTGAATGTGTGCCCTGATGGCCAAAAGAGCCCTGCCTAGTGGAGTTTAAAGAGGCATCAGTACTTCAGAGCCTGGCAGTTTTCAGTCTTTTCCTGGACTGTATGAATCTGGACGAATCCCAGGAAACACTGACCTGCTTGCACCCATGGCTTTTGGCTCAGAAAGATGGTATATAGCCACGAATCCCCACGAAAACACTGAGTAGTCCCACTGAAGGCTGCCCTTAAAAATGTGAAAAGAGTTCAATTGCTTATAATAGCTTGTTTAATTTTTAACACAAAACATAGGAAAAGCATATTGCCCCTTCTTGGGGGAAAGATGCCAATGCAGTGAAGAATTTGACACTTGAAAACTTGGTTTGTAGAGATTTTTAAATTAATAAAAATAGTTTTTTCCCATCTCCACAGAAAACAAAAAACCTCCAAATGATCTAATGACCTCAATCAAATGACATATTTATATTTCCCTAAAAATAGGTGATAGGGTTTTGTTTGTCTTTTTCCTCAGAATTTCAACCACAATGAGATAATTCCTTTTTTAAGAGAGAGATAGAGAAAGAAGCCAGGAAATTGAACAGTGAACTCAATCAGATAATGCAATATAAAGAAATGACCCATGACTGGATGAATGAAATAAAAATAACATGTTAATTGGAAAGAAAATCTGAAAGGATTATTTCCCCAAAGAATCAAAAGCAGAAGTACATATCTACCCATGAAAATACAAGGCAGGAGGACAGATGAAGTTAAAATTTGCCAGTCTGGGATGGGGTATTTACTCCCATGGAAGATAAAGGCAGTCTATATTGAATTAAAAATAAACCCTAATAAATATGTTATCAAAAAATATCACACCAGAAAGGTTAATCCATAAGAAACTTATGCTGAATTTGACATCACTAAGAAACCTGTCTAGATAGTAATATCCAGCCTTGTTTTTGTACCTGCTCCCATCCAGATTATGTTTCTTTTCAAACTCAGTGCTCATTTTGCATTTCCAGTCATTCAACTGTCCTGCAAGAGTGTGGGGAATACACAGACTCCCCTGGGATTTTGCCCTCGTTTATTAGCTGGTTTTTCAAGATGTTTTTGGATATAGACCTAAGATATAGACCTCTTGGCCTAAGATATGGCAGTAATATTTCAACAAACAGTATGAAGATAAGTTTTAGTTCTGACACTGCAACTGCCTGAGAAGGTTCACAGAACAAATAATTACTGCTAAAATGCTTTAAAATACAATCAATAAAAAAGATCATGACTTCAAATCAAATTAATTGGTAGGTGAGAAAGATTGAGACCAGATTCTCAAACTTATTTTCAATTATTTGAAAATATCTTGCCAAAATATCTTGCCATTGTATTTTTGTGCACCTGCTAATAATAAACTATCATAACATATTAAAATAAGAACTTAATGCTAAGACATGCTTATGCATGTCTCCTCAGGTTCTAGATAGAGCTCCTTCAAACAATACAATGCACAAAATAAGAGGTGTTGTTTAAAGAATGCATGTATGTTGATTTTTACCAAAGGCATGGAAAGCCTTATTTCTGCATATTTCACTAAGCTGTTCTGAAAGTAATTTTAATTTAAGGTCACCAGTTATGCATCTTACACAGAGGTCAGGAGAAGTACTTCAGGTAAAGTTTTTTATTTTGGAAATATTTTTAGTCTAGAAAATTAGCCATTTTCTATATTATTGAATTTATACAATAATTTTTATTTTCCTATTTTCAAGAGCAACCATTTCCATCAGTTTCCAGCACTCTCCTAAATGGAAAAAAACATCTTCACCTGCAAGTGTAGGATGGAATAAATTACTGTCTTCTGAATACTGAAAAAATTGATCATCTTGCCAGTGTCAGAGTTCTTGGAGTTTACAGATGTAAAAAAAAAAAAAACCCACACTTGTTTTCAGAGAAGGCATTGGTGCATAAGCAAAAATCACTGGCACTTGGTACAGTGCTGGCCATTTGTAAAGGACATGAAGCAGTTTGAATTCTGAAAAGACAGTTGCCAATATAAGAAAGATGGTAATTCCCTGTCCATCATCAAGGAGGACTCAAACAGAAGTTTTGCTTTTCCTAAGAATTTCTGGTGATCTGAGGGAAATTCATCATTTTACATACTTTATTTGCCTTATTTGTTTGCCTGTTTGGGTTTTACTAAGAAAGCTCATTGATGTAGGTATTTATAAGAAATGTTTGCAGAGGACTGCGAAGCAAAATGAAGAAAAACACCCTGCAAGTTCAAGCAAACATGCAGGGGTTGTGTTTTTCAGCACACTCTGGGTCACACAGAAGTGATGAATCTTCTTCATTAAGAAATATCTCGAGAGAAAGGTATTATAGCCCAGCTGGGGGGTGTAAATGCCCCCATGATCTGTCACAAAGGAATCACATTTCCACTGTTTGGCCACACAGGCAGCCTGGCTTCACTCTGACTGCTAAACACAATCAGTTTAGATAATTCTGTTTATTCCATGTCTTCTCTGATACCTGAATGAACATGTTCCCTGGGGCAAAGATTATTTTGGAAAAATTATATGCTCCCCCGTGGATCTGGAAATCAAGAGAATATTAGCATCTGAGTCATTGATCAGTCACAGCTGGGCACACCAGATCTCATTGTATTTTAACCAAATGAAAGACTGAAGCTCCTTGCAGAGGAATTTGAGATAAAAGGAAAGCATCTTTCAGTGATGTGGAGCTACCACTCCTACAGACTAGAGCACAGTATGGTATCAGCACGAAATGAATCAAACCAGTTTGACATTTCCAACTCCACTTTTTCATATGACTTTTTATCCCTATGAAAAATTTGATATTTCAGTTTTATTCTTTCCTGACTCAGGACCAAGTGTCAAAATATCAATCTCTTTTGGGACAGAAATTACAATTTATATTAGTTTTTTCATGAAGAGTGATACCTCATTCGAATCATCTCTGTTTTTACCTTCTCCCATTCAGCCTCTGGAGAAAAATAGTATATGGTAGAACAAAGCATTTGGAGGTTGATATTTTCATTTTAGATCCTCAGTTCACATGTAGTAGTTTGGATTTAAGAGGTTTGGGCTGTTTCTTTTCACAAATCCTACTTTAGCTGGCTACATAGAAGGCATGGGATATCCACTCTGCTGCTGGGAAGGCTCACCATTGTGTGTAGAAGTTAATAAGTTCAGCCCTGTAAAGACCACCCTTGGGGGTATTCCACCAGGAAAATGTAGTAAAGAGCACACAGATCTCAAAATGCTTAAATATCATTGAGAATCCAACAAAGGCATTTAAGCTGTGAGCTCTAGTGCCTTTCCAAGTACATATTTTGATAATTTTATATCCTACTGGAACCCGCTGGAGGCATGTTTTAATTTTGACTGTAGCACTACCAGTTACACCTGGCTGGGGAACAGACTCTTTCAGTGCAAGAGGAAGCTCCCCTTCATCTCAAATTCATATATTTCAAAGGGAAACCTTCTCAGCTTTAGCAAACAAAATAGTAAGAGGTGTAAGCAATAAACTACTCTCCCAAATTAAAAAAAAAAATAAATTAATCCTAATCATTAAAATTTACATCTTTGGAGCTTGTGAAGAACCTAAATCAGGCAGAGCCAAATTACTCTGTCTACAGGGTAGAGTTTCCCTTTCTCAAAAGAGAAAATATTCTAAACACAGTAAAGTTTGAAGGAGGAACTGATGTTTATAGAGAACTCCTATGCTTCATGGCCGAGTAAAATTTGATATTTCTCATTTTAATACCCTATCCAGGGATTTTTAAACTCTTTGATGCAAGTTGTTATTAAAGAAATGTGACCTTTTAAAGCAGTGTAGGAAAAGACTCCAGAATACCATATGGATCTTGAAAGCGGAAAAGAGCAATGTCTCTGAATAAAATCAGTAGATTTGTGACCAGCAGAAAAAAAAGGAAGTTGCCTTCATATGGATTTATGCCATCACTTTGAACAATGTGCCCTCTCAGATGTCTAATAAGCAACAAGCTCTTGCTACAGCCTCTCTCATGGGAGGAAAGTAAATGGGTCTCTTGTTTTTTACCTCCCTTTCTATTTTCACACTGTAGGAAATAACTTCCTTGAGACCTCTGTACTACTGTCAAGAATGTGGTTGAAATTGCCCCGTCAGCTCAATATTATGGTGGAAGAGGGACAAAATCAGACATTTAAGCAGTTATATACATATTGTTTCACACACACTCATGCATACAGCATGATCAAAGAAGCCATATTTCCTTAGGAAAACAGCCTAAAAATAAATGTAACACTACTTTTCTGACAGCCATTTGGAGCTTTGGCAGGACAAATTGTTTTATTCAATAGCATTTCATACAAAGAAAAATAAGCTGCAATCTTGATTCCTATACTCCATGAGGAAAATTAATTTGGCCTCTAAGGCTCCTTGCTATTAATCTCCATCAGGTACCCCTGCCAATGCACCCCCAGAGGCCATGATCCCGCAGAAACACTTATGCCCATGAGCAGCCCTATAAATTTGAACTGTCACAGGCTTAAAGTTTAGCATTCCTGAGAGATCACTGTCACAGGAAGTTCAATTTTTAATAAAATATTGAGAAGGTAGGTCTGGGCAACATGCATCAGCCAGGTACATGTTAATGAAATCCTCTCAACCTGCCCATTCTACTCAGAGGCAATTCTGCACCAGAGGTGAAGGCATTGGGGTCAGTAAAGTTAGGTTAGGAGGGACTTGCCCTCTACCTACAAAATGTCTAAACAGTGCACTTGGCAAAACAACTGCCAAGCTGAGACTGGAAATCAAACCTGGAAGACTGAGAGTTGAGTCCGGCTCTGA
The DNA here is from genome assembly GCA_013397155.1 of Irena cyanogastra. Lineage (NCBI taxonomy): Eukaryota > Metazoa > Chordata > Aves > Passeriformes > Irenidae > Irena > Irena cyanogastra. The sequence continues at coordinate 252,802 of VWZV01007865.1, forward strand.
GGCCCTAAGTAATGTCACAGCTACAATAAAGGAATCAAAACATGTATATAATGAATTTCTGCTGTGCCAGCTAAGAGCTGTCAGTCAGGTGGGTGGGCTTTTTCCCAAACTAATTACACTTCAGAGCTGGTCTAAAATCCATATGTTTATAGAGAAAAAGCTTTGGTGGGATTATTTTCAGAGTGATCAAGGTCTTCCGAAAGCCTAAGAAGTCAAGTACGACACAAGAAAATATATTATAAGCTGGCTGTTGTAATTATAAATTATGCAAACCATGTTCTTTTGAACTCCTAATTCCTGTAATATTAAGCACTAATTTAGCTATGTGTGGCTATTTAATTGTGTAATTTTTGCAAGAATTCAGCTCTTTTCACAGAACATATAGTTAGATGAGTAATCTCAAAATTTTGCTTGCCAATTAAAGAGTTTTGGGGAAAAAAAAAAAAGAGGATACTGTACTTTGCTTACCCTGCCAACCTGGAGTATAGTGGTACAGCTATGGATGCAGGTAAGTCAAAGGTCTCTAAGTTAAAAGGTTGCCAGTGAGAGACAGAGTAGAAGCCTTTCCAGTCATACTTCAAGGTCTCATGAGGGAAAAGGGATGTCTCTTCCTTTTTCTACTTCTCAGGTGTCTATACGTGCCACCAAAGAGGCTCTTTTTAGCTTTGCTTTCATCAATTAAGCAGGCAATGCCTTCTCTGTAACAGATCCTCAAAGAGTTTGGAAATATAATAACAGCACTCATTTATTGATTGCTTTGATCAGATACTAGGCAGGAGAGAAGAAAACCTTCACATACGCATCAATAAACAACCTGGAGCCTCTAAAACCATACTGAGTGAGCTTGAGAACTAACTATGAGGCTGAGATGCTCAAAAAAGAAAGCTTATGACAGCAAATCAATATAAAGCCTTTTGGTAAAGATGCCAAAGTAAGAAAAGGAATGTTGGGTCACTGTGAAAAGAACTCTGTACTGCATTAAAATAATGAGGCAACTAATAAGGGAGACCGATTCTCTCTCTCTAAATGATTAGAGAGGAAGCTGGGAGTGACAAGGCCCAGGACAAGGGTCAGGCTAGGCTGAATCCAGGCACTGGTTCTGCTGAGTAGTTCTGACATCTGACAAGTGGCTGGTGCTTAGAGGGCCACTAATGGTACCTGAAAGCCTGAGGGTTTGGATAAACTCTACAGGGCTATGGGAGCTTTTTATGCTGAAATTGTTCCTGGACTGCTTGTAGTATAGATATGCTGGGGAGAAGTCCAGAAAAAAACATGGCAGGAGATACACAGTCCTCTATTGAAGATTATTAAGAGAAAATGATAGGAAAAGGCTTTCAACTGAGATGAAAGGAATGCTTCACGGAAAAAACTGAAAGAAGTCCCACTACCTTAATAGTGTTGTTTGAAAGAGCCAGGCTGTGACACAGTTAGTGTCTGAAAATTTTAGCATCTATTACGTTATATTCTGTGCATTGTCAACGGTAAGGTAGAGCTGCTTATCGACATTTAAAATTCCATTGATGTGCTTTTCAAAAGCTCCATTTATTTCGCAAATGTAAACACACAAGATGTTTTTAGAAGTCTAGTCATTCCCTTGATACAACTGACTCTAAATTCTCAAAGGGAAAGCTCTTAAGTATGCAGATCTACAGTAACCTCAACTGATACTCAGTCCCGAAGTGCATAAAAGGTACAAGGCCTAATACCAAAGACAGTAAACTCAAGGGTATGAAATGGTCATGAAATTAAATGGAAGTTCAATGAGTCTTGGAACTATAACATTTCAAATTCTTGAAGTGTGTTACAAAAGAATCTTTAATCTTCATGTTCAGACTCCCAGGAAACTCTCATCTTAGCTCTTTGGAGGTATTTGAGAATCAAACTCATCAGTGTAAGACCATGGGTTTACTAACATTCCTTGAGTGGAGGCATGGCTATGAAACATGCACATTTGTTACTGTCTGGTTATTGTCTGTGTGATTTTTGTCTCCGTTAGTTGTGGATGTTTTGCCCCTCAGCAGAAGGTAATGTAAACTCTCTATGATTTACCACATGGGTGCAGGTGTGCCTGCAGGCTCACAAGGAGTCACAAATATAGTAGCAAAGGTGACCACTTGTTAATTTTGCTAGAGCAAACTTGGAAGGAAACAAGTAGTATTTGAACACCGGAGCCACCAAAGATTGATTTTACCTAGAATTTGTGTCTCATAGACCATCTTTGGCGTAAAAAGCTCTGGCACTATGGCAGAACTGCCTTGCAATCTTGTTCTCCTGCATTCTTGGTCTCCCAAACACTTCCTGACCTTCTCCAAAGCTGGGGCAAGCTAGATTATGCACAGCTGTCCACTTTTGGAAGGAAGATCTTGAGCTCTCCAAAATATCCAAAATAAGTTAGGCAAGTGCCAGACAGACCATTGAGCCCACAAATGGCCCAGCTTCCCTGTGGCAGGGACTCAGCCTTTGAAGGGCCAGGCTCCAACCAAAGCTTTTTTCCGCAGCTCAGGCACAGACAATCTGCACTGCATGTGAATGCCATAGTGTCTAAAACTGCTTGAGATGACAGAGCAGTCTCCTACTCATACAGGATACAAATAGATGCTCTTCTCCTTCCAGCGGATTAAACAGACTCAGCGAGTGTGTGAGCTCCATTTCCCTGGGAAACAAGCCTAGGAGTCTCCTGTGAACTGCTCAAGATCAAAAGTAGCAAGTTTTACCCAATCCTGTTGCTAATGAGGAAAACATTCATTACAAGTGTTTTCAAAAGTAGCAGTATGTTTTCTCCCAAAAATGGGTATCACTGACAAGCACTATTTGTAGATATTTGGTAAATACTTAGAACTTTATTTTTTAATTCCATAATAAACCCAATGCAGAAGCTGATGAGCCAGCAGGGCTGTGATACTTTTTTTGCTAATTATGTGCTAAGTTTTATGAAACTAATAACTGTTTTTAATAACAGTGAGGAGGAGGAAGCATACATTTAGAGACCACATTAAAATTTGCACAGGTAATTGGATGGTATGGGAATTCAAGATAAGAATAGCTTAATTAAAACGAAATTTTAAAACAAACTACCCATGTAGTTTTCAACCCCTTCACACCACCTTAAAAAAAGAATTTATATCTCAGTGTAATCGATACACAGTCACAGCTGGGTGTTAGGACTACAGGTGAGGTAGGCAGGCAGGAGGTAGGCAGAGGATAGCTACATAAATGAGGAAGGGAGAATTAGAGATTCTAGGGTGCACCTATTCAAGATACACTCGTAAATGTCCAGACCACTGGAGAAGCAAATGTCCTCCCTAAACCAGGCAGTTATTTCTTATTTTCTTTGACTCCCCTCAATTTTTTTCCCTCTCTACTGGCTACTTTGTCGTAGACCATCCTCACCAGAGCAAATTAGCTTTGTCCTTGGCAGGATCAGGTCCATATTCCCCTATTCTCACCCAGCTTCAGAGCTAATACCATCTCTCTTCCAACTCCTAATAAATCTTATGCATTAGCTAGCAAAAAGTTCTGCATATTTATGCTGTATTTTCACTACTCAAGTTCCAATTGGAAAGTTTTTTCTCTTAGTCTCTATGTGTCACATTACCTCATCAGACAATACTCATCAGAAATGTTTCTAGAGAAACACAGAAGACACAGAGCTTGTGTAAGTGTGAGTCTTAATGATTAGAGGGTGCTCAGGAGACATCTACATGCTGTATGAAAATGGAAGTTCTATTAATTCTTGTTATAGCTTTGGTACTTGTAACCAGAGAGATCCACTGTGCTTGTGCATCCACATCCTGGCACCTGTTACCTTGAGCCCAGTAACTCACTAAAAATGAACAAAGGATAAGTGAAAAGAATTAACGTCCTCAATTAGAGACAAGATGGAGAGTGCAAGGGACATACTCAGTGTGCCATAAACTGTTCCAAAGCAACGGAGTGAAACCAAACTCTTGGAACACCTGCCCAGAAAATTTTGTTCTCCTTGACAATGTGCAACATTTCCTCAACCAGTGCAATCTCTGAGTCACATGCCACACAAGGAAACACATTTTTACTGTAGAAGTGACTGGACACTGGCACAGGTTTCCTGGAGGAATCTCTGTCCTTGGTGATATTAAAACATGCCTGGATGTGGTCCTGGGACAGCAGCTCTAGATAACACAGCAGTGGGGGGTTGCTCCCTTCCCATCTCAACCATTCCATAATTTTGTGATCTTCACCCTTCCAGAATCCCAGCAGAAGCAGTGAGTGCTGTTCCCAGATCTGAAAATGGCTCTCCCTTCCTGTCAATCAGTGTTGGAAAAGTCTGCTGCTAAAAGGGAGGCCAGGCCCAGGTTACACTGTGCTCACTCTCCTGCCCAATTTCACAGTGTCTTTTACAGGACATAGGTGGGGAAATGCGGTCAGTACTCAGCTTTTATTTCATTTTGTGTTTTCCCCAAGAAAACAGCTTTTCTCCAATAGGATAAAAATAGCCTTCCACAATTGTTCTATCCCTTTAGACTTAGTGAATAATTGAAGAATGCTTTCCCAGTAGTTAGTAATGAAGGAGATTTACTCTGAAGCTTTCTCCATTATCCAGTAGCAGCACTTTCCTCCGTTGCTGAGGTTGCCAGAGAAAGCGAGAGGTGACAGGTGCTTGTGTATCTCGGCATGAACAAATGAAGCAAATTGTGCTGCCATTTCTCTGGGAGTAAACCTGCAGTAATTCCATGGGATAACTGAGAAAGGCTTTGGACTTACTCAAAAATAACTGAAAGCAAAATGTTTAATTACATTTTTCATCCAGCATGTTCAAAAGAACACGTGACTAATGGGATTGACATGCCTATAAATGTATGACAAAGTGTCAACCCATATGGCTTGGTTTTTTTTGTCAGCTCTTTCCTCCTACTGTCTTGATTATTCACCTGTGGGTACCAACATTAATCTCGAGGCCTTTTTCCTGCTGTTACATTGTGGTTCTTCTCTACCCATGCTAACCAAACTTCCTTGAATTTCTTTCTGTCATGCTAAACAGATACTCGTATCAGTATAAAACAGTTTCCTACATCAACCACTGTCATCTTAGACTGTCAGCATACAGAAGGAGAAATCTGTGCAAACAAAATTCTGCCTTTATTGCCAGCATGATTTGGCTTTCCTTCTCTTTTACAACAAACATCTTCCTTGTTACAACCCCAGACCAGGGTTTCCTCTCTACATTTCACTGAAAGATTTAATTTTTCCCAGAGATAGAATTGAATTACCCCACCATTCAGAATTCCAAAAAGATGCTGCATATTCAACTGCTCTAATTTTCTTGTCATTTCTTTCATGGCTGTAATGACATTTATGTAAGATCCATCTTAAAAGAGAAGACATTCATGTTACCATTGGTGGGGGGGAAAGGGGAGAGGGATATTTTTGTTTAGCTAGCTCTTGGGTTTTGGGGCGTTTTTATTTTAGGAACTTTCCTGCTTAAAAATCAGAAAGAACAGGGGAACTTTTAAAAACTGTAGGGGTGTTAAAGGGCATATGTAATAGACTAAAAATTAAAGCCCCATAAATTATGAAGGCTATTTAGGTTTCATTTATCTACGGACTTCCAACAGATTTAGTTGTAAACGAAAAACAAAGGAAAGTTCTGCAGCTTACTTCTCTTCTCAAAAGAGGAAATTAAAAATTTCCAGATATGGTACTGAGACATTTGGATGAAGTATTTTTTCATTTTCTTTTACTAGAGCTTTATGGACAGGGGAAATCCTAGAAGGTGTGAGCTTTTATGTAACCTGGATGGAGAGCTTAGTCACAGAAAAAATAAACTACTAGAAGCCCCATGCTGAGATTTGGCACTGAATTGAACTGAGCCACTAATACGTTTTAGAGGGTGAAGGAACAGGGTACAGCATAAGGCATGCTTCATTATGGTTCAGACCTTAACCTGCTGTCTCCAGGAAACTAAATGTTAAAAGGAATTGCTGTGCTTGTGTACACTGTAAGATTGCAAAAAAAGTAATTAAAACTTGTCCTAACTAAAAAATAAAACTACTAAGGCAGAATCTATACCACATTTGTGAGATTGTTCCTTTGTTTTGTCTTCATTCTATATTTGCTCTCAAATCAAACTCCCTTTGCCTTCTGGTGCACATCACTAAATCAATGGACAATACTATAATTCATTTTACATATTTTTGCCTCTAATCTTAATTTTAAAATTCTCATGTTCACTCCTTGAAAAAAAGTGCAATAAAGGCAAATTAGTAAAAAATTAACTCATGTTTCAGAATGAAAAAGTCATGACTTTGTTCAAAGTGCCTCACCGCAAACTTCACCTATTCTTTGTCTGAATTATCTGATGATAATTATGTACCTTTTGGAGGTTAATTGATTACAAACCATTGCAGTTGGCAATGTTTCTTAAGCGATCCTGGTCATTCAGGGATGAGGTGACAGGGAGATGAAAGGGGCAAGTAAAAGCATAAGGAAAGGCACTACACTCTGAAAGGCAATGAGGAAGGAGTTGGGATCTTTCAAGCCAGAAGTAGTGAACCCTTCAGTTATGTAAGATCAGAAATATTTGAGATTTTCAGCTGGTTTTTTCCCAAGACTCCATAGGATTTCATGGACAAAACTTGTGCCACTCCTGAACCTCAGAGGTCATGTCCTCCCGCTGAACTGTCTTTCTCAATGAATTACTGTTACTCTCAGAGCTTTTCTAGGACCTCGCAATGTGCTGTGTTTATTCTTTTTCTTTTATATTTTTTTTAATAGCACGATCCAAAAATCTTTCCAGCTAAAGAGACTCCTTGGATCCATGGCCCTTTGTTATGTTTAATGCAAAACCTAAATAACCATCAGTATTGCTAAAATTCTCATGTGAGTGCACATCTGTTGGGACAAAACAGTTTCTTCCTTTAGATTCTGTTAAAGTAGTTGGCACTAGTTGGAACCTGTGAAAGCTGTATGAGCTGTTAGTTAAAATGCTGGTAGGACTTCAGGGGATAAAGAAATGAACTGGTGCTGACCAAATAGGACTCAGCCCTTTACCCAGGATTAACTATCATGCACTCCTCATGCACAAGAAACCCAACTGTAGGGGCACATGTCTTCACTCACTAATGAAGCTACTTGTCCCCACAGGATGGGGACAGTTAACACTTTGTTAGCTGGATACAGACACTCCTTCCTGTACTGCTAACCACAGAGCACTTGACTAAACCAAGACAGGATGCCATCAATTTGATTTTCAGATTCTGTTTCAAAAGACCAAAAGAGCAGACAAAGGGTAAGTGTCAGAAAACTACTGGAAGGGAGAGGGGGAAAAGTTGAATCGAAGGGAAAACACACCTCACGTTTTCTGCAGACTCTTATTCATACTGCTTAAATCTCAGCAGGTCAGAAATTTTTCTTTATTTCCAGAATTGGAGTCACTACTTGCACATCCGCTCTCCCAGCTCAATTAACATCTTGGAAACACTCCTGATACCCTGTTAACTGTACATGAAAGAGTGATGTGTACTACTCTGCCTCCTAATAACATTGCAAATATTTTTGAAGCATTTTTTAAATTTTTTGATCATCACAACAAGGAAAAAACAAAGGCAATGGAGACATTTAACCGTGTGTTAAATTCTGGCAGGTATTATTAATAAAGAAACATGATTTTATTTTAAATCTAGTTTTTCTGGTTCTAATGCTTTGAATGCTGATTTTGCTTGCATCCATTGTTACATGTCACCTTCTTCCAGTGCTGCCAGCATTTCTTCATGGCCTTAAACTTTGGCCAAGTAGATTTCAGTAGGTATGACAAAAGTTAAGCATGAAGAGAACTGTTCTCACTACTGAAACGTATTTCTCATTCCTGCAGGGCACTATTGGAAGAAAAACCTTCTGAACTTGTTTGATTAGGAGCTAATTTAGGACCACAATAGTAAAAGGGGGAATGAGGGTGAAAAATCAATTTTTGAAAAGGGACTTTTTCTTGAGGTTTTGTTCCATTTATAGGCTGAGAATTCCTGCAGGAAAGCTGATTCTTACACAGTTCTGCTTTTTCATTTACCCATATAATGAAAGTATGTATAAACCAAAACAAATAAAAATAAAAAGCAGTTGGGGGGGGACAGGGGAGGGAGTTGTCTGGGGGGTTTGGTGGCTTTTTTGAGGAAAACATAAAAATATACAGCTTGATACTAAAAGTTGATCGGCTATTTTGTAAAATGAAAAATTGTTTTAAAACCCTGGGAAAACTAAAAACTAGCCTGAAACCTAGGAAAAAACCCTTTTTTTCTGCATAGTTTGCCAAATTTTAGCTGGGTTTAATAACGTCTTTGTTCTTGTAGAGATTAGGTATCATAGCTTGGTGGGTGAAAGGAGAAAAAAAAAATCCAGGGAAAATTACTGCCTAGGAAAGATTTTTACCAATTACTGTATCACCCTATTGATCGTGCAGGGGTCTGGAAACATTTATGAGTAAGAATGTCTTCTACTTTACCACATATACATGATCATGGGACTTTATCCTGTCACTGCAGAAGTCAATAAAAAAAAAAAACTAATTTTGATTTTAATTAGAGAATAAATCTCTCTCTTCAGATACAGTAGATGTGTTAATACATGTGAATAACTCTAAGAATCTCATTTAAGTCTAGCACCAAAAGTGACTGGACTCCAACTATTACACTCATCTAGTAAATGGGGCAAAGAAAGCTACTCTCAAACAATATCTTACAGGACAGGATTATAAAAGAATATGATAAATATTATTTACTTCACAGTAACTCCAGCATGAATTTAAATATTTTGCAGAGTTTAACGTATGTGTGTGTATACGCTCTGTTCTATAGTATTGATTATATAACTGTGTAATGCCACATTGAACTGTAAGGAAGCTTTGCAGTACTTCTTTTGGTAAAAGCCTCATAATCCCTTTTACAAAGGAAAAAAATCGCAATGAAGTGTAATGCTGCTATCCTCAGATAATTTTTCAAAGATTGGGCTGAGTCATACATTATGTTAGGGGGTGGTAGGGGAGATTACACCCATCAAAATGAAAAATAATGAATGGTTAGCAGACATTTTCTGAAACCAGCAATTATAGAGGAAAACTATTTGTTAGGTTGCTTGTAACCATGACTAATAATCATTAATTATTTTATTCTAATGTATTTATTGCTCCCTGGAACTCATACTATGCATTCTACTAGCAGCAGTATCTAGCAATATGTATTAGCTGCTGCTCCAAGGATTCTGTTTTCAGAAAGACATATTGCCCTGTGCTGGAAAAAGCCAGCTATGACATGCAACCACCTTAATAAGCTTTCAAGGCTTCAGTGATGGAAATGAGCCTTTATCTCCAAGAGCAGTTACATAATGCACCTCTCATGAAGGCTTTCTAGGTACATATTAAAGCTGAAATATTCAAAATTAAATTAAATTACAGAAGTCTTGACCTGAGGGTTGAGTAAAACATGAATAACAAGGAGATCTGTGAAAAAGCATTATTCAGACCTAAAAAAGGAATCCAAAACATTTTTCTGGCTTGATCTAGCCTGCCATATTATTGCTACTTCCCAAACACCAAGGTCTGCAAGCTATTTTATAGAGCTGCTAACATTAAGTTTACTTGACAAACATGATTTTTTAAGCAAATAAGTTTTGAAATGCTTTGGGAAAAATAAGATTATGAAAAACATCCTCTGCCACAACCTTGGGGATCTACCTCCTTTTACTGGAGAAGACATACAGCTCCTTATCAACCAGATAGCATTGCACAGTACCACAGAATCACACAATCTGAGAATATGCTGAGTTGGAAGAGACCCAGAGGGATCATTGAGTCCAGCTCCTGGCCCTACACAGGACACCCCAAGAGTCACACCCTGTGCCTGAGAGCATTGTCCAAACATTTCTTGACCTCTGTGGACAAGGCTTGGTGCTGTAACCCCTTCCCTGGGGAGCCTGTTCCAGTGTCAAATCACCCTTTGGGAGAAGAAACTTTTTCCAACATCCAACCTAAACATCCCCTGACACAACTTCAGCCTGTTCCCTTGGGTCCTGTCACTGTCACCACAGAGCAGTGATCAGTGCCTGCCCCTTCTCCTTCCCTCATGAGGAAGTTGTAACTGAGATGAGCTCTCCCCACAGTCTCCTCTTCTCCATGTTCAAAATGTACTAAAACAAGTTCTGCATAAAACCTTGATCACCGTCAATAAACCATTTTACAAAATAATAACATGCAAACACTGGCTTCTGTCATCTTTCTAGAGGACTGTTTTGGAAATCTTGTGTTAATTTCTTGCAAGCATAAAGAGGAGAACTGCATAGTCTTCTGTTTTGTTTGGTTACAATCATAGATAGGCAGATACGCCATTGGATATTTATTTAAAAACCTGATTAATGTTGTATCTCTCACTTACTGAATTGTAACTTTCCCCCATTTTCTTTAGTTACTAAAAATATTTTCATAGATCCACTGATCTCGTTTTAAGGTGACACCCTTTCCAAATGTAGAACTATTTGCCCTGTCTCTAATCAACAGCAAGATAAAAGCCCACTCCATGATTCAACTTTGAAGCCATAGGCACTAAGTGCATTCTCTTCTCTAAACTCAATAGTCTGTCCACTGTATTTTAGTGTTCACAATTTTCCAGAAAAAACAATTTGACAGTATTCAGACAAATGTAGACTCCCTTTCACCGCTGTATGAACTGAATTGAACTTATGCCTCACCTCTTTTCCAAAATCAACCTCAGAGCCAATAAACCATCTTGATTTTATTCCCTGTTTCTGAATAAAAAAAGAGGCAAAGTCATGAGGCTAGCTCATATCCCACAGGCTAATATTCACCTCCAGTAACCCTACTAAAAACTGGAGAGACAAGTCATGATCACAGATGTGTTGTGCAGCTCTATTGCATAGAAGAATGACCACTCTTGATTAGGTGGTCTTCTTTCTCACCACCAAAATTGTGGCTGTTCTACTCTTGTGCAGCAGAAGCACACGTAGGCCAGGGATTTAAATAATTACTTCTGCCACTTGCTTACAGAAGAGGATTCAAACACCTGTTAATTTGCTGAGGCAGGTGTTTCTCTTCATATTCTATAATTGCCCCTCTATACTTTGCATTTCTCAGGTTTGCAGGGGCACTGAGTTATCCAGTCCAGTTCATATTTCAGAGAAAATGTAATCAATAAATCACCTATATTAGTCTGATGTCCACACTCGAGGGTTTTATTATTAAGGATATTTTGAAAGGTTCACTGAATATTACACATTGAAATAAGTGTCTGTTGCCTCAGAGCAATTTCCAAGCTGTCTTGTGGGAACTAGAACACACTTAAAAGGATTTAGTGGTGGAAATCTTTCATTTAGAAAATCCATTTCTGCAATTCACATGTTAAAGAAATAGAAAATGTTTCTTTGCCAACTTCAACTGCAGTAAATGCATGTGAATACCTCACCACCCCTGAAACATAGCTAATTTCTGCAGGAATTCATCCCAGAGATATATTTCTGAGCAGGTGTTTTGCTTCACTGTTCACATCTTGAATTGTGTGCAATCCATCATATCTATCATTTTGCCCTTACACAGTCAAGGAATTTGGTCTTTTCAGCTGAGTGAGCTGGGGAAGGAGAGTGCATCACTTCTCGTTCTAAACATTCCAGAGTACTTGGCTACTGTGTATGTCTGAAAACAGTAAATGCATAATGAAATAGCTGGAAAAACAAAGCACAAATTACCACATATATCATGCTCCACATTTACAGCAGCAGAAGCAAAAGCACTTTAGAGGTATTTCCCTCTCTCCTTCCTGATAACTGCTACTGTTGCTTTTGTCCTTGTTTGCAGAAGTCATGAAGTCCTTCCATCTGTCAAGCCACCATTTCTCAGAAATGAAGATGATCCAGAAAAAGCCAGCTCCAGTTACAGGAGGAAGGCACCCTGGGCAGGCCTCTGTCCTTCAGCAAGGATTTGCAGGAGGGAACGAAGAGCAGGTCGTACTGGGCCTTACTTCACATGTGGTGAGCGCCTATTTCACATGTGGTTTCCAAGACTAGAATCCTTTCTGAAGAAGGTCACAAATATTAAGCAAAAAGGGATTTCTCCAACCTGAAATAAATAAGAAGTCCAAAGGCCTGATATGTCTTGCTGATAGCTGATTACCAGAACTAATTCTATCTTTGTTTCTATGGAAATTAAATGTGATGAAAGAAGAATTGATCAAATTCCAAAGGCTGATTCTACCTGTAGACAATCTAAGCTTTTCAAATAAGCACTCTGTCAAGATACCTCCAATGTAAATGACTTCATGAAAATGTGTTACCTTCCCTAAGCCTTTTCTGTTTCTAAAGGGATGATTATGTTTCCCTGTCCCATGTGCAGATGGTGAGCTAAATTTCCTAAATACTGTAGGGATCTCCAATGTAGAGTAAAAGCTCTCAGTTTTCAGGCACATCTAAGGCATTTCCATCTGTGAAGTTAACATCTGATCAGTTTTCTAGTCACTATAATTGAAATCTTATTTTGGTGAGTTTTGTTAGTCATCATGCACATGAAGTTTAAATGAGCAACCAAAACAGTAATTTCCTAAACTTCTGAATGAAAGACTGACAGATGTTTGGGCTGTAAGACTCAATAAGAGTAATCTTGGGGGTTTTTCCATCTTGCTACTTTTAACCCAGAAATCATGTCATGAAGCAAGGCCCTACACAACTTTCTCTGAAATACTGGAATTTATTGAAAGTCAGGTTGTTAGATGGGACCAAAGCTGGCTCAAGTCTCAGAGGAAAGCTGCAATTTTTCAGCAAAATATCACTGCAAAGGAGTCTGATAGAGGAAAAGAGAAAACTCAATAGCCTTTTAGTTTTCTAGGATATCTCTCCATTCACAGAATTTTCTAATGGAAATTTACTAGAGCTAATTCTAAGAAAGAGTCCACACTCCAAAGTTTACTTAGGAAATCAGCAAGAATAGACTGCCTGGGTGAGTCATTTGTAGTAGACCAGGAGGCCTCTGCTAGTAGGAAAGATTTCTGAATATTTGACTAGGGAATGAAGAGTATTTCCAAAAATATTATCTAAATTACAAGGATTTTAATGCTGCCTGGGAACTTGTTTTACAGCCTTGAGTAAACAGACAAAATGACACATATGATGGAAAAGGCACCCTGTCTGAGTTACTGAATAAGGGTGCTGCAAAGAGATCCAACTGCCTCCTGAGAATCAGCCCACTGGGCCTTCTCTTCCTCAGAACAGAGCTGTGCTAAATCAGCCCTAAATGAATAATGAAAGCAAGCATCCTCTGGGCTGGCATTTTGATCCGAATACCTCGCTGTCCTGGGTTGCAAGATGTGGGTGGAGTTGTGTATTCTATTATCATCTGTTAGAGGTGAGGCAGTTATCTTCTGTTAATTGGGCAGTTTTTCTGTATCTCTTCCACAACCAGTCCTTCCTTTGGGGAGAGATCTTCTGTTAATGGGCCATTGAGGCTCACTGATAAAATTACATCATCCCATTGTGAGATGCTCTGCCCAGAGGGAGGAGCCAAGCGTTCCTGCCTGGATATAATCTGGAAGTTGGAACAACAGAGACAGCCTTTTTCCACTGGATTCCCAGAGGAAGACCAGGCCCATCTACACCAGCACTGTACCTTCAGAGGAAAACTACACTCTTCTACAGGATCACTGCTCCAACAGAACCACAGCTGCCACACCAGGAGGACTGCAGCCACCATTTAATAGGAGTGCCACCAGCACCCTGACACACAGGGTGTCAGGCCATATTCTGACTGTCAGTGGTTTTTTTTGTTTGTTTGTACTATTGCATTTGTATTTTTAGTTTTCTTAGTAAAGAAGTATTATTCCTATTCCCATATCTTTGCCTGAGAGTCTTTTAATTTCAAAATTATAATAATTCAGATGGAGGGGGTTTACATTTTCGATTTCAGAGGAGGCTCCTGCCTTCCTTAAGCAGACAGCTGTCTTTTCAAAACAAGATTCTTGCCTCCACCTTTGAATCCATACCCCAGAATTTCGAAATCAAAGGTGGAGTTCCCACCAAAACAGAGGAAAAGAGTACAACACAGAATTTGTCATTCTGTCTTTGCTTTGTTTTCACTGTAACATTATGCACATCAGTTTGTTTGATTGGGTCACTTTGCTTAATGAATTTTGTCTTCCTTCCAAACAGATGGTATGAAGCTAGGAATAGTTTTAATAAAACTCTTTGTGTGCTGGTTATATGGCACTTACTTGGCAAACATCGCTCTACAGACTTTAGGTTTAAGATGATACTGTAACGGCTTAAATCTCCCACCAGTCACCACAAAATTAGAGCCACATTAATAACAACAGAAAAATTAGGAGTTCTGGTAATTCAGCTCGGAACTTGAAGGAAAATTTTCTAGGCATTTTGAAGATTTGTAATGGGAAGGAGTTGTGAAAGTCTGTCCTCACTTAAGAAAGTAACAATATTCAGCCTTGAGAGTTTGAAATCCATTTAGTGCTTTCCTCTTTGAGCTGACCAGACGATGATGGTGGTCCATAGCTTATTCTTGACAGCCTGGAAGGAATCCTGTCAAGATGCATATATTCCAGATGAATATTATTCAATGAACTGTTAGAAAAACATTTTTCAAACTTAAGTGAAGCTTGTACCATACAGAGCTCTATACTGTGAAGCATCTCCAGAAGGAGAATTTCCTAACTCCTGTAGATAAGGCTTCCATATTCCATGGAGATGCAAGGTTGGAGACACAACTACACTTCACTGACTATGCCTGCTCTGCTTCTCCATTCCCATTCCAATTAACAGATTGGCATTTAAAATGTACCACAAACACCTGGGAAGTCAGAGCAAGGTAAATCTTGTCATTATGTATCCTGCACCACCCACAAAGACAGACCAGGCCAGGAAACAAAATACAGTGCAGAGTTCTCAGCATAACTGGGGAATGTAGGGAGAGATGTGCAGAACATCATGGGATACAGACAGTCCATATTTCTGTTAGGAAGTGGAGTACTTGGGCAGGTCAGAGAGTAGGGATGACACCATGTAAAATCAGAATAATTCAAAGCAAAGACTGAAGAGTGCAAGTTCAGGCAGCTCTCTGGATGTTATGTTCAGACTGACTGCAGAGGCATACAATTGTTTTAATGAGATGTATTAATCTTCCTCCTTCACCTCCCTCAATCTCTAGAATGCCCCAGACATCACTGAATTTAGCAGGGCTTTGTACTGGGAGTGAACGATGGGGATGATATGCTACAACAGTTAAATGCAATTGCAACAAACTTCCCCCGTGGGTAAGGCAGTGCTATTCAGTTATTTTTACTGTTACAGCCAATGGGGAAATTATATTTTCTTTTGGAATATATGTGATTGGCTGTGCTCTGAGATGGGATATCACAGTAGATGGACCACTACAGTGCTCTCTTATGGCAGCTCCTGTGTTTCAGAGTATAAGCACATTATTCAATGGCTGCAAATGAATATATAAAAGTTAAGAGGCTTTTTGAAAATGATCTTTTCCAGCCTGCAATATTACATTAATTACACCGCAGAGGTATGAGAAACAATCATTAGTGTGATCACACCATAATGATGGATAAAGGAATCATTAGAAGTAGAAGGGACTGAGTAGCCAGGATAATTATGAGGTTTCCTGTTGAAAACAGTAATGACAAAAATGCAAAGGGAAAAAAATAGTGTTAATAAAATATAATAAAAACTCACAACTTTTAATATTGTAAGAAGTCTTGAAAATAGGGCAGCTAATGGGGGTATTCACTCAAAGAGCTCATTATTATAAATCTGCATTAGCAGTAGTTTTTCAAATCACTGGTGGGTATGAAATCACAGTTTACAGACTGTAAAGAACATAGTTTTTAACTGTCAATCTGTAGAAAAATGGGTCTGTGTCAAAACAGACTCACAGCCAGTGAGTGCACTTGGCTAAATGTCTCCTGATATTCAGAGCTGAACTAATGGCTACCATTCTGACTGTAACAGGACACTGCAGTTTTATGAGATTCTCTTCTGGGACTTGACATTTTGAGATGTGTTTTGGGAGGTTTGTATGTATCGTTATTAATTTTTTGAAGAAAAACCCCAGCCATAATAAGCCGCCAGCAAACATTTAAGAAGCCCTGAAGCTAAAGATGAGGCTGGTGCTGCCAGTCACAATAATAGCTGGATTTTCTGAGTCTTCTAGACACTAAAACTAGAGTTTAACAACTCTACTGTGACCCACTACACACTTGCATATACTTCTCCCAGGAACTAGTTTTTGATATGTTATCAGAAAAGTATTTTTAAGGCTTTCTAAGTTGCAAGTCAAACAAAATGGCTTTTTTTTAATTTAAATGAATAAACAAAACCCAATGCATTGCTCATTTTTAAAAATTATATTATTTTTCAGAAATTAAAGTGAAAAGACTAGCATTATCTTCAGAGATATCTGTGGAATTACAAATTTGTGTGCACAGATTTGGTTTCTATCATCGCCATGTGGCACATATGATGGTTGGGACTGCATGGCAGCCAATTAACTGAACTGTATTGCTTTACCAATTTGCCTACTGCACCTGCAGACCAGGTAACCAACCTTACAGAGTTATTTGCATGTGAAATTGCAGACATTGGTATGTTTACTTTCATATGCACTCAGACACCAAAAAGGAAAAGAGCACAGTGGTGTCCAGGCCTGCCGTACATGACTGTTTTCTTTGGAATGGTTCTTGTATTTGAAAATACTTGAAAAAAAGTCTTGTAAAATAAAGTTTCATATACAGATGTGCATTTTCACATACACACATGCATATAAGTGCCTCAATACGCATATTATCAGAGACATAGATTTGCATATTTATGTATATACATACTGTCATGAAGGAGTAACTCCTGTCTGGAATCTTCAGGATTTATCTCTGTGTGAGCAGCACTATATAACCATTAGCAGAGCCAGGAAGGACTTGGATATTTGATTTGTGACTGCATAGAGATTTCCCTGGCTCTAATTGAGCAAACATTGGTTCAATGGGCTTGGCATTGTTCTTGTACAGGTATAAAGCTGAAATAACTCTATCAAGGGCAGATGACCTTTGAGAACATAAACAAGGAGAATTATGTTCTCCATTGAATAAAAGCCATGAAGGAGCACTTCTGAGATGCAAGAAAGGAAATTTATTAGGTTTGAGTGTTGTCTTATCCTCCCTAAAGGTTGTCATTGTGACTCCAGCAGAAACTTCATCTGGATATAATTTTTAGAGGCTTTCTTCTGTGTTTTTTTATTTTGTTTTATTTGTTCTAGCTGCTACACATCAGGTACTACAGCTGGGCAATACCTCAGACATATTCTGTTAAAAAACTCTACTGTTCTCACAATGAAAATGGCTTCTGATCTACCTTACATGAACAGACCTTGGAACACCAAAACCTTATTTGGAATGGAAAAGGGATGATTTATTTTCTAAGCAAACATCACCAGCCTTAACTATGGAGATAAAGAATTTATCTCATGTTCACTAGTACAAAGAGTTTAAATAGAGGCCTCCATCACAAGGTGCAATAGCAGTTTTCAGCGCTGCATATGGACTTCATGGCAGGAGCCAAATAAACCTTCCTGTTAAGATTAGCCTCTTCACACTCATAAACATAAAACTGATGCTGACAACCATCTCTTTGTCTTAAAAGCAGACAGTCTAGGGACAGTAGCTGAAGCTGGATTCTTTAACTTTAAAGCATTGTAACATTTAGTATTTTTTTCTGTGTGTTTTTTGGAGCTATTCTGTGCTTACAGAATGTGCAAAAGGTAGTTGTTCTAATATTGCAAGGACAATATTCATTATTTATAGCTGAACCTTCCACTTGCTTCTCAATTTATTCGAAGGGGAAAGAGTTGCAGCATACAATCAAACACTTCTGCGAAGCAAACTCGTATACTTTTGCTTTTCTAATTTCATGAACTGCATGTGAATTATCACAGGTAAAATATTTAAGTAGAATTATATCAACACACCCAGTTAAGCCAGGCTTTAGCTATGCTATTGTTGTGCTCTTAAGCTAACAATTTCTTTGCATGCACTATCAGCAAAGTCCATTGAAGTTAATGAGGCAAATTCCACAGACATAGAAGAGCTCTGAATCGTGCAGTAAATGATTTACTACTGTGTTATTACAGGCCTGAGTGGGGTTTAGTGTTTGCAAAGTAATTTGGAGGAGTAAATAATACTTCTGATTGAGTTAACGACACTCTGGACCAATACCAAGAGAAATAAACAGCAGTGCAAGAACCCCAAGGCTCCCTCAAATCTCTGGGACCCTTATTTATCTGAATAAAACTAGATTTCTATGTCTATAACCATATTTAGCCACACTTCATCATCTGCTCCAAAGCAGATTCTTGAGAAGCCAATTTGCAGAGAGAGAAGCACTAGGGATGCATAGCACTCAGCAGCAGGACTTCAGCTGCCTGCACTTTATTGGCCATACACTCACTCAAGGAAGTCAGTACACTCAAACTATAAGACACAAGCATGTGTCTTCTATGTTTTTCCACTCATTCACACTCTTCATCCCAGTCATCACAAACACTTTTGCAGATAGACCTTGTTTTCAAGCACAAATGAGACCCTTTATATAATAAAATCTATAGGAAACAACATACATAGAGGGAAAAGAATAATCTCCGTCAGAGAGCTCTGAAAGCATCAGGGCAATTTTCTGTGACACAAAAAAAAAAAAAAAAAAAATCAGCAGAAACTGCTGCCAGTAAATAACCTTGTGCCTCCAACAATAGACTCAGTGGGTGGTTAACACCTGGGGAATCATGTCAGTCAATCCATGCAAATTGCTATAAATGGACAGCATTCTTTCACCACACTGCTCTCACCCTTGCAGCAGCATCTGCTGCCACTTCAGTCTCACGGGGGATGGCATGGAAGGGTACAGGAGCTGAGGAAAGGAAACAGAGACAAAAGCTGCCCAGAAAGCAAATACACACAGATTCCACTCTGTCTTAGATCCATTTTCCACGGACTATAGCAAGTAAGGGTATAGGATTAGGAAACTGACTGAAGAATCCCTGAAAAAGACTTGTAAACACATCAAGATTGATCTGTCACATTCCCATTGAATTCTGACGTTGAGAGTCTCTCTCCCTACAATTTGGATAACTTTCAGTTTCCTCCTCTCTCTCTTGCTACTTGGTTCTTGAAAGAGTATCTCACTCACTCTTCTCTGGATGTTATAGCACATTTGGAGCTAGCCACATCACTTAGGAGCAGAGAATGGGTAAATTATAATTTTGATATGGTATAGAAGTGATACTTGCCAAATCATGTGTGAAATTTACCTTATAGCTAAATATTTATTAATTACATACTACATGAAATCCTATTTTATCATAATAACTCTCTGCAATCCATCAGGATTAGCAATAATAACAATTATAAAAGCTTTTTTTTTTTTGAAAGGTTAAAAGTTTTACGAAAAAGTACCATGATTTCCTAGCCTCTAAGAAGGCTTATTTTGAAATTATTTCATAAACTTACCCTAGCAGAAACAGAAGTCACTGAGGCATCTTCTCCTATGTACTGTATATTCACCTATGAAAAAATAAAAAACAAATGTCTTCTAGGAAGAAGTATTTACACATCTGTTTTATGAGTGGCAAATGGGATAGATGATGAAATCTCATTTAAGTTATAAAATTCTACTTGATTTGGAAGAACCAGAATTTTGCCTTCAGATGTAAAAGTTTCAGGAGCCACATGCCATAGAATGACAGAAAAGAAAGCTAAAATCAGAGGCTCTAAACTTTTGGCTTTTAAATGAATCATAATTCCATCTCCAGAATGCTGATATATATGTAAATTACTGGTTCGTTGTGAACTAAATAGAACCCATATATTCCTGTAGGGAACTGAAGAATCCATAAATGTCATCATTGTTTATCCAGATTGTAATGGTGCTAGGTTCAAAAGAGAAGCCAAAATTTTAATATCTTAATGTGAAAAGATGAGAGAAGCCATCTTCTAAGTTAGAATCCCAGAGAATGTATTCTTCGCAATTAAACAGATATCTGACACTGTTGTAAGGGTACTGAAACTGAGCAAGCAATGTTAATGACTTGTGAACTGTTGTAACAATTTGAAGCTTAAAGACAACATTTTATAAAAATCCTTAGGAAAACAGTAACACGGGTACTAGTGGTAGAAAATTCGTTGGAACTGTGCTAGTGGGTACAGATTTAAGTGCCTCCTTATTTCTTTTATTAGTTCTGTTTAGTTTTTTGAAACCACAGAATGATTAATTTTCCATATAATATTTCAACTACTTTATATTTAAGTATTTCTGCCCATATGCAGCTACATCTGTGAAAAAGAAATAGCAGGTGTTTCACTGTTATGGTTACTTCTGTTTATTCTTGACAAGTCCATTTGTTATTCTAAAACAAAATGAGTCATCTCAAAGTCCATTTGATTTGGATAGAGTTCTGTCTGCTTACTATCATTAGTAGTCCCATTGCAATATTCTGGGTGTTACATGACTAGATACATTTAGCTATAAAGCAAAAAAAAAAGGTCTGTGTATCATTTGACTTGATCCATGAAGGAACAAACCTGTGGTAATTTGTGCTTTGTTAGACCAATATTGCTGCACTTTATAATCTGTCACAGAAACAAATTTAAATCAAATGTTGCTCAAACTTTTTAAATGCTAACACCTGTATGCTACATACTGTAGCTACTAAAACTTAGTAGATGCAGACAATACATTCTTTTTCTTTGAGGTTATTGTCATGTAAAGAAAAGAGAAAGGGAAAACTTCATCCTAAGTGCCATTGTGAACTTGCATCTTCCACAAATTGATGTATGTAACTTTGTTACAGAGTTGATGGTGTAGTTGGGAATGGCTATAGTAGATAAAAGGAGAGAACATCAGAAATAAAGTAAGCAACAGATCATCTCTGAAGCACCTTCTCTGTTCTGACAAGGAAACAAAAGTTGCTTTTGATCAGTACCTAAATGAAAGACCTTGCAAGAAAAACAAGATGCTATAGGAAGAGAATATCTTGCTTCAGAAAATGATCAATGTCTCCATGTATCAATGACTCATGACTCAGCATGGTCAATGACCCAATGCCATTTATTCAACGTTGAGAAGCATAGTTTGGATGAGAAATAAGTGTTTTGGGAAAAGATAAGTTTTGGGAAGTGTTTGTAAAGAGAAAATATCTTAACAGTTTGGAACATTTAGATTTGATAGGTTCTCATATGCCATTAAATACAATTTTAGATAATTACCAAGAGATAGATTAAATAAAATGCTTGCAGGGAATCATGACCACCTATAGAGATATCTACCTCATCCACAAATGATTTGATATTAGAACTACTCCTGTAGTGTCAAAAGGAGGTAGAATTATTTTCTTTCTGTTACATAGTGACCTAGTGAATTTTATTGACCCAGAGGTGATTGCTGGCAGAGATAGGCAAAGTTAAATTTATATGTAATACTGATTTTAGACATCTGACTGAACATCTTGCTCAGAATAGAAATTGACTGTTTAATTTACAAAGCCAAGCACAGAAATTTTAGGGCTAAATTATTAAATGAGAAGAACTTCTTTTCAGAGCAAAGAAGAATATTAGAGTCTCAGCAAAGGCAGGTAACAAATCAATGTCTCTATTAATTCCTTTTATGAAAGGAGGGACTCATTAATTTCCACAGTACTCTGGACAAAGCTTAAACAACTTCAACATCCAGCTCCACCAAAGCTCCAGCCAAAGGTCTGGCTTTTTTGAGGACGGCAGAAAACAGCAGATGATAAAATCCAGTCTCTCCTCTATACATGAAGGGGTGTGAAAGGGTGCCTGGCTGAGCAGGTGCTTGACTACCAGCCAGAGCCAACCTGAGAATGCCAGAGGCTGGTGATACAAAGTGCACAGATGCTTTCATCCCCTGCCATTTGGAGCTGCTGAAGGTCCTGGTTTTGGAGGGAGAATTGGTCAGAGCTTCTCTGTGTCTCTGTGAAGGTTGGTTGATTTAGTTGTTAGTACTGTGATCTAGCTGGATCAGAGACTTTGACATGGAATCATTTGCACCATCAGGTCTTGAACATGTAACTGCCAATGCAGAAAATTTTTCATTGGTTTGGACCATATTAAGAGGAAATTCATGTATTAGTTTGGAAGCCAAGGTTTTAATTCTTCATTTTGGTGCTATTTCCTGTGACATCCCTTTGTATCAATCAGGGTTAAAAATAGCATATGAAATTATATTTCAAAATAGCTCATGCTCCAATTTTATTGAAGTTCACTGCTGTATCAATAGTCTTTTAAAAGTTAAGTATTTCTTAAAGTCTTCAAAATAAGGAAATAAAAAGACTTCAGAGAAAGAATTGTCTTTTCCTTTTTATCAACCAGTGGCAAAGTAAAGCCTGTCCTTATCATTTTGGTAAGATGTTGCCTAAGCATTGCCAGATAATTAGTAACTTTCCACTAAATTTCCATATTTTTAACATTCAAATGCCTTGTTATTTCAGAAAAAAAGTTAAGGATTGTCCATAAAATTTCTGCATTTTTACCTGCAACATCTCACTGTTTACAATACCAGGCAATTACTGATTAAAAAAAAAAATCTAGCAAATTTTCATATAGAAGCTTTCAAGTAGGTAGAGAATAGTTTATAAGTAATCTTTTTTTTTTTTGCAAATTATTATACACATTACATATTCAAACAACAACAAGATGTTCACCTTCAAAATGGTTAAATTGGTTAGAAGTAAAAAGTACCTTCTGTGAAATATTTCTCTATGATGTCCTTAAATTTTAAAGCACTATTTACACAAGAAATCAACTTCGCTTGTTCTTCTTTATTCAGGTTGAAAATGAAGGCTTTTCTCTATGCAATAGGCTGAAAAGATCTTCTTTGATGGCATGTTTTTACAGGTCTGACAAGATATAGCACAATTTAATTCTTAGGGAACAATCCTTCACACCAAATCTTAGTCACTTCCTTTCCCTTCTCCTTTTTTTGGATAGAGATCATCTCTTTACCAGATGAGGGTCATATAAAGAAGAGAACACATGGTGCTGCTTTAGTCTGCTTCTTTCAACAGGAATTCTGTGGCACGTCATGATTTTCTGAAGGGAAAGATTGCAATATTGAAAAAAAAAATCTTATTCCTAGACACTGTTCTTGTATCTCTTTTGTACTGAACCAAGTAGGTTGACTGGGGCCTGTGGGTGGGACTGGCCCCTTGGATTCAAATTCACAACAGTTGTAGGTAGTGTGAACCCTGACAAACCTCTCGCTCCACACTTTCTTTTCAAATGTTTGTTATTTTACCAGTTGATATATTAGAATTCCAGTTTTATATTCCAGATCCAAGGCCTCATTAATCACTGCCCAGAAATGTTGTACAGGAAACAGAATCATTAACATCCACTGCACACCTGACTTCTTTTCTGTGCCCAGCTTCACCAGCCTGTTCCTCACCAGTGCTGGCCTCCGGAAAGTTTCATGCTGATTCGCTCTTTCTTCTTGCTTATGTGATCTGCTGTTCTGAACTTGTCTGTCACTCCTTCAGCAGCTGCTGAGATCAATTTGAATGGAGACTCGAGAGAAATTTTCAATAATGGCAAGTCAGGCAAAATGGGGAGCTGCAAAAACAAGCGAGAAGAGGGATTCTTTTAAGTCTGAAAGTTTTGATCTGCGATGGCTTTCAGCATGGAGGGTAGGTTTGGCAGCAACATAAGATTTGTTATACTGCCCAACATAAATGTTACATTAAAATGCCTGGCACAGACCATTAGAGGTTGAATCCAAGCCCAATAATGTCACAAAGAATCGTTTAGTTGACCTCCAGTGGTGCTTAGATTATTACTTTATCGAAAGAAATGTTTTGTTGCTTGGTTTGCAGAGACTCACATAAACAACTGCAGTCTGAAAAGTGTCTGAAGATGGCAAAAAATACATTTTACAGGCCTTCTTATTCTGAAGAGTATTCACTGGTGATAGCAACTTCTGTTCACATAAGTTTAATGGTGCTGGTAAGTGCAAGTTGATTTTGAAGCACCACTACATGTCACTCAGTTGCACACAAAGTGCGTAAAGGACTGGGAAGCACGGACATTGTATTTATCCTACTATATAGAATGAAGTAATAATGACAGAATTAGCAACTCTCCCTTTTAGTAGAGATGGTTCTCAGAGATATAAACCAAATGGTTTAGCAGAATTCATGTTTTATGTGATCATCTCTTTTAAATTTTTTTCCTTGGATTTACTGTGTGCAGAAGAAATGATTAACCAGAAATAGACAACACACTTTGAGGCATTTTGTTAATTTAGCATTCAAAAATAGACCTCAGTCTGTCTTGCAATTATTTTGGGATAGAGTTCATGTCACTAAAACTTTTCTCAGATTGTCCTGAGCTGTTTCTAAATGGCCACACACCATCCTGTAAAAGAAACCACTCCTATGGAATAAGATCTGCAAAAAACATATGGAAATGGCAAAATTTAACATTTTCTATCAATGCTTCTCACCCACTGCTTGGATAATTAGATGGTACTTTTTTCCTAAAGGAAGAAGAGAAGATATTTTGAGAAAAAGACTCTCAGCTAACCAATATTTTCTCTCCAGCTTTCCCTTTACTGAGGATTAAAAAGACTGCAAAGGTTTGCAGTTTTTCTCCCCAAAAATGGATGACAGCTGAATTCTTGTTATGAGAACTTTATACTCTTATTGGGTAAGGCTGCCATTGGCAAACAGATAGTAAATCTGCCACAAATCCATCTTTTTCTGCAGTACAGTCTCTCCATTAAAACCACTTGATCATAAATATCTAGCTGTACTAAAGATCAGATTTAGAAGAACAAAAAAAATGCCACTAATGAGGATCCCTGACAGTTGAATGTAGTCATGACTTCGCTAGGTTAACCAGAAAGTTACTCAACTTAGAGAAAACAGTAATTAGGTCTCTGTAGGAACCTCTGCAACCAAGTTACTGGCAAAGCTGCACAGAAACAAGAGTTCAAAAATTCATTTAGTCTTCAGCAGGATGCTTTGCCTCACAACAGCTTTTCCCACAAAGCACAATATCTCCAAAGAGATGAAGAGTGAACAGAAGTGTTGTAAACTAATGGCAAGGCTGGGCATAAGGAAAGGCAATGGCACTCACACTCACATGGTGCTGTGCAGTTTGAGGGCTCATTGCTGGTTCTGGGGCTGGTTGCTCACTACATCACTGCAGGTTTAGCTTCGAAATCCTGTTGGTGGAAAACTGAAGCAATGCAGTGGAGAATCTGGCTGGCAGCATTTATGCAGATGGGGGAAAGTGAGAAGGACACTGCAGGACTGATCGGAAATAAAGCAAACACAACAGTTCCAGAGCTGGAGTTCCAACTATTTGGCTATGCTATGTCTTGTCAATGTATTTTGGTCACGTCAAAAGCTTAGAGGAATTTTGCTTCTTTCAACTCTCTTGTTTTTCCACTGCATTTACCACAAGCATGGTGATGTTCCATTTTGCAAACAAGAGCAAATTGATCAGTTTATCCTCTGAGAAGTGGGTTACATTCAACACAATGTTTGATTGACATCAGCAAGAAAGTCATCATCAATAACTATTCCCTTTAAGGCACTAGACAGAATTTTGTATATTCTCAGACTGTTTCCATATTTCCTTAACCATGATAAAAGCATTCACCATAACCAGTGCTGTAAGGCTTAAGCCTTGCACAAGTCAGTGGAAGGGTAACTTCTTTTGACCTCTAGAATGCTACTGGAATTTCAGACTGGTGAGGGAAAAAATTCTGCTGGTGAGGGAAAGATCCTCAGTTTAAAAACAGCAGGGCTCTGAGAGAGCCCCAAGAGAGTTTGATTTACACAGGTTGAAATTCTGGCTCATAGAGTTTTGATATGATCTCTAATCTATTCTTCCTCTGTCCTCTTTTTCCAGCTGCTCATAAATCCTTCCCCAGAAAAATTAATAAAAATGTTCATGTTTCCTCTGCTTAAATGCCTATGCTACAGTGCTGTAGTCAGTAATGGGATTAGTCTGGTTTGCCAAGTGGAGTTCTTTACATTAATTCTGGATTGAAAGAAAAGCAGTCAGCTTAAGAAAGTTACAAGGGTTTTAATTTCATCTACTCAGAGTCCGTTCCTTGAAGACCCAAATTTTAACTTCCATGATTTGTGCGAAGTCTGTGGAGTAACTTCTCCCATAACCAAGTGCCATTGTTTTCCTCCTAACAGATAATGTGGCTATCAGCATAAAGCGCAAACACAAATTCCTTCTTGTGTTTTTCCTCTTTAAATAAAAATGTCATGCAAATACCTGGTTGTAACAGAAACAAAAGGTAAGACAAACACAACTAAGATGCAGCTCGGCATTACACCTGTAAATGTCACATTATTTCCCCAGTTAACATTAAGTACAAAGCCATCTTTCAAGTGCCCTACACAGTAGTATTTTCTGCAAGTCACATCTCTACAGACACATTTCTCAAGAAAATTTTAAACAAACTAAACTTTTTTTTTCTTCATTAAAACCAAATATTCTTGTAAGGAGTATTGTCTAGGATAACTCAAGTTTGGATGCTTCATTCTGACATTTGACATTCTGGAGAAGTTGTGTTTTGTCTAGCATTCTCTCTTAAGATACGTTCTGGTTCTCATTTCCAGTGAACTGCAAGATGAGGGCTTTGCAATTTTATTGTTCTGTTTTGATGAATGTTAAAATGGTCAAGCAGCAATAAGAGGACAAATGAGTAGAGCACAAATCAGAGTTTGTACAGGCTACAGTATGGATGAATAGTATCTTTATAATGAATATCTCAGACAGTTTATGTAAGTCCACCCACACTGATGTTTTTAAATAACCAAAACCATGACCAAAACCTCTGAGATTAAAGATCCTGTCATGAAAATGAAAAATTCAGCAGTTGAAGGAGAAGATATAACCATCAGCAGTCTGAGGTGATTTTCAAGTTGTCAACAGATGAATAAAAACCTTTTTTATATTTATTTTGTTATGAAAAGTTGTATTTGCAAGGGACTAATGAGGACTAGAAATTCAGTCCAAATTAACATTTGGCTTAGTAATAGAAGTCATTTGACTCCAGAAGCTGGAATCTGAATAAAAATACCTGCTCAAGCTTCTGCTAGAAATCTGATGATATCTGGCAACAACAAATGCAGTGACACAAGGAATATCGCAAATTAGAAGCAAGTGGAAAGTCTGGGATTGCAAGGATACTTGCATGAAAAGAACTGGTCAGAGCTACTTGAAAGATGAATGTAAAAAAATGAGAGGAGTGAGTTTTAGAGGTAAATCCCTTTAGTTTTTCTTTCTATCCTGCAAAATGTATTCAGATGTTTCTCTGGATTTTGATAGCATATGTAGAAAGATGAATAGAAGTGGGTTTTATATTCTTTGCTAGAGATCATCAGAAGATTTTTATGTAGATATTCTGATGTTCTTGAAAGCACTTTTGGTATATCTTTAGAATTTCAAAGGAAAAGCATACATATGCACATTCAAACACATATAAAATGCATTTAATTTTTTTGTTTGTTTTGCTGATGTAAGTTGGGAAAAATACTTTCTTCTGTGCTTCAAGTTTGGATAGCTAATAAAATGCCCAACTTGGATTTTATGAAGCTTTCAAAAAAAAAAAAAAAAAA
>VWZV01007865.1:280500-301464 GCA_013397155.1 Irena cyanogastra
ACATCACCTTAGGGTAAAAAACAAGTGTGAGAAACCTCAGCCTAGGGGGCCATTATTTTAGTTTTATGTCCTTGAAAGCAGCCTCGTGTTTCTTCAACCGTAACAATAGTGATATTGCCACAGTGTGTTATGACTGCCAGCAGGAGGAAGGCAGTGCCTGTCTGTAATGAAGATGATTTTATCATGAAGTTGTAGAGTAATTCCTGGATAGCTAAAAGTGAAAACTAATTTGATTGTCTCAGTACAGAACTGATTTTATTTTAAAACAAAAATCAGGATTGAAAAAACAACAACAACGAAAAAACCCAACAGGTGGAAATTTTAATGTGTTATATATATAATTTACCATTCTCCTGATTTTCCTATCCACTTTTCACTCTTCCTGTAATACATATAAAATTCATTTGCTTATTTCTGTGCCTTATGAATTGGAATTTAAGCATATATTTTTGATAGGACAAATGCACCATCTCATTATACATTTCAGGAGGACATGAACCCAAGTGAACACTGGAACAATAAAATTCTAATAGACCTTGAGTTCAAGGAAACGAAATCAATCAACTCATAAAGTTACTGAGGCTGCTTTCAAATTTAGTTGGTTGAGTTGCTTGTGCTATATTCCATTACGAACCTAATCACCTCATATAAATAAATTAATTTATCCACACCTGTATCCCCCGTATAAGTCAGGCATTGTTATTTTCCTTGGAGCAATAGCAAAGTGATACAAAGGGATCAGACTGGCTCAGCATAGGAATTCCAACTGTATGGACATCAGTTAAATCCTCAGTAGAGCCAGTCCTCTGAACAGAAGCATTTTGTGATATACACAGGAAATTGCATCATGTTTTTCCACTCTCTTATATATGGAATGCAGTTTTTTTGCAGGGCTATCCTTTCACCCAATTCAATGAACTAAGAATGTCCAAACTAAGTATCTTTTAAAATTTGTAGCATAAATATACAGGAATCTTGGGATCAGTATCATATCCAAGGATTTAAGGTAAATGGATTTTAATGGGAGGCATTTTTTATTGTGGTTAATATTCAGATTTTACAACTCACAAATTTTTCTTTTAAGAAAATTCTTTCCATTTCAATCTAACCTGGAGTTCATGAGCAAATATCTAAAGTACTTCAGTTAACTTAAAAGATTGAAAAGACTCTCTATTAAAAATGTAATATAAAATAAGAAGTATTTGTAACTAAAATGGCACATAACATATTGATTCTCTACACAGGACTGATGAAAAAATTGGATTGTCTTTATGCATCTGTTTTTCTTTTTTCTTGTCAGCCACCTTCCAAAGTAGTATTCAGGATGCACAAATGTAACTGATGGATTATAATGCCCTTCTGCCCAAGGAACATGCAATACAGTATCACCAGCAATGCTTTGATTTCAAACATGGCAAAAGCACTTTTACTTTGAGTTTCTGGCCTGAATATATAGAGAGATTTCTTAGGTAAAGTTATGGAATCTCATAAGAATTTAACTTTTTAAATTACTTTAGATTTTAAGCTACATGTTTATATGGTTCCTGATTCTTTTAACAGCACAAGAAGCAAACGGTTTTTGGCCCCAGAGGATCATGAAAACTCCTTCGCTGTAACAATAAATTCTCTATAGATTCTTTAAAGCTACACTGTTAGTTTTAAATAGAGTTGGGTTTTTTAGCAGCTGAACGTGTTTGAATTTTTTAAATGTGATAGATACTTTAATTTCCTGTCTCTTTTTAATTTAAATTTAATTAAAATCTGGCATCACTGACTTTTACTTTCAGGTCCTGAGTTGTCTCTCTGTTTACCCTCCAAGTGTTTCCAGTGCTTTGAGCACATTAGGAATATTAAGCAGTTAATCAAGTGTAAAAAACATTAATTTGCTCTCTAGCATCTTTCATCAATATCTTTTTTTTTAATCAGAGGACTACCCAACAACCAAACCCACAGATTGCACAGCAAGCATTTCATCAACAGGCACTGATATTTCGCTGCACCAAGGACAGTGAAATAAATCTCTGCTGATGTGAGTGAATGGTCTTCTGTACAGGAATCATCCCAACCTCAGTGTAATCACCAAGATTGTCCCATACAGGTTTTAAATAATCTAAATAAGCCCAGTCAAACTATATGTGTGTGTGTGTGTGTGTGTGTGTGTGTGTGTGTATGTGTCTGTGTGTTTTTAGAACAAGCTGATTCCTTGAGGCCGTATTAAATTCTCTGCCCTATTCCTAAAAGCCTAATGTAATTGAGCATGCCACAAGCTCCATCACTCTCTGGGTAATTTTCTCTGGTTTCTGAAGCCTGTGTCAGAACTGCCATCTGTTCTATTTCTGCCAGTGAACCAAGGCTCACCCTTTCATGAGCTAAGTAACTAGAATTTGGCCAACTAAATGGCAGCTAAAGGTGAAACCCATTTTACATAGTGGATCCGGCCTAACATTCTAGCACAAACAGCAAAGATACTGATAGAGGCAGAGACTTTTCAAAGAATGAACTGTGTTGATGTCTTTATTCTTATTGGAAACATTACTGCTATTGGCCAAAAACATACAGCATCTGGTCCAGAAACAGCACAACTGTAGGTCTGGAACATCCATTATTCCTGGATCTGCCTTATGTCAGCATAGGTGTACTAATTCTTGGCATAAGGCTGCTTTGCCCTCAGGTACCAGCAATAACAACCAGCCTTAGCTAATGGGAGTTTATGGAGTTTATGGATCTTTGCATTGGAATTAATTTTGAATTCTACTGTGACCCTTCATTTGTGCAGAAACTCTGTTTTATGAGCTTCAGTGGAGTTATTTTTTTTGGAATCACCAATCTAGGCATACAAAGCTTTTTGCAAAAGTTATAAAACTAATGCAACAATTGTTTGGATTATGAATAAGAAGCCTAATTTATTATGCAGTGATTCTTTTCCATACAATTAAAAACACCTAAAAATGCTTTTCTAAATTTCCCCATATCCTATTCAAATACGTGTGTTTTTATCAAAAATCTTCAATCTGGGGAAAAGAGGAAATGCAACTGCCACACAAACTACACAAGTTTCTGGGGAACCATGAACAGGTCCTGAATTAACACAAGTATAGGCTCCTGTCACTGGAACTAAAAATAAGTTCATTAATCTATTTGTATTGAAGTCCTTTATCCCTTTGTGAACAACCCTACAAACTTCTTCCAGTTCGGTGGTAAACACAAAATACTTCTAGAACTCTTTGGAAATGGTTTCTGATCCTATTACTAAGTGTAAATGTTTCTTGTCATTTTTGGGAAAACTTATATAACTGACTGAATTTGTACTTTTCTGATGAAAGTATGCAAAAATACTTATCTCTTTTGTTCTGCTCTATCTTTGAGACCTGGGACAAAATCCAGATGGAAGATCTCCATGGGCAAGCTTATGTTTACTAGTAGCTTTCAGGACAGAATTTACTGAAAAATTCAGTCTATGTCAAGATAAATATTTAGAAGTAGCACTCCACCATGAAATTCTGATGAGCAAGTTGTTTTGTAAAGATTCATTGGATATCTATTCACAGGTGAATTCAAAGGGACTGAATTGATAGTATAGCTAATTCTTTTTTCTTTGTGTACTTTAAGACACAGTATCTCCTATGAGCAAATGCTAACACACAGCTTTAAATTTTGCTTTTGAAAGTAGAAAATATTAGCCTTGATCCCCATAGAAAGTTATGATGCAGTAAATGAGCCTTATAGTGCACAGAGTGATTTTGAAAGTCCGTGGAGCTTACTGCTTCAAGGTGAAGTAATCCTGCTGCAGCCCCATCTCAAGGACAAGCAAGCACCCTGAGAACCAGCTGATGAATCACACAACTGCCCAGTTTGTTGGTCTAAGGCACACTGGCTGGCCTTAAAGCACTGGGCTGGAAACTGCAGGAGAGCAGCTTACCTGAGTGCAGAAGCAGTAGGTTGAACAGTGGAGCAGTGGCAGTGGATCTGCCAACTTAAATTGTCCTTTGTGAATCAGAACTGAGGAGTGTGTGTGTGCAGGAAGAGAGAACACTAACAGGCTGTAAAGCCCTGCCTGCACACACTGCACTCGGGCATCTCCATGCAGAAAGCCCGTAGGGGGAAGGAAGGAAAACAAAACCAAAGAAATTATGAAAAAAAAAACCAAAACAAAACAAACCAACAAACAAAAACAAACAAACAAAAAAAGAAACAAAACAAAACCAAAAAAACCCACCAAACCCAACTGTTTCCAGCCTTCCCTGTTTGTGCTCACAGAATAAAGCAAGCTGGAAAGGAGCTCTGGAGCTTGTCTGGTCCATTGCCCTGCTCAAAGAAGAGCTAACAAAAATTAAGCTTGGATGTACAGGTTTTTCTAGAGAACTACCAGAAATTTCCAAGAGTGGAAATCCCACTCTTCTCTGGAAGTTTTTTCCATGCTTGACCATCCTCTTAGTGATTTGGTTTTCCTGTTAACTAATCAGGATTTTGCCTCTTGCACATTTATTTTGTCCCACCAAAGGTCTGTTTCTGTCTTCTCTGTTACTGCCTTTCAATAGAGAAAAACTGAAGGTAGATTCCCCCCACTTTCCTCCATATAAAGCATTCCTTAGAGCATCTTAGTGCCATTATGATCCCACTCCACTCAAAATCATGCTTTTAAAGCTAGTGAGATCTGACACATGAAATGTTTCTAAGTAGCTGAGATTGTGCAGCGTTTCAAAAGAAGTCCTTTGTCAAGGTGTGCACTTGAAAGTAGAAAAAAGATTTAAATTTGTAAAGTTCATAATTATGCCATGTGTCTAACACTGTTTACTGGAATGCTCTTGTTCAGTGTCATCTTTTTAACTGAAAAATTACACTATTAGAGGAAACTGAAACCACACACTGCAGTATCTGAAACCCAGAAGAAACACTGAAAAGAACCGATGTATTATTTGTATTTATGAATAGAAAAATTCTGGAAAGTTACATCGAGCCACACATGCACATACACACACACAAAAAATAATAAGTCACAGAGAGAAAACTGGGATTTTAAGAGTACATCTTACTGTCTGGTGTTCTAAATTTGGGGATTAGATAAATATCCTCTTTGGACTCACTTCTGTTCTCCTGCACCACAGTAGAACGCAATGCCTTGAACACAAGCTATTAAAAAGAACAGTTTATGTTCTGTGGCTTTTAAGCAGAGTATTGCTATATTTAAAAAAAATCATAAGGTCCTTTACCATCAAACAAAACAGATCAGTTGTCCCTGCCTATAGGGATACCCACTCTGAATAAAAGCCTCTAATGGAGGTTAACATTGCCTTGAATTACTGTGAAAGCAACACTTGTCTGTTGTACTCTTTCAAGTGTTGATACTGATGAAAATACTTGTGAAGCTGCCAAGCTAATTTCATGACAGATAAATCAAGAACGGTACACAAGAACCTGATTTTGGGCATAAATATAATGTCTAGCAACACATTTGGGAAAAAAAAAAAAAACAACATTGAAAAGAAGTAATCAAAAGATCCTCCAACAATGCCCACAGTGAAGATATCAGTGCCAGGTATTTATCACCAGGATTATAGCAAGTTTACTAATCTCAGTAAATTGGAACAAGAGATACATTAATTCTGTTCATTAGGTACCTCCTGCTGTTATGGTTTGATTATTATTCATAGTACTTGGACACTTCACTTAGGATTGGGTTATTAAGAATTCTAAGTACTGCACATAAGCACAATAAAAGTCCAGCTCCAGCTCTGCTTTACAGCCTTACAGCAAAAAGGATTTAATTTGCAGTTTGGGAATAGGTAAAGGAGGAGGTTATGCAACTTGTACCTTCACCAAGGACTGAATAAAGACATTCTTTATCAGCACAGGCCTGTACCTTAATTCTACTCATACCTTATCTTCCCTGTGGGCTTCTCCCACTGCAGTGATATTTCCTTTTGCTTCTGCTTGTTTATAAACATCCAGCTAATTCGTGTCAGCAGCAGCCATCACACTCTGGAATGTCAACAAACACTGACAGATTTGCACTGCTGTCTGTACCAGGGGATTCCACACCTCTCCAGGAATTCCCACTTCTAGAGAAGCTCTAGATTACTCTGTGGTAGCTCAAGTGTTACAGTGGAATTCCATTTTTGGTAGCAAAGATCCAGCCAGAAACCTCAGCATTTACAATTGCCACAACAGTGTCATTTTCTCCTTTAGCAAGCGTCCAGTATTTCTGTGCTGGGTTTTGTAATCCTTCAAGAATGCTACAAAATATTTAGTATCCAAAAAGACCAGGTTTAAATGCCCCAGCTAAAATGCTGTTTTTTAGAGACCATGTAACAGGATAGTATGAAAAATGTCCATGGTAGACCAGCACCTCAGAGGCTTGTATCAGCCAGATCTGGATCTATATATCACAAACTCTCAGAACACGCTGTAGATCAAACTTGAATAAAATACTGAAGTTGAGAGGACTTAATCGTAACTGGATTAACTGCATTGATAAGTTCCTCCTCATCATCACCATCAATATGAAACTTATCTGATTTTGGATTAAACAGGTCTCAGTGCAAATTCTGAATGTCTTTGTGAATTATTTCTTTCTCACAGTTCTTACTGCTAGAAAAGTGATTCTCTCAGAGGGTAGAAATTAAAACCAACCAAACAAACCAACAAAAACAAAACCCAGACTACCCAAGATTGTGAATAAAATTGCTTTATGAGCTTGCTAAAGGGATATTCAAGGATTTGTTAACTAGGCTAGAACTGTGGAGTGCTGGCCAGTTATCCTACTGTGTACTGTGATTTTCTTTATGCTTTTTACACAGAAGGCAACAGGGTCTTTATGACCTTGGAACCAGCCCACCAGCCCAATGGACTCTGTCCCCATTTGGTTTAGCAAATCCAAAGTAAATCCAAAGTAGACTAATGTAAGAGATAAAACACATGGAGAATTGTGAGGTTGTGAAAATTATTTCCCCCACTTACAATCTTTCTTGGACCTTTTTTAGTTTGTTTTTATTTTTGATTTATTTTTTATTAATAAATATATACCTAGCCTCTAAAATTCCTGAATGCCTCAATCTGAACTGGCAAAAAAACTCTCTCCTGAGGTTCAAACGTAAGTCCAGAAGTGTAGTTACCCTAACTATGAATCCCTGGAGCATCAGACACAGCTGGTCAGCAGAACACAAAAACCTGATTTTATTTTTACAATATCATCAGATATTAAAAGGCAAAAAAGGTTGTGCTTCTCTCCTCTCTCACTAAAAATAAAACCATTTGCACAGAAAAGAAAGGAGAGGATGAAAGAGACTATTTAATGAGCACGAGCCTGATAAACATTTCTGCTGGGAAGAGCACACTGATGTCTGAGAGGTAGTGCTCATGTGGAAGAAGTTAAAAAGCATGTTCTAATTCCATGCAAGCCTTTATGTAGGAGGGGGAGAAAAACCTACTCCAACTTAGATTAAATTTAACAGCTACTACTAGTATAGATAAAAATTTATAGTTTCACAGCTGTAAAGAGTTTAGATTTAATTAGAGGAACTTGTTTCCATTTACATGGCAACTTTTGCAATGAGGTATGCTCTGACAATTTGTATTAGTGTGCTCTATATAATTTTTACTGAGTTTCTTGCTGTGAGCTGCTAACTCACAGTATCATATTTCAGAATAAAAATGAGAAAAGCAGTCTTCAATTCTGTCTTGCTTACATTGGAAATTTGGCTGTTATTGATTTATTTTAAGAATGATGTCCATAGACAAGGTTATTTCCATGAGCAAGTCTATTGATTAGGTTTCAGTACGCTTGCAATAGAAAATTTGGTATTAATGAAGTTCATGAAAAATTAAGTCAGAGAGTCTTTCTAAGGGGTTCATTAACACCTTCACATGACAGAAAGACCTCATTCTGACACAGTTTTTTTTTTTCGCTTTCTGGTACGTACAAGGTGAGGATTTAAGATTTTCTTGGGGACATATGAGTTTATGTTTCTTCAAGGGTGTCATGGTTTAACTCCAGCTGGCAATTCAGCCCCACACAGCTGCTCACTCACTCCTCCTCAGTGGGATGGGGGAAGAGAATTAGAAGAACAAAAGTGAGAAAACTCTTATGTTGAGTTATTTAAATAATTGAAAGTAAACAAAGCTAAATAATAAAATAAATATTAAAAACACTAATAGGCAATTGCAACGAAAAGGAAAATATCAAAAAGAGAGAGAAATAAACCCCATATTTAACAAGTGGTGAAAAATGAAAAATAATCTCTCATCATGAACTGACTGATGCCCTTGGCCCTAGTTTGTATACTGAGCATAATGACATATGGTACCTAAATTTTAAAGCTCTACAAAGAAATTGCTTTATCCCTGATACATTTTTTTCCTGCTTATTCTCAACATTGTTAGATACTAATATTCCTGGGACACTTCTAGATTCACTAATAATTCCTTTGCTTTTTAAGTTAAAAATGGTACTATCTTTCTTAACATAAAAATACATTCTCTTTTGTTTTATTCTCTCTTGTGTTTTCTTTATAATTTCTTCCTTCAAATTGAGTAGTGATAGCTTCTTGTCTTCTTCCCAGACTGCAGAATCACAGTTTTTTGGCCATCAAGGATTCTATCATGCCTCCTGTTTTCATTCACATCCTCCTAAATCCTCCCAGTTCTTTCAGAAACCAAGCCTTCTAAAACACTGTGTATTTAAATATAATACTAGATTGTGCTGCTCTATTTTATACTAAATTAAATTAAATCCCATCAACAGCATTCCCAAAGTAATCATTAACTTCCAATGTGGTAATTAAATTATTTTCATCAAAATGGATTTGCTGTTTGATATTTTGTTTAAGTTAAAATTATCTATATTTTACAGAAACTAATGACATTTTATTGTATGTTGCATAAAGCTTACAAATGAATTTTGTATTAATAATATTTTTTTCCTATTCCTGTACTACTATCATTTAGGATTTAGGAGATTAAAAAAGAATTCCTTCACTGGAATTTGGTGGCCCATGAACAATGTCTCCATGGTCACTGTAGACACTACATGTACCCAAATGCATTTGTTTGGCCACAGTTAGTAGCTGACAGTAACATGTAAAGAGCTGGTCGTGAAAAGGGTGAGCACCAAGAAAGCAGAGAGAGAGACAAGACACTGCACCAGGCCTCATGGAAAATTCTAGTTTAAAATTATGCTCGTGTCAGAGCCACCTCCCTAGCAGCAGTCACTTTTCAGCTACCTGGGGAAAATAGTTTTACTCTTCCCAAACCCACTCATTTATTAGGCTTTCTGCTAATGCTAATATTACAGAACCACAGAATCTGCTGAGTGGAAAGGGGCCCACAAAGACCAACAAGTCCAACTCCTGGCACTGCACAGCACCATCTCTAAAAGTCACATCATGTGCCAAAGAGCATTGCCCAAACACTTCTCGAACTCCATCAGGCTTCATGCTGGGATCACTTCCCTGGGGAGCTTGTGCCAGTGTACAACCACCCTCTGGGTGGAGAACCTTTCTCTAATATCCAACCTAAACCTCCCTTCAGGCCATTCCCTCAGGTCCTGTCACTGGTCACCACAGAGAGATCAGTGCCTGCCCCTCTGTCCCCTCTTGGGAGCAAGTTGTAACTGCAGTGAGGTCTGCTTTCAGTCTCCTCCTCTCCAGGCTGAACAGACCAAGTGACCTTGTCCTCTCCTCATATGGCTTCCTGTCCAGGCCTTTCACCATGTCCATAACTGAGAGGAAAACCAAGTATCTCAGTATTTAAATTCTAAATCTCAGGTAATGTAACTAAATCCAAGGGCCTGAGTCCTCTCTGTTCAATCTCCAGCCTAGCTGTCATTTTGGCTTCAGCTTTGGGTGACTGATATTGTAGGAAAGAAAATCTGGGGGCTGAGGTGGGAGGAGAAAACCAGGTGAAGTTCTGGGTTACACTTAGGCTCTGTCCTGAAGTTCATTGACAAGTGGCAGTAAAACCCTTGTGTTCAACCAGAGCAGTAATAGTCCCAGTAGAGCTCTCTCTGTAAGGCTGTATCATGTCTCCTCAGCAAACCTTCAGGCTACTGTAGCCTAACATACAGTTCCCTTATTTTCTTTCCCACTTCTATTGCAAACTTCACAGGTAACACATTTTACTGTATTTAGCCAAGGGTGATATAGTTCTTGAACAGGTTTTCATCTCTGGAAGGTACATAAGAAGGATCTATGGCAGCAATGTCAATGCCCAAAATAAGCACTGCCAATTATCCTGTCAAAATTCCAATTCCACAGTGAAAGGGTATTGGTGTCTTCTAGGTCCTAGGTCTTATCAGCCAACCCCAAGCATACGTCTTGGAATTTCTAAAATAGATGTTTATTAAACATGTGAATTATTTCCTCTGTGGTGGTAGGCAACAACCCTTTCTGTGTGTATGACTAGTGCAGTACTGGTTTTGCAGTCAACTGAGTAGTGACAAAGGTGTCACAAACAAGAAGCCTCACAACATCCTGCTGGTTACAATCAATTCAGGTGTGAAGCTACAAACTGGCCCCAGATCTTCAGGCCATTCTGAGAATCAGCAGCTGATTCCCAAACTATGAACACCTGCACCAGCTTTTCCTGCTTGGAATTGCAGAAAGCTGGGTATTAACTTTATTAAGCTGCTCTCTCATTCTACCACTGTTACTCTCTTTTTCCTCTTTCTTCAGGTATTTGCCTAACTCTTGGCCTTTCAGCTTTCATCAATCCTTCATGAATTCTCTTGAACGTTCCAGAGACTGCTTTTAATTCCGGAAATACTTAAAAGTACAGGTAATTTTAACAGGTCTCATTGACTTGTATAAATCCTAATTAACTATCTACTGGTCTGTCTACACAAAAATCAGAATTTAGGTTTTGTTCACCTGTATTCATATCAGGCTCTGTAAAACCAAAAGTAAGTTGACTCATAGGTTCCTCCATTTCTGTGGATCTTTGGATATGCTGATAGGTTGAGAGATGGATATCAGTGCAAGGTGGGGTTTTTGTTCACATTATTTTACCATGTTATAAAGGAATATATAAATCTGTCATATGGCTACTGGAACTCTGTCTCCAGAAGTTTCTCTAGAATATTGTGGTAAGAAAAAACAGACTGTGTTTAATTAATTCTAAAGCTCTTCATGACAACCAAGTGATGTCTTCCCAGCAGCATTCCAGATAGAAAAAAATCACGTCCATTAGATGTAAATCCCTGTATTTCATAAAATAATTTCTGCCAGTATCCTAGAGACTTACAGAATTACCCTCATCCCTTCCATATCAATAATCACTCCTTTAAGATCAGCTCCCCAGCATTATGTATGTAATCCTTTATTTCTACATTTTGTTGCTGAAAGATGAAAGTGTTTTTCTTCTTCTCAATTCAGTGACTACTCTACCTGTGGTGGTTTTGGCTGGAATATTTTCTTCACAGTAGCTACTCTGGGGCTGTGGTTTGGATTTGTGCTGCAAGCAGTGTTCATAATTCATGGTGTTTTCATTATTGCTGAGCAGTGCATACACAGTCAAGGCCTTTTCTGCACCACCCACAAGGAAGCAGGCAGGGGGTGCATGAGGAGCTGGGAGGGGACAGAGCCAGGACAGCTGACCCCAAGTGACCCCAGGGATATCCCATCCCATATGGCATCACGCTCGGCATAGGGAGCTGAGGGACAAAGAAGGAAGGCAGGGAACATTTGGAGAGACAACAACATTTGTTGTTTGTTTTCCCAAGCCCCCGTTACATGTGATGGAACCTGGCTGTCCTGAGAATGGCTGAACCCCTGCCTGCTCGTGGGGAGTAGTGGATGAATTCCTTGCTTGGGCTTTGTTTGTTTGGCTTTGCTTTACCTATTATGCTTTATCTCAGCTGATCAATTTACTCACTTTTATTCTTCCATTTCTCTTCCCCGCCCCATGGGCAGGAAGTGAATAAGTGGATGTGTGGGGGTCATTTAAGAGCTGGGACTAAACCATGACACCACCTTAACTTGTTTACTCCAGTTTAAAGTTGAACTGATGGGCCAAATTACTCACAGGATTGCATAAAAATCCCAGCTGAATTGTAATTAAATACAGCATATCTTCTAACAGAGTTTAACCTGGAAGTTTAATAATTAGTTCAATGAAAGACAGTCTTTAGTCAATTCTTTCTGTCATATCTTCTCAGCCATCAAATTCTGCTTGTATTTTCTTGGGAGTAGAGAGGGATTACAGATCAGTCTTCTGTGCAGAGTCTGGATAGGTCCTTTAGGTTCTACTGGAGGGCAAATAATCACCACATTCTTAAGGTGTTTAAATGTCACAGACATGTGTTTAGTCTAACCAGGTGCACAGTCAGATGAAAGGAAGATTTAATTGGAGAACTCTAGCCTCTGAATAACTGATTGGATTTTTCACCTCAATTAAAATTATTAGCAAGCTCTAATGCACTTCCCACTTTCATCAGAGGATGTTTACTGACAAAAAATAGATGAACTTATTGTTGCCCAGAATAAACAGAACTTCTTTTAACTGATTAAAAATTACTAAAGATTGAATAAACAGAACAAAGAAAAGTGGGTTTCTCTGGCAGACATTGCAACAATCTGCCTAGAACTCAGAGAACAATAAGATTCAGTAACCAGTGCAGGGCTTCCAGTCCAGCAAACTGCATAATCCACTTCAGGTGACTCCAGAACAATGAGCAAAATAATCTACTCCAGCCTTCATGAGATTTCAGACCAATGAACAACATAATCCCAATTTTTATTAGAAACTACGGACAAAGACAAAAGGTTTTAAGACTAATCAATATGTAAATTTCCTCTATATAGTCAGAAAGGGAATTTCTACTACAAGATGTTAATAAATTAATTTTTAACACTCAGAACATCTGTGGACTTCCATTAGCTCAAAATAAGAAAGTAATGGCTTCATTAACCATAACATGCAAATATTTCTGTTCCAACTGACTACGGGTGATTATCAGCCTGGGAAGACACACTTATCATTTCCAAGTATGCTCATTCACATTTTTCTTATCATCCAGACACTCTATATTGGATAAAAAGTAGCTATTATTAGGAAAAAAAAAACCTATACATGAAAGATATCTTCAGTTCAGTCAGTCCGATTCCTTTGTTATTTCCGCTAAATTTTTATTTTAATTGTTTCCATGCATTCTCTTGTTCCTGTCTTATTTTTTTTTTTTTAATCAAAACCGCCCAAAAGATGCAGAATTAAAAAAGACTGAGAAAGCAGTTCTTGGAAACTTCCATTTTTGACTTCCAGGCTGAGTGCTAAAGAGATTTACTTTTGAAGTTTATGTCTGGAGAAAGGAACAAAGAACTTTGATCCTTGAGCAAGGCGATTTGGCCTTGCTTTAGCAGGGGATGGGCATAGATGACCTTCAAAGGTCCCTCACTCCTAGGTTAGGCTAAAACAATGAACAGGAGTGAATTCATTTCTATGAAATTGAGTGAAAAGTGTTGAAAGAGTAAACACTTGCCAGCAGTTTCTTCTGAAGTAACAAATAAAGTCTGAGTGTGGAAGGTCTGTGTTTTTAGTACTTCTCTTCTGTATCCCATTTGCCTGTTTCTTTTTTAGGATGATTCTTCCATTTCTTCTAAATATTCCATTGAAATGTTCCTGAGATTTTTCCTAATAAACATGGAAGTATATGGTACAAAGCCTTAATTATGTCCATGATGGAATTAGAATTTTTCAAAACAACCTTAAAACCCTTAAAATTAAATTTCAAAATTGAACAGTTCACTGATAAAAATAATATGTTAATCAAATCAAATATTTGGTCACTAGGTGGCACTTCTGGGGGGTAAGAAAGGCACAATTTTTTTGCCAAAATTTCACATTTAAAATAGAAACATTTTATCTCAGCTGAATGAGCTCCCAAAACAATCGGAGCTCCCATGTGTCTCAGTTTTCTGCTTATTCCTAAAAACTTTGATAATTAAAGTTTTCTAT
The DNA here is from genome assembly GCA_013397155.1 of Irena cyanogastra. Classification (NCBI taxonomy): domain Eukaryota; kingdom Metazoa; phylum Chordata; class Aves; order Passeriformes; family Irenidae; genus Irena; species Irena cyanogastra. Next base: position 294,445 of record VWZV01007865.1, read on the forward strand.
AATAAAAAAACTAAAACATGTACCAAGATACCATCTATTCCCCCAAGGTGCAAATTATTTCCTGATCACTTTGAACTGATAAACACTCCTTAAAATGTCTTCTTATCCTAAAAGCATATGTTTGTCTTTATCGAACATATTAATTTTGAACATGCTCAGATTCTGAATTGGTTAATGGTTTGCAGTGTTAATGGTTTGCAATGTGACAGGGACCATCTTAGATGTGGACATTAGTACAACATGAGTTCCTGCCTGCTCAAAGTACTATGAATGTGTCCTCTGAAATTATTCAGATTAGCCTATTAATCATCTTAAGATTCTGAAATTAAAAATGTCATGGAAGAGCAAAATGCTGCCATATTGTCATCCAGATTATTTCCTTCACTTCAAGCTATGTGGCTCTCAACCATTTTCACTGGCACCAAGAAATCTACTCAGCCACCCATGCCCTTGACTGGTAGCAAATGGAGAGTGAAAACAACCATCCAGCATCTTCGGAACAAGGGGGTTTTGTGGACAGATTGTCTGGCCACTGCACTACGGTTCCCATCCAACTCTGAAAATGTTTGCAAGGAATAATAAAACTGCCAAAGGTGTTTAAGAGCAGTCAGCTAGTTTAAAGTGCTACAGAATTCAGTTTCCTGGCGAATGTTCTAACAAGCTTTGCTACAAAATGTCAACATTTGGATTCACAGCATCCCAAGATACCTGTTAGTTGCAGCTCTGCTGAAGCTTTGAAGGTTTAACTATCTGAACAATGAAAAATTAGTTATAGCTGGAAATATAACAGCATTGAAGCCTAACTTCTCCTGAAAAATATGTGCAAAGAATAGGCAAGAATTCTTCTAAGCTGAAACAAGCATACTAGCACTAAAGTGGTTTCCGTGCTTTGGTAGTATTCTTTTCTCCCAAGACAAATATTATTTCATGAGTTATGAGATGGAAACTTTATCCAGTGAACTGGCTCATCATGTCACGGTGTTCAAAAAATAACACCCCAGCATCTTCTGCTTTGGTGATAAGAGAATCCATTGTAGAGCTGTGTTAGAAGCAAAGGGACATGAGTGGTCAATCCCTTTGCTAAATAATAGGCTATGCTATTTGCTAAATAATAGGCTAATGATATTTTCCAAAGTCTACTTGATGCAGAAGCTTGAAAATCATGTTCATAAATATTAAAGAAACAGAATTTCCACGATTCTCTTGATACCCTTATTTTTATGAAGCCTTTGGCCTAAGCCAAGATTTAATAAGCAGTAGTGAAATTGTCCACTTGAAATGACAAAAGTATCATAGGAATTAAGAAGTTAAGTCTCTTGGACTATCAGTCGAAATCTTCGAAAACCCTGTTTTTAAAGATATTTAGGTGTGTCAGTATCCTGTCTTGCGTTTAAGGATCTATGCTTTCTTTAAAACAGAATGTTTACAAAAAATTAGGGATACACAGAATTAGGATAATCTGAACCAGGCACACATTCCTGTGGTGTTATGCATTGCACAGTCTAAGCAGTTACAGCAGGCACCACATTTGCCAAAAATATGTTTATGGACACTGTGGTAGGAAAAAAAATGGCCTAGGCCACAACTAGAGCAGTGCTTTGGGAAATCCAAGCCTTGGGCCGATTTCATAACAAGTCAGGCAGTTCATGGGCAGAGCTGCCTGACTAAACAGCAGTGCAGGGAAGCAGATCTTGCCCAAAGATTTTTTTTTTTATAAAATGGGGATTTGGAACTGATGGAATAACATCACAGAACACTCAAACACACACACTGAACAAGACTAGCTAGAAAATGCATTTCTTTCTGTTGGCTTTGCTCTCACAGGGCCCAGACATGAAAGTTCTGAGCCTCTGCCTGAGAACTGAAATGCAACAGCACATTTCAGTATCTGGTGGCAGCATGCAGCAAGATGTGAATGAATCTCAGGAATTTTCAGTGAATTAGATCAGAAGTTTCACCTTCAGTCTCAAAGCATACTTTATCTGCAAATTGGTAGAAATTAACTGCAAGTGGCATTGCATATATATTTTAAAATTAAATTAACATATGCCTCAGTCAAGTTTCTCAATTTGCCATCCTGTCTGACTTCAATATAACTCAACTACAGCAGAAACCTGTTTTCAGTAAACATTCACAGTTAAAAAAGAAAGAAAACAAAAGCCAGGACTGACCAGAATTCCTGAGGTCTTAAAAGAATTTCTACTCCATATAAAACCTGGCAGTTACACATTTAAAAGAAATTGAGTATGCACTGAGTCTCGTTAGGGTAATAAGAACTGAATAAATAAAAAAATCTCTGAACTGGACTGATTAAATATCTTATTGTCTCAAAGTGCAATGAAGAATATATTTTCAATAGTTATGAAATATAAATGACATAATCTAAAATCATAATGTATTTTGTTCCCAAGGACCATTTCTAAAATTGATGTTGGCACTTATCCTTCTGCAGTATATGTCAAGTGCTGAAGTCCATCATCACAATATTCTTCCAAAGGATTTTTTAAGGACCTTTAAACGTTTTGCTTTTCCATCACTGAGCCAATACATTGCTGCTGAAGCTGTTTCCTGCAGCAATTTTCTTCCAGTCTTCCATACCCATGCTAGGGAAACCTGGGTATGCAAAGAATAGCCAGGCTCTCTTCTGGAGCACAGTTTCACTGCTCAACTTACAAAGCACAATCAGCAACAGATACTTAATAATGAGAAAATAAAAGGAACCACACAAGGACAGTCCCAATTGCAGCAATTGATATAATGTATATGTAAAACCAATAATTCCAAGTGGAGAAAAAAGTTAAATCTTCATGGGACGGAATGTTGGTGGTTTGTATTTTAATTATATGCATCCTCTGAAATCTGATCAGTCTTTAATGTATTTTTGGACCTTCTTGGGAAATAAGAGTTTTAATATGATGTGTCCTCCATGCTACATATTTATTAGTGTATTTTATAAATATGTCATTAAAGAAGTAATGTTTTGAATAATGGATAGGATAGGATATGAAACTACTTAAGCAACATAAAAAAGTCCCATTCCCAAGAGTTCCACATCATACTAGTTTAGAAATAGTATTTTTGTCCTATTTTATTGTTGTAGAATGTTTGGTCCTGCCTAAAAGCTCAGCTGCAAAGCATATATAAAAATTACCTACATCTAAGAAATAATGAGAACCTGAGACCTTTTTCATACAGACAGATCACAGTCTGTACAATTACTTTGTCTATCAAATATCTCTTTTATTTGGAGTACTCAGTTCAGAAAACAGAACAGTAAAACAAAATAGTAGAGGTACTTGGACATTTCCTAATGAAGCAGGTTTTCATTGGAAAATGTTAATAAGATAACACAGTGTTTAAAAATATGTTTGTAGAAAATTTCTAGGAAATTTCTGAGCAAAACATTTAAACATACAAAGCCACGGATATAAAGAATAGGACCATGCATTTTGTAATTTTCATAACAAGATACTTTGAAAAAGGCAGAGCAATTTTTTCCCACTATTTTCCGTTTTTCTAATAAAAAAATCAGTTTTATTTTTCATTTACTATGCATTTAGTTCGGTGCTAATACACAAGAAAATTAAAATTTCAAGAACCAGGAAATCTCTTGCAGATCAGGAATTCTGATAATTAGCTAATTCAGAAAATATCATGTGCAGCCATTTTTATTATCTGCTTCTAATACAGTCAATTTAAAATGTTGTTGACCAGCATATTCCAAGCTGGAAAGTATCTGCATTGTGCTGTAGGTCAGGATTGAGACTTTATTCATTTATCTGCAGAAACACAATGAGGGGAAAAAAATACTGTTCTACAAGTAATTTGAGGTTTTTTTCTTGCTTTATATTTCGTAGGGTAAAAAAAATACATTTCTGGTCAGAGACAACAGAGAATCAAATTATTTGTCTCATCAGTTTAAGTAATTAAATCCTCTTTACCTAGAACAATAGGACTATTATTTTCATGGGGCAGCAGCATGCCAGCACAAGCCATAAAAATTTTAGAACTAATACCATGTACACTACAATCAATATTAACCCTCTAGAGGGTTAGCATAGAGACACCATTTTTTCTTAGGTATAGCTACTAAATATTTTGGGAATGAGAAGAGTTTTTGACTATCTGAGGATGTACAGCTCTATATCAAGATGACTTAATTAAATACTCTATAGGATGTCTAAGCCCTAAATGTAGGCAAAGGGGTCTTAAAGGAAGCATCTTAAATGAAGAACCTTAAATGAAGGTAAAAACCAGTTACAGTAAAGAAGAAAATTTTCTAAATTATTTGGCTTATTTAGAATAGAAACACCTTTAATTCACATTTTTCTAAACATGGATTTCCCTCACATAGATGACACACTGGAATCCCATCCTTTTACCAAGATGTCATTTATCTACCATAGTCACTTTTATCTGAAAGCCAGTGCAATCCATATGTGACCTCTTATGACACTCTAAATTTAGAGTTTGCTGCTCTTAACATCTCTAAACTACCACAACTTCTGAACAATGTCAAAAAAGATGACAAGTGGGCCGTGTCAGGATAACAGAGATTATGTCCTGTAAAACAGATGATTGAAACCAGAGTCTAGACTGAAAAGTACACAAATCTATTTTCCAGTGGTCCAAGAGCTGATACATTATTTAAAATCTGTATCTTTGTATGTCCAGTGCATTTTATGAGCAGGGACATTGCCTGTAGAGTCCAGAGAGTGTGCACCATGTGCCAAGCAAGCAGGTAGTGTAAGTGGGTCTAAACTCTACTGATGTCCTCAGAAAAGGGATTGAGACCAGGTCACCCATCTCAGTGATGTGCATAAACACACATATCCTAGAGTGTATTTGCTGTCATTTCTGCAGTGGGAGCCCACTTGAACACAAGAGATCCTCATGGCTGCACTGAATTAAACCTCAGCTTTATTAAACCATCTTGGAAGGTGGCTAAAGGCATACTGAAATAGTAGCTCATAAAAAATTGGTTTTGCGTAGTGTTTACTTCATGCTATTCTCTAAACTAATAAACCTGCCTCCTGCTTATGAAAAGAAAAAAAAATCTTTTCTACATCTTGTATTCTTTTCCTCTGTTCAACCATTTTCAGAGAACACAGAATAATTAGTCTAGCTTTCTGTGTATATTGTTCATTTAATTACACTTTCCTTTTATCATCTGCTGTAATTCTGACAGACTGAAGGTTTACTACACATGCATCAAGAAATCAGACTGACAGGAAAACAGCCTTATTTTTCCAAACTATTTCATACACACAGCAATGGTTTTCAGGGAAAAATATAGAAAATTAAGCAAGGAGAATTGAGTTCTACTCCCAGCCATCCCAAACAATGTCCTTCTCACCTGAGGAAAGTCACTTCACCTCAGTGTACATCTCTTATGTTTGAAAACATAAACAGTAATGCGTAAGCTGCTGAATTGGAAAAACATTGTGAACAAGGTATTCTATAATCAAAGCTCAAATAAATGCCACAAATTTATGTTGATTACATAAAAAATATTTTAAAGCAGTCAAAAATCATCTGTATTAGTAAATGCTTCACAAAATATTTAAAGGACTCACAGAGGGTTTTTATTCTTTATGACCTTGCTTGGAAATGCACAGTTGTATTGCTGACTCACTTGGCAGGCAGAAAAAATGAGGCCTATTAGCTGCAACTCAGAAATACAAAAGGAATATATAAAAATTCTTGTCACAATTGAAAAAAAAGTAATAACAGCTCATATTTCAAATTTTTGTTTCTGCTGTGCGCTGGATTTGAGAGTGAGCAGAGAGGGAAACAGACATATCCAGCTACCCCCACTATATTACAATTATATCATTGAAGAGAGATCCAATCAAATCAAGCTTTTCGGAATATTCTGGGACCTTTAGCAAATAAGTAGACTCCTAGGCTTTAAGGGGAAGAATTAAAATCCAATATATATATATCTGTATCTACGTATATGAATGTGATGGTTTATATGTGTATACACACATAGAGGGGCCTCAAGAAATAAACACCACCAAACAAAAATTATACTGTCTAATTCTAGGAAGCTGGGAAGATTTGAAGAATGATCACTTATGCTTTTCAAGACCAAATTTGTTAGTTTTAATACTAGCAAATTGTGATGCTCTTGCCTTCTCAGTAGAGATAGATTTTGCTGAAAGGCTCAGCTAATACTGTTTACCCTTCTACAATTACATTCACTCTGTCATTCATAGAAGCCTATCTGCAAGCCAACGTACTTTGCTTCTATATTAACTGTGATAACCAGTTATCAAGTGAATGTTCACACTAGCTTCATCTGGGAACACCTCAGCATTAACAGGTATGAAAGGTGTGATATAAACAAGAGAGAGAATTCACTGATGGATGTGCTGAGATCTATACGGTAAAAATGAAATACTATTTCAGATGTCTGTCAGTTTTCTGTGTAGACCTACAAAATAAATATTAACAACATATTTTAAATTAAGCACTTGATTTACATTTCACCTTTTCTACTCCATTCGTTCCATTCTCTTAGTATGAGTCAACCACTGTACACATCAGCTTTAGCAAGCCACAAAAAGTAATTTTTGGCATCAGATTTGGTGATAAATTTCTCATCAGAAAATTACACGTCAGTCTAATTTCATGGCTGTATTATCCTTCTGTCTAAAAACTTAACGAACTAATTAAATTCTGAATTAACTGAAATCAGAATAAGCCCCAGACACTAGTTGATAATCTGAATAAATATCTCTTGACAGAAAATAGAATTAACACATTCTCATGCCTTAGAGAAATTTGCCAAAAGCAGACCCCTTACTGTTTCAGGCACAGCCTTGTTTCTACCACAGATCCTATTTGCCGATATACTGTTTCTCTTTCAAAGATGTCAATGCCCCCTTGTAAGGAATTCCACGCCAAAGGGATGGAAAGTGTCATCCTAGAAACTATACTGTCAAGACGAGAGGATCTAGTGGCTCTTTTTTTATTAAATTCATAGAAAAATAAATTTTTCATGCCATGAAGTGT
>VWZV01007865.1:301507-356127 GCA_013397155.1 Irena cyanogastra
AAGTAAATGAGAAGGATACGCCCAAAGGAAAAACAAAGAGAATGTGAAGGTAGGTATGCACTCCTTTTTGTTTCCCTGTGTAATTTCTAAAGGAAGAGTTTCCCACAATGTCTGGGTGACCCCAACAGCCCAAATGGCAGGATGCAGCAGTCTATACAAAAACTTAACCATACAGCCAGAGCAGATCTTATGTTAATGCAAAGAACTGTCTGGTATATCTGCATGTGTACAAATATCTGCTAGAGATGATTTTCACCAACCAGATCCCTTAGTCTGCCTTTCCTCCTTGTTAATTTACAGCTTTCACTCTTGAGAATTGTACATACGTCCTGTGGCTGTTGCCAGCAGGACATCTCATTTCTGCCTCCTGGCTACATTTAAATGTTAATGACTAATTCTATAGCTAATACATGCAGTTGATTTTATCTTAATGTCTACCAGTTAAAAATGTCACTGCTTAGACTTGTCTGAAATGAATTTTTCTAAACCATCTCTTGTTAATTATCTTTTACCATTTATAGTTCTATCTAATGGTCTGTGTTGTCAACTGGGCTGCTAACAGGCAGTTCTGCTTTCTGCCTTTGAAATGAAGAGGTGGAACAGCCAAGCCTTCAAAACAAAGCATAACCTGATGTTTCCTCATGTGGAAAAGACTCTTTGGAAGGACTGAATAAATAGAAGCCAATAAACTTGAACTGCCAATAAACTTGAACTTCCAATGCTATGAAGTTATCTATGTTTTTAACTGCAGAACACTTACATAAGGGATGACTTGCTCGTTCCTGAAGCCTAATAGCAGCCTTTCTTTTTTTAAGAAAATTATGATCCACAATCATTAGGGGATCTTTTATTATGATCCACAATCATTAGTGGATACTTTTCAAGTAAAGAATGTAAGCAGGAAATCAAACCTCAATTTATACGTCACAAGTGCCACATTTATAGTTTTCAGGAAAAATACCATTTTTAGGGTAGCCTAATTTAGAATCTTTATCTTTCTGTAAAGATAGTTCTTTGCATGGTGGTATGAGCAGTTTTGAGAAAAAGGGGCTTTTTAAAAGGAAAAAATAATTTTGAGAGAGTCTGTTTCCATTGTTTTGCTTTTAGCTTTTATTATTGTCTTTATTGTCTAAAACATCTTAATTTATATAGCAGATGAAAACTCTCATTCTAAAGTGGAAAGGTATTTTTCTCCTACCTCCCTGGAACTCATGCTTCTTGTATGGTTTGAGTACAATGAGGTGAAGACTAGAGGTAGTCATGAAGAAGGCAATAACTAGTTCTTTATATTAATAATACCATAGGTAAGGATAACAAAGATCCCAGCTATCTCAGCGTGTCCAAATTAGGACTTAAAAGAGCTGATGTCAGGACATTTGGTGATGTACAAAACCATAGCAGGCATAGTTATCACCATGCTGGACCACTTTGGTGGCTTGAGTCCAAATTAGGTCACTAAAAGTCTCTAAACTTCCAGCTATCTCCAGAGCATGGGCTGAGATGGCCTTGTAACACACACTCTATTTTTTTTATATTGTCAAGGAAGGGCAATCTTGGCCTCAACAGTGGGTTCAGATTTGCATTTGTCAGGAGCAGAGTAGAGAAATCTCAGCATCAGATGCACATATAATAATACTGAAAATAAAGACAGTGTCCAGGAAAAGCATGTGAGTCTGGAGTGAGTAAGGACAAGACAAACATTTGAAATAGTTGAACAGAAAATACTGATTTGGAAAGCATTATAATGACACCCTATTGTCCTCACTGAGTACACCAATATCTTTGCAAATAGGATCCTCTATGCCTTGTTACTCAGTCTGAAAATTGTAATGATAGCACTTCACCATATCACAGAGGAAGTGTACAGTGCTCAGATGTCATGGGTGCTATGAGCCATATATATGTTTAAGAGATTGTCTGCAGAGAGATATTCATGCAAATTAAATCCCCATAAAGACATTTTAGAGTGGAATATTAAATTCTGATTAAATTGCTGCTCTCTAAACAACGCTAACTCTTGCTAGAATCCTTCTAGAATTCAGTAAGATTTCTTAAATTTTCTTTGCCTCAATTAATTTTCAAAATTAACCAGAAATTAACTACTTCAGTGCAAATATACATTTTCTTGACATGCAGACTTCTGGATCAACAGATTCATATTCCAGAAGGATTTTCAACCGCACAAATAGCTGGCTTCCAGGTTTAAAACAGAGGGCTTTAGTGTATGTTCTCACATAGCTGTACATTTTCACTTTGAGGCAGTCGACAACAGATGCAAAACCACACCTTTTTTAACAATTTCTGTTGATGTTAGAACACTATGTTGTATAGTGACGTCACATCAATGATATATCTGGAACATTGGTTTAAATTCCAGCAGAGGCCTAGCCCTGATTTAGAAATGACTGACAGTATTACTATCTTTTCCATGTCACAGTTGACACTAAATTTATGTATTATAAAAATCTGATTCTGCAAAGATGAGTTTCTTAGCTTGTGATATGGTACATCAAGTCATGATGCCTATTTCTTTTCTATTTCTAGGACTGTATTAGATAGAAGAAGAGAAATTTAAGAGCAATTCTTGTAGCAAAAGCTGTGTGGGCCTCTGGTGGCACAAGTTTCTTAGTTCTGTTAACCTGTGTAATAGGTTCCTCCAGTCAATCAAAAAATTGTGAGTTGTAGTTTGTCTTCTCACTGTGTAACTCTAAACTATACTGAAAAAGCCCAGTAGATATGGCTCTCTAACTATCATGATAAAGCCCTTAAGACCAGCTCTGGTAAAGCTCCTTCTGCTCAGGCCTTTAGAAAAAAAATAAATAAAAAAGAGGAAAAAATCCAAAGAGGTTCTATTGAGAAGGTTCTATCTATAAAGGTTCTATCCAGACAAATAATCTGTTCTTGCAATAATGTGTCCCTTTCTGAAGCAGTTTTATTTAGCATGTAAAATTCATGTGTGTGTGGCAGGTCCACACTCTCTGGCTCCACACATTCACAAATGCCTACATACACACATCCACACATAAAACTCTGCAGAAGCAGGCATGAAAGGAGGACACCCAATCTGCAGAATCACTCACTCCTAGCACATCTTAGGAGGAAGCACAAACTGGAAGCAAATTTATGAGGGTCAATGACAGCAGCTACTGCCACGTAGAGAACGTAGAGGAAAGCTGTGACTGGTGAAGAGGAGAACCTTGAGGAAGTCAAGTAATTGTACAGACCTCTGATGCCAGAATAACTTGATGTGTTCCCACTTGCAGTTGGCTAGCTTGTCTACAGTTGCACACGTAATTTTTACAAACCTCAGTACAATTTGGTGGGTAAGGCATTTTCAAGAGACAGTAGAGGACTTTCCAATTGGCAGAAATGTCTTCCTCCTCCTTCTGGAAATAAGTAGCCTTTTCATGTGGTCAGAAATGGCTGAGACAGCAAGGAGATCTGACACTATTTCTTTTCCTTGGCTACTGTTGCTGATGAGCAGTATTTAACCTTTCATAAGCAGATTCTGTTCTTTATTTATTTAGGGCAGTTTGATTCCATAGGATTTGACAGTTTTCTGACATCCTCCAAATTCTTTCAATAATAACAGACATAATGACAATATCATTTAGAAATCTCTCACATGCTGTAAGTGAATAGAGCTACATATCTGCTGTAAGTAACAGAATAATGAAACAGCAAATTGTTTTGTAGAGGGAGCTGAAATTAGGTTGTACCATGCTGCCAAAAGAAACAAAAAGAGACAGATGAATTTTGGAAGGACAAGAAATTGTTATACCCCTGAGAACTGATGGCTGTTATTTCTTACCTCAAGGACGTACAAGCTCTTCCCATCTTGGCGAGACGTAAAAAATCCTGATCAATTCATAAACCTTCACAATTCTATAGAGAGGAAGCAAGCAGTTCCTTCTACTTAGTGACTAAAGGAACTCTGCTGAAATTTTCAATTTGTATATTTGCTGATTAAATCAACAAATGCCACTGAGAGGGACTGAGAATTCAAGCCCTCAGAAGCAGTCCTAGGTAATTCTGCTGATAGAAGTAACCCTCCTCCCCATGTATTCCACAAGACTTTAACCTGAAGGCCCACAAATGTTTTCTTTCCCACCAGCACAGCAAAAGACTGGAACTTGAATGGTCTTGCAAAAAATATGCAGAACTATAGGGCAAGGGATGGGAAATAGAACAAATAGGATTTCTTACTTTAGTCAGCATCCTGTTCCAGACTGCAGCCAAACCCAGTTTTGGTTTTTTTGTTTTTTTTTAAAGACACCCAAAAGGCCAGGTACAGGATTGTATTTCCCAGGTAATAAATTCTGTGGAAAATCTGATGACGCATATGTGTGTAAGAAACAATAACATTGCGTCCATTATTCCTGAGGAGCAAATGAAGAATAGAGAAGTACAAGAGCAGTTAACTAAAATCATCATAAAGCAAAAGAGAATGTACATCAACAAATAATATCCTTGGTGATGTTGAATGCATTCAGACCTATTTGTGAAAAACTCTGTATTCTATGAGTTTACCAATCATGAATGCAGTATTTTGTTTCACCAATTATTATGGCTCATATTGCTGCAGACTCAGAACAAGGAGTAAAGGGATGTAAAGTTTCATTTCACTTCAGTTATTTGCTGTTTGGTGTATGTTATGTTGTATAAAATGCAATCGTGTCTGTCCTATTAACATACTGCTGCCTCTCATACATAAAATAGATTTTAAAAAATCATACAAGGCAGAACTCCACGTACTTGTAAACATTCTGCATAGGGTAAAGGGTAAAACCTACGAAAACTCTTTCATACCACTTCTTAAATACACTGCTTACTATACTTTTATTTGTTTAAACACATGCATTATAAATTATTCAAGATTGTCTTCTGGTGCAAATTAGAATAGCTCTAGAAAATATAAAGTAATGGAATTACTATTAATTCAATTCAGTACCTTCAGGATTATCAATTAAATAAAAAGGCAAAATCTAATCTTACATTACCACAGTGATTTTTTTTTTTCTCTTTGTGCTTCATTAATTAAAAAGTGAGTTTTTCATTACATGTTATTGCAAAAATGAAGGATGGGAATAAAAATAGGACAGAATGAGTAATGTTTTGAGATTCTAAAAAGGTATAATTTTGTATTTAGAAATACTAAGACACAGGCAGTAGGGGCTTTTGAACTGGGGACAATACTGTCAGCTCTTATCTGTCTGTTCTTCTGCAAGTAGGGTTTGGAAGAGTAGATACAACTTGTTTTTTAAGATGAATGTTAAAGAATATTGAGATGTTTTATGAACACATTTCTAAGATGTAGAAACTACTACTATCTACTGCATAGATTTTCGCCATCTGGATGGGAATCCTGTATCATATTCAGAACATGCAGAAAAGGGTCTTATGGATATTTTCACCTCTCACTCTTCACATTGCCAAATCCATAACCCAAGAAACAAGTGTTTGAACTTCAAAACTGAACTTGATGACATGAGAAGAAAGTCATCTCAAGGGATTGCAAAGGGATAATCCCAGAAAGACTCATCAAAAGGAGAGGGAAGAAGAGAAGATTGATTTGTGCCCCAAATCAATCGCAGAGCACAAGCACCATGCCATAATTTGTCAGATATATATAATTCCTCATTGCATTTGGCACTGGGAACCTAAATCACACACCTGACTGTGTAAATATCCTGGATTTCATTGCATTGCCTCCTCTTAAATTACATGTGAAAATATCTTCTGTCTGAGTCATTGTCTTTGCAAGGAAGAATTTTCCCCATGTGATAATTAGATCTCATCCAGTTCATATTAGAAGGCAGAGGAGGTCACTCTTCCCTAGCAGTGACACTCCAAAGCCCACCTTATAAGGACTGAAGCACAGAAAAAGGGTAAGGTAGGACAGCTTTGCTGTTATATAATATAACCTCTCTCTCCATCATTACTGTGAAAATGACTGTGATGAATCATCTGAAACTGCAAAAGAAATTAAAACTGAATTCATTGCAGTTACTCAAGCTCGAATTTGGCCAGAATATTACAGTCAGTTTTCCCACCTGTGGTGAAAAGCAGAGGATTTTTCACGACCATGGGATACCTCTGACCATAGTTCATCTGTTCTTATCCATACCACACCGAATCCTTACCACGCAGAAGAGATCCAACTTTCCAGTACTCCTTTCCTACTGTGCCACATGATTTCAGTAATTCTCGGGGCATTGCGTGGTTCTTGTACACACAAAACTCCTGACTCTATAACTATATGGATGATGAGTTTCCCCAAACTGACACACTGACCTAGATTATTGCAGCTGTCAGGAATAAAGAATACACCCCTGCTGGTCTATAGCTGCTTTCTCCTATAAATCAGACCCAGAAATCTGCTGAGACACTTCCTGCAAGAGAAAGAATACTTTTTTCCAAATATAACAAGCTAGACTTGTCTTTGGACATGGCTTCAGGGAGCCAGATAATCCAAGCTGTTGTGACCAGCAGGAAGCTGTTGGAAAGACATTTGAGGTTTCGTGAAGGCTATTGCCTTTTTACATAGATTCCTGTGTCTGTCAGATTGTAGAGAGGGCTGTCAGCTACAGCTTCTGATGGAAAAAAACTGCTAATAAGGAAAAGTATCAAAGAAGTGGACTGGGTGAAAAAAAAAATCTTAATCCTCACATGTTTCTCTGCTTCCTGGACATTCATGCCCCTGCACAGTGTACCTTCTGTCCATTCCTACACTGCTCTACCTCTCCTGGCATTGATGAGCTACTGTCCATCAGCATAATTTACAGTGAACTTGAGTGGAGAAGTGCAAGCTAAAGGATGCATAAAGATCTACATGGAGATCAGTTGTGTGTAACTGACTGGAAGATCCGCACTTTTTCAGTCAGGTCTTCAGATAAAATGCAGGGGCTGTTTACAAGCATGAACTGCTCATATTCTTACAGAGTCTGTGAAAATGGATAAGCACCACAGTTAAACTATGGAATATTCAAGTTTCTCACAGCATATCTGAGCTTTTAGGGCTTAATTTGCAGGAAATGAGACTGAGGGTCTTTAATTGACCTAAGGTAGTTAGCTGATGTTTAATTGATGTAGGGCTCTGGGTGAAAGGAAAAATGAAAGATGGGATGATCTGTAGTACACAAAAGGAAAAAAAAAATCTTTTTTTAATTCATGTACTAAGACATTTTTTTAAAAGCCTCCTGATTTTTTATTATAGTAGTAAAAAACTCCACTTTTTGGATTTTCCCCTAAATCTACAGATTTTCAGCTTTTTCAATATAATTTCCTTGGATCCAAAGTGTCTCTTACTGTATTTGCATAAAACTGACAGCACGGAAGACCTCACTTTAGTTGTAGTCTCAGAACTACTGAAATACAAACAAAAGAGGATAATATGTCTCAGGAGAAGCAAAGTAAAACAGTAGGAAAATCTTGGCCAAATAGGTTGTCTTAGAGAAAGTAATAACCCCAGAATTTGCTGCTAATTATGACTTCAGATGTGGTAAATCCATTTATTTATAAAAATGAAAATAAATCTTTTTTTTGCTACCCAAGTCTCTTTAAAATACAGAATCGAAATTATTTCATAGTTGAGACACTGTTACTGGTAATTTTGCCATATATATCTGAAAAACAAAAAAGGAGATGTCTACATTTTTTATAGAAACCACTCCTTTCCATCATTTTCCCACCTGTTTTGGCTTTCCAGTGTCTTCAGCCATTTCAAGGAGAGCATGAATTGCTTTATTATTCCTGTATCACAGCTGATAAAAATCTGATCCAGCTCTCATCCTGCCCTACCTTAATTGCTTAAAGCTTTTTGTCTTGTCTTCCCTCTGCCAACCTCATTCTTCTGCAAAACTCTCTTGTGTGCAAGTCAGAAGACAGAATACAGATAAACCCATCCTTGAGCACATTGAAGATGCTTGTTAAAAAGCAGTGTTATTCTTCTCTTTAGTTTAAAACATGACAAAATCAATTTTTAAGGCTTCACATCTTAAAGTGATTTTGAAGCTCTGAACCCTTTAAGTGATGTGCAAACAGCAGAATCATATCACACTGCCAATCAGTTGCTTGCTGCTACAAACTCAATTTTCCATGCTGCTTCAAAAGCATGGTATAATCAACAAGTAAGCCTTTAAAATGCAAATTAAACAAAGTGCACCTTTAGATTGAAACAAGAAATGACTCATTTCTTCACAAAACAAGACCAGAAATGTCTATTTCATCACATCACTTAGAAAGTGACACAAAGTTATTAGAGTATTTCAGAGGTCATTTTACCCAGATGCCCCATTACTGAACCCCCTTGCTTTAATTTTTAAGACCTGTGATTATTTAATGTAATTAATACTTGCATGCTATCCACACAGAACAGATTAGTGCTGGAAGTATCAGGGAACTATTCCCATCAGACACATGCTCCTTGCTTCAGAGATCATGGAAATGATTAATCAACAAACTAGCAGCAGAATGCCTTTCTTACAAAAAATATGGGAGGAAAAAACTTTCTTGTCTTCTCTAGAGGCCATCTTAAAATGTTCTTAATTCTAATAGCTGTGCTGAGGGAAAAACAGACAATTCAATTGGGCTTCTCCAAGCTGCCCTCTCCAAATCCCCTGCCACATGCCCCCATTACTGAGGGGGAAGTGAAATGCATTTATGCTTTCTAAGGACAGAAAGTATTACCATTCTTAAAAAAGACAGAACTTTTTTTCCTCACCACAGAAATATGTTCAAATAGGTGACAACGCATTACTTTGCACGAACAGTATATAAAAAAATACCTTATTGTTTTAAAAGCATGAATGATTGCAAGCCTGAAATCTTACCCAATAAACATTTAATTTATATTTAGTCCTAGAAAACTGCTTCTCTTTCAATGTTGACTTTGTGTAGTTTTCACTTTCATTTCTAGGTCTGGTTATCCTTTCTTGTTAAAACTGATATTCCTTCTTTACCCTCTGCTACCAGATATTTTCCTATAGTTTAAATAACTCTCCCTGGTAATTTAAATTGTCCCTCAACTGCATCTAGAAATTTCTCTCTGCTTCCTTCAACTATTTTCAGTGATCTTTTCCATGAGTCTTCTGCAAGTGTAAATTCCAGAACTGGATACTGTACAGAGCATTTAGAAATAAAGCTGTAATGAGGTTTGGTGTTTGTATCACAGAACAAATAACACTGTTGGAATGCACAAAAAGCATGGAAATGAATTTTTATCCAAATTGTATATGAACATTCAGGATATCTTTACATTATGTGTTAATACCTCAAAGCTTATCTGGATCTCAAAGCTGGAAGCCTAATCATGGATTACAATTTACCGTGGAAAACTTTCTTCCCAGGACACCTAACTCTTCATTCTTCCTTTCCAATATCCTCTAGTGGCAAAAGTGTTACAGCCTTGTGACTACAGGAGTTGAAGTTTAGTGAACTTATTATTCTAAAAGCAAGTGCAAAGACAGGCTTAATGGAGCGCCAGAAAAATTCAGTTGAATTAGGGTCTGGTATTTTGACTCAGGGAAAATTAGGATGGAAATACAAATAAGTCTGGATGTTTGTATTACAAATGCTCAACACTGAATTCACAGAGCTGGGAACAAAGCAGCCACAAATAATTATGGGAGTTATGGAAACTTTACTGAAGGCTCATAATGCAAATTATCTCAGGAGCCTGAGATAACAGAAGGAGAGAAGTAAACTGAGCCTTGAGTACTAAGATGTGCTAACTGCTCATTAACTTAGCTCTACTAAAGCAGTGCTGGGAAGTTTGACTTTTCAGTACTGCCCAATAAGCAGTAAATTTTGACATTTCCCTGCTAAAAGCGGAACTTAAATACTTGCCACAGCCTTTTCTACATTTGAGACAATAGCTTATAGCCTTTTAAATAAACCACAGTCTATTGTGTCATCAGTCTGACTTCTGGAACATAAAGACAGGGGAAAAACTGCAAAGACCAAATTACCTGGAAAAGATTATCCTCAAGAAAAAAACAGATCCTATTTTTTTACCAATGCATCATTATACTGATTAGGTTGAATTTTCATTTTCAAAAGAAGGAAAAGAAAAATATGAACAGCAGTGCATGTCATGTGGCTCTTCCTCCTCACACCTGCTAAATGCTTTCTGCACATCAATGCCTACCCAGGAGAACGGCTGCCAACTCCCAATCTGTCCTGTGCGTGACCAGCCAGCAAGCAGGCTATTTCTCAGCAAAATACTGTTATTGGTAGGAAGGAAAATTCCAGTGCTCCTTCAACAATTGCAACCAGTTTGAATCCATCCTAGCAGTGGTTCTCATACTTGATGCACTGAAAAACGCCATCATGTCCATGCTAATGGACTAAACCTATATCCCACCTATGTGCTTTTTTGACACTAAAATTCTCTTGGTAAATAAAGCATATGGATAAGTGCTGAGCAGGAGTCCATGGAACCCATAATTTTGTCCACTTGTACAAAAGAGACAATCATGCCTCTGTTTCAGGAGAAACAGTAACATCAGCTGAATGATCATTTTTCCCATCAGTTTGCTTGCAGTTCCAGCAGCAGAATATGACAACTAGTTTATCTTGTGAGTCTAAGGCCCCGCATTTTAACTTGCTTGGAAACATCTCAGCACATGATCTTTAGGCTTACAGTAAGTTTACCTTTGTATTTCTTTTCTTTAAAACTGGGAAAACCTACCTACTAGATCCTGCCACCAAGGTCTCATCTCTTTCCACTGAATATTTCTAGTTCAAGAGCCTTTCCAAATGGTGATAAAGGCCAGCTTATAAGGTCAATTTTTATGACTAATAAATAGTCACAGTCCATGATACCAGAGCTGGTTTGGAAATGGAGAAATTTGTATGCTGGAGAAGCATAGAGCTTTGATGAGGGATTTAATTGAATTATCAGAAAAAGCTCTTAAATGCAAAAAAGCTGACGTAATATTTTTAAAAGTCATTGAATAAACACTTTCAACATCTCAAGGAAACACCCAGTTTAGTCTTAAAATAAGCTTGGAAACGCCTAATAAAAACTGAGAAAGCACCTCAGGTTTGTGACAGTAGGGTCTCTTTGGACCCCCTTTAACAACGTAGTTTGGGCAGCTACAGCTCCTTAGAGGGGCCTTTCTGCAGAAGTACTAAAAGGAGCCTGCAGGGTTAACAAAGTGTCCTGCTTGGTGCTGCTTGCCTGTTTGAAGCAATCTTACAGGAGTTAACAGCTCTCTGGAAGCAACAACACTCATGAGTTTAAAAAGCTGCCACCATATTTGTAGCTTACTCTTCATCACAGTATCTGAGTGAAAAAGGAATCCAAGGGATTACAAACACAAAGTGTAAAAGCATGTCTTCTCTGCATGATCAATAGATCTAGTGATCCTATTTCTTCATTCTAGACTACATTGCACAGAATACAGTGGATAAATAAAACAGTGAAGTAAATTGAATATTTCAGCTTGCTGGACAAGAGAATGCCTGCATGTGTGTTTGTGCACACGCACCAGAGAATTCTTTAATCTCATCTTTGGTAATGACTGAAAAATGTGACAAATCAAAAACATGCAAAAACAAAAATATGCATTTTCAGTATTGGCCAGCAATCATTGAAAATTAGATGCTTTAAAAGTGTGAAATCATTCCTTCCATTAAGTGAAAAATTTTTTTCTGTTTACATGGCTGAATATCCTCTACATATTCCATACACCAGAAACCAAGGTCTGGCTGTTTAGTGCTGTTAACAATTCCAGAATACCTCTCATACTCCTAAGATCTTTTTCCTTGGGACTGGATTTGAAATACAAAGCCTAAAATTCTGCTTATCCCAGCAGAGTGATTTTAAACAACTCCTTAATTTGGAAGCTAGTGACAGAATACCTGGGATTCTGCTGTCTAGCAATTTTAGGTGCAAATTACTTTTACCTAAGTAGTTGGCTAAAGCTTTCCCACAGTCTGTATTTTCGAACAGAAAAACATCTCAAGACAAACTGGAGAAATCCCCTAAACAACTCCATGTAACTGTGATGTAGTTAATTTCTTTTCAGATTATCCATAGCCATAGACCTGTGATGCATTTAATATGCAACCCACTGGAAGGAAAAAAGGAAGAAAGATAGTTGACACTGTAGCAAAACCATCAGGAAATTCTTATTTGTTCTGTCATATACAAATGATCTGAAGTCTCAGAATTGTGCAAGGAACAGGATAAATATACAGTTCAAGAAGAGAGGTGCTTGGGACAGTATTTTTGGGTTTAGGAGTTAGTTACATAGGGAAAAAATCAAGTGCAGAACAAGAGAGAGATTAAATTCCCAGACTTGAACAGATGAAAATCATGACACCTCACATGACTCACAAAAGGAGAGTCACACCATCTATAACCTCTTCTGCTACAGAAATGAAAGGAGTAGCAAGCTTCTCACTGCTCTGAAATGCAAACAGTAGGAATGTGACTGCTTTTTTTCCCTAAATATTTGTTTCCTAATATTCCAGAGTCCTGAGGCAACAGGTTGTTGTAGTTGCCAAGGCACTCTCCATGATATTTGAAAAGTCATGACAGTC
This sequence comes from Irena cyanogastra, assembly GCA_013397155.1. Classification (NCBI taxonomy): domain Eukaryota; kingdom Metazoa; phylum Chordata; class Aves; order Passeriformes; family Irenidae; genus Irena; species Irena cyanogastra. The sequence continues at coordinate 314,057 of VWZV01007865.1, forward strand.
AGATGAAGAGAGAATTCAAATTGATCTGACCTCCTCAACTACAGCAGCAGTGGAGCTTTGATGGACTGCCTCATGCCAAGACATACTTTGTCTCATTTGATAGTAAATTAACTAGGATTGGGCACTGTTGACCACCTGCAGGAATTTCTTTGGGCTCAAGGTCAGCATGCCTTTCTGAATTCACTGCCGGTTTGCTTCACAAAGAGGCAAAAACCTCCTAAACCTGCAATGTTCAGACAAGCTGCTGGCTGCTTACGTGTATTCCCAGTAATTCTGGAGGGCAAATCATAAACTCTCATCATGCAAATACATCACTGAACAGTTGTACCACTTCAAGGGTGTATTTGTGCATAGTAATTCTATACGAGTGTCCAAAAATTAGGTCTGGATAAGCTGGGATCACTGCTTGGCTCTGCATTGCACTGTGTACATGGTGATTCTCTAGTTCAGGTGTGATAACTGCATATTCTGTTTCTCCTAATTCAACTCCCTGAATGTTGGCCAAGAGGGTTTCTGCCATAGGAGCAGTTACAGCAGTACCATGCAATCAATCAACTTCCCTTAAAATCCTGTAATGTTTTCTGCAGCTGTTTTGAACAGCTTCTCTACAATTACTAATTGGTCAATAAAAGAAAGGTCTTTTCATTGAAAACAACACAGGAAGAATATTCAACACAGAGCCAGATGGATTATTACTTTTTTCCTTTCAAATATGTTGAGATGCCAAATATTGCCACTGTGTCATCCTCCCATTTAAACAAAAAATGTGTAGGAAAATAGGATATTTCAGAGATCTTATTTGATGTGGTGATGAAAATACTGAGCAAAGTGGTACAGAAGCCTTTGAACATGAGGGAAAACTGAGAGTTTGTGAAAGGGAGTTTTTATCTTAATCTCTGCAGTCAGGGAGAAAAAGGATAACCAAAAGAAGGTAGGAAAGGCCCCAGGTTAAATCAGTTTCCCTTTCAAGGTAAAGCTTCCATTTTTCCACACATTCACAGGGAAAACTGCTTACAAATGTGAGTACAAGATTTACAGTTAAGGAGCAGTATTTGCATCATGGTGAGCAGGGGCTTGGAAAAGTAGATATTTTTCATCGAAAAGGCATAACTATCAAACCCAAATAGAATAAAATTTGGCTCATTTTCACTAACAGATCTTTTTAATAACTTGGAGATTGCATAGGACAACAAGTACAGCAGGATTAGAGATGGAAATGGAAGCTCCAAAGATGTGTATGAATAGAAATGCTTGTAATATTTCAATCTGCATCTCACATGGCACAGCTTTAAGTACTCGAGGCTAGCCTGTAACTTTGAGGTTTGGGACCTCTGTCACACTAACTGAAGTCCCTTACCTTATTCATGGACATATTCCTGTATTGCACAGTCTTCAGACAGCTTTATGCATCACAGTTTCCCTGAACTCAGAGGCCTTCAGGACGAAAAAATCCACACATTTCTATTAAACGGATTTAGCAGCTTCCCAGAACTACAGATTAAGGCTGTATATTTAAAAGTGTTCTGAGGCTAGTGATGTAGTTTTCTTTATGTGAGCACCATACATAGTACAGTAACTTTTTATTAGATCTGTGTAATACAACAACTCCAATGCTCATATTTACATTGCACATGATAACGTTTCATATTATGTTATGAATAATTAGCATGCATAACGGACTTCTAAAGGGCTTGATGCAATTTAACATCCTCCTATAAAACAAAGCAAAACAAAAAGAAACTATATAGAAGAACAAATTTTGACCAACTGTATGCTCCGTCCAGGAAAACACTTTAGCATCTGCTTTGTACCTTCTCTGGGGAGTCCTTCTATGCTTAAAATTAAGCAGTCTCTTAAATGTTTTACTGGATTAGCTCCCTAGAGCAAAACCACAAAATTCTACAGTTTGTCACAATATTTTTGATTTAATAAGTCCCTGTGCTTTTGTCAATTGGCATCTGAACATTAATGTTTTCTAAGTAGAGTTGTTGCTTGAGTGAATATGGGTAATAAAAATCTGCAATGTTGCACAAGGTGATCGATTCTGTCCTTTCACTTGCCAAAATATATTTTCTGAATCAAATTAATAGTGCAACTTAATTGTAAAGTAGCAGCTGTTATAGTATTCTTGAACAGTTTCTAAACACAGTGTCAGAAGGAATTATAATTCCAAGGTCTTGAAATACTCCGCATATCTTTACATTCTCTCTCCCTTTCCCTCTTTTTTCTTCTGTGGTCATTATTTTAATGAACAGGTTTAGCTCACACCTCCCAGGGAAGGTAGGCATTAACAGACCCAATTACTATAATATCCATAGCTAATCAAGAGCTATGAAGTGGCTCAGCAGGGAGTCTAACTCATAGCCTAGGACTGATCTCTGCAGAATTTTTGTGTGGAAATGAAATTATCAAATTCCTACCAAACACAGCTTAAAGCATTTTGAATACTTGCTGTGCTTTCTCTACTATCTCCTAGTCTTCAAATCCTCTAAATTGAGACATTGGTCCAACATAGGAGAAAAATCCCAAAATAACAATAACCAACATTAGGAATACCAATCTCCAAACAGAGAAATCCTTTTCCTTCTCATTGTTTGCACTCTTTCAGTTACTACAAGGTCCAGTACCATGTGGATACTATATTGCTTGCTATGTTCTCTAAACAATAACAGGTAATAGAAACACATTGTAGGGTTGGGTCAAGTTTTGGTTCAGATATTTATATTTTCTTATTCTGATACATGGGGCATGAAAAAAACCAAAACCCATGTATTTTACAATTTGGGCCAGAATAAATAGATGGGATTAAAAGGATAGTTTAAATATATATTCCTAATTAATTTAGTAAATGCAATTAATTTAAACCAAATCCCAGTGAGCTTAATATTTGCCTAAAGAAAGATTTGGCTAAGAACTTCAGAATCTGTCCTTCCTTCATTCTCTTTTTACTTTTTCTTCCTTTTTTTCCCCCCACCATGTAAGCTTACTGATATAAGGGGGAAAATAACAAATTTGTCACTTCTAAGTCATGTAAATATAGTAAAGATTACAGGCAAAAAAAAAAAAAAGTTTCATTGCACTTTACATCCAAACTATGCGTTTAGGACAAAAGTTGAAAGTAAAATTTCAGCTACAAGAAAAGTTTTCTGAATACTTAAAGAGATGAGATAATGTTACAGGACACTGAATTTTAAGAAAGAAAAAAAGGATTTCTTCATGGTTGAGTTTCCCCTTAAGCTAAAGGCAGCACATTTGTTTTGAGGACTGCAATGCAGAATGTGTTACATTCCTTAAGAAGCAAGAAAAAAAGTGTTTTCTGCATTGTTAGCAGATGACAAAAAAACAAACTATATGATGAGCCAATCCACATTTGGGGTGAATCAATGCTAGCTTGAATGAATATGTCATTTTAAGCAAAATAAGATCCAAGTCCAACTCACTGCATTAAATTCAAGATAAAAAGTAGAAACTTGGCAGCAGGGTGACGTTGCACAGATACTGATGCACAAATACTCCAACACATTGAACATTTTGGTCAGTTCTACTGCTCTGAGGTGTCTGGCCAGACCTAAGAGCTAGAACTGTGCATTTGTAGGCTGAACTTCTCAAAAGTACCAAAGAAGTTCCCAAAGCTTTAATTGTTAGTTGTTTACTTTGACACATCAAGAAAATATGCACATTGTCACTGATTTTTTACCCTATAAAGAGTCCAGGTACACAGCCCTCTATGAACACCTATTTATGCAAAGAAAGATCTCCCAGAGGTAATGAAAGCACAAAGGTTATCACTAAGATACTGATCCTTTCACCTTGATAGGAAAAGATGGAAAAATTTGAAAACAAACAGTTTGGAAAGTAGCCAAATTATTTCACCTCAGTTAAAGTTAGCAGAGTACTTCTTTCCTAGGAAAAAAATAACCTTCTGTTTAGGAACTGTATCTTACACAAATTGCTTGTGGTTTTTTGGGTTTTGAATTAATTATTTTGCAGCACAAATGTGTACATACATAAACAAATAATTCTATTTCTATAATTCTAAATATTTCATATATATATTTCTAAGGGAAGGAATGTGATGTTTATTTTTTGTCTTATGAAAACATCATTTCAGAATTAGGCCATGAAAATTATTCCCAAACAAATAATTATTTTCTTTCCCTAGGTCAAAATACTTTGGCATCCTACACATTCTATAGAACTTGTCCATCTAGACCTACTGGCTAGTACAGTGATTTCAGAGGATGGTTCACGGTAACAAATAATAGAGAAGCAGAAAGAAACTTCCCCCAAAAGAGAAGTTTTTCCATCTACTTTCTAAAGCCATAAACATATCAAAACCAAGCCCTTACTGACCAACTTTATTGGCTCAGTGCTACTGTACAAATTTTAAGCCTAGAGTATTTCACCAGTTTGCTTCTAAACATACAACAGTTTTTCAATGACTCCTTCTCAGGAAAAATAAACACAAGATCCAGCAATGTAGAATGAAAAAAGTATCTACAAAAATGCTTATTTTATTTTGTTTCCTTCTTATTAAAACAAATTATCTACTCTTTCATCTTCCTGAATTGCATAAAATGCAATATAATCCATGAGTTATTTGAACAGGTCATCATAGCAAGATTGAAGTGACCAGGTGTCTCCATTCACTCATGAATATTTCCTCTTACCCTCCCAGAAGGAACCTGTATCAGACTTTTTGTCACTCATAAAGCACGTGATTAAGTCAAGACTGAGATTGAGCATTATATAATCCAACATCACTTCACAAAAACACATCATGCCATAAATTCATCTCAGTCAGCTACCAGATCTCAGTGAAGTTTGAATCTGCATGTCTGAAACTCTGAAACTTGAGTAAAACCCCTGAACGTATACATAGATATAGACATTCATTTTTATTAAAACTGCCTCTTTTCTCAGCAACTTGTAATGATTACTACCTCTTTCTGCAATAATCTGAAAAGATGTCATGAAAAATTATGAAAAATCTTATCCTGACTTCAAAGATCTTAAACATAAAGAAAAAATGAGAGGGCAAAAAATTATCTATACATACGAAGACAACTACAGCTACTTGTCAGGTCTGTACTTGCTTAAACATTTTGTTAGTGCAATTTCTACTAAAGTCTGTCAAATTTCACTGAGCTTCAGGATTTAGTATTTTGTTTTATTAGGGCTGTGTCATTGGTAATATTTTATCCATGCTCTGGGAATTTTTTAGGAAATCAAAGAATTAAAAGTAAAGAATTAAAAGAAAAAATCTTTTTTAAAAGCACAAATAATCGATAGTTAATATCCACTGAGTGTCAAAATGAGATTCAGAATCCAGATTCTTAATAGAGAATAGGCTTCAAACGAAATACTTTCGGAAAATTCAACTGCAAGTGTCAGAATAAAGCAAGAAAAGTTCTGTGTTTTGAGTTCTGTCTGATTTCATTATTGATAGAATACACATGGCTATTCTTGATAACATGAAAGAGATAAATTACTGCTGGAAACAATGGATTACTTTCTGGTACACACATGAACAGCAAAATGTTCTGAAACTCTACTGGGAAATGAAGATTATGCTGTGTAGTCAGGCTAAAATACAAGCCTGCAGGCTTATCAGGTGGCCAAAGGAAAGGAGGAAGAAAATGTGTAATTCAAACTTCAAACCATTGATTTGTTTTAGTACAGAAGAGTAAACAGCAACTATTGCTAACTGGACTGGAGAAAAACGACTAACAATAAGCAGAATTTTGCCATGGAAATTACAACATAATTTTAGTATTAATGACAAATTATTAAACATATTTATGAAGAGTTAATAGGTACACCAATCAATTGTAATCATCATAACCCATATTCCCAACAGATTTCATATGACAACACTTTGAAGAAAAATCTTTTTTTTTGCATTTTGCATCTTTGAAGAAAATGCAGTCAATTGTCAATATTTTCAGCACATACAGACACTTGAACTGCATGAAGTCTAATAACTGATGAAAACTATGCCAAAGCTGGGCTGCTGATACTTTTAAAACCACAACTATTTGATAGAAACTGTGATTTTAGTTTAAAAACCCAAACTTTCAAACATATTTCAGACAGTGTAATTTTTCCTGTTGGTAAGAGTGGACAAAAAAAGAGGTGATAAAGTTAGAAACACTTCTTACACCACTTTCTTCCTTCATAGTGGTGAAAATTATGATGAGAAAAAGTTCTAGTTTTATATAAACTACAGTGATATTCATATAATGTCACACAGAAGGAAGTGTTACTCAGACGTTCAAAGACATGACAAAATCATTCCAAATTATTTCAATCTCCTTGAGTTTTCTTCTCATGAATCCCTTTTTTCTCCCAGCCAATCAGCTCAACTTCTAATAAAATATGGAGGAACACTCCTTGACTATAGAAAAGTGAGACCAGGTGGCATTTCAAGTGAAACTGGAGATCAGTTTGCAAATTCCTCTAATTGCACATTAGTGCTTCTAAAATGACACAGCAGGGAACTAAGTACAAACCTCATGGAAAAACTATTTTTTCTCCTCAGAAACCCCTACTGTGCTATGCCCTATGGGAGACCCAGTCACCCTATTTAATTCATTTTCTTGTCATGTTCTATGCAAGAAATACTTCAAAAAGTCTATTCTTGTTTTACGGTAAGACTAACTAGTTTAAGTATACTTGAGTTCTAGAAAACTGTATTTTCTTTGAATTACATCTTTAACCCTTCCTAGAAATGACTCTAAAACTCTCAGACATATGCCTGACCTTTCAGAGCACAGTCCCAACTACAACATGTTCGGAGGTATTTATCTTGAGGAATTTGAAGCAAGTAAAAGCCCCACTGTACAGCAATGCAATGACAGTAAAGCCTTAAGGGGATATTTGTGATGAATATGGTTTCAAATAAGGTAATGTTTGAATGGCAATGACTGGAGGGACAGTCTGTTTACAGTCTCAGCATCAATGAGGTGTTGCTGGAATGCCAGCTCATGGATATACCTAACTGATGGAACTTTTACCCCATAGGCTGAAGGATGCTCATTTAGACGTTGGGAGCCTTTTCTGAATGAAATGCAAAATATTAACAGTGTGTTTGGATGTGACACACAAGAAGCAGCATGGACTACAGACATTCCATGGACATACCTTTCTCTAAATAAAAAAAGAATAAAGCAATGAGAAAACCTTAGAAAGACACACAAGCAATCCAGCAACTGGGGGAGAAAGAGCACTTCTCATGGTTAGTCAGAGCAATGATCTGACAAAAAAAATCTCTGTCACCAAAATAAAGGGAAAGTCTGCCCGTTGCCACCCTATGCCTGGCATTTTAAAGAGTAAAGCAATAAACAGCACACAAAGTGACAGGGTCAGAGGACCATGAAGCCATATTTATGTGTTTGGCTTTATCAGCCTTGAAGACTGCAGCAAGGTAATTTTGCTTTAACTTTCCCGTGAGCAACACCAGTCTGGCTCAGTTATCAAAACTACCCCAGAGGAACTATGTGCAAGTGATTTGTGAGCATACAAAACCTGGAACAAAAGTAGGGGCAAGCATATGTCATGCAGACAGTCATCTCTGTTTCCCAGAAATACCCGCCTTCATTTGATAGATATAATTTTCCTGCTTTTTCTTTATATAAGACACTTTTACATCTTTCCTTCTCTTATGACTGGCCCAGCTGTCCTGGCTGACATAGGTGAAACTGAAGCCACATTGTCAACCTGATCAGTGAGCGACTACCAGTCATACAAGGGTCATATACTCCTGAATTCTCTAAAAATAACAAAAAAAAAGCCACAAAAAATCATTATGAAAAGCAGGTCTTAGTGCCTTATCAGTCAAGAACAGCTACAATGCCCACAAGATCCCCAATCTGCATTGCATAAGAACTCACAAAAGGTTGAAACAGATACCTAAAAGCTGCAAGCCATACTTGAGAAACAATTTTTTATGCTTTTCCACATGAGGTATTTTTTCCTTGAAAGTACACAGAATCACATAGCGTGAATGTATGTTGCAAACATAAGACGAAAAACACTAATAGTAATAATTTGCAGAGTGAAAGTGGCCAATAATGTGGTCATTTTGTTTTTTTCTAACAATCTTTCCTGGCAAAAATATACAGAACTGGCTAAGTGCCTTTTCTTTATCAGGTAAGAGTCTGGGTGTCCTAAGCCATTTTTATATTGTGCACTGTGACACCTTGCCTTTTGTTCTACTTGTGGTAGGGTGACCCTGATATTAAATGGCTACTCAACCATTAATGCTGTTTAAGAAATGCAGCAGCTCATACACATCTCATTAGGTTTAGAACTGAGAAAGTGACAATTTGAGTAGGACAGACAAAAAGACTTTACTGTCCTCTGAACCTGATAACTGCCTTAAGGAGTGCTTTATGGCTTACAGCTGTAGACTCAGGAAATACCATGGCCACATTTTCCATTAAAAGTCAAAAGGATTTAGTACCTTATGCCCTTAATATACCTTTCAAAATTACTGCCAAGTTCCAACCTTCTGGCTGTCAGCCACTAACACAAACCTACTAATTTGCCCCGTCCATTATATTCTAATTGTAGCTTACAGCTTGCACATGACATCAGTCCTCTTCTTCAACTCTGATAAATATGAAACCTAACTTGGACCAGACATTTCCTTTCTTGTCCCACCAAAAGGCCAGTGAGAGACACAGAAGAGCTGCTTGCCAGCCAAAGATGACTTTCCTGACTAAATCATTGTACAAAATGAATATTTTGGCAGTGATTTTCCTGAATGCATGCCAATGCCAAGCAGCACCACTGCAACTTTTAAACAGATTAAACATACAAATGGTTTATATCAAAGGAACAAACTCAAACAATGGACAGGATATAGGTACGTGTATTGCTGCCTCCCTCTGCAACGTTCCCCATGGAAGGGCGATGTCATGATGCAGAGAAGACAACAGCAGGTTCTCCCCAACAACTACCTCTAACACAGCTCTTGACATTCAAAAAACCTGTTTGCTAAAACTGTACTGCATATAATTTTCCAGTCCTTCTGGTGGACATTCATCTCCCTGTCTCAACATCTTGGTGTTCATCCAATGTATCTATATTTTCTCATTACAGATATTAATTTAACCTGTGCATGGAACCCAGTCCATGCATGAAATCTTTAATCACCCTTGGTACTCCTCAGAAAACATAGACATTTACAATTCACCTTCCGTTACAAAACCGATTTTGGTTCTGCAAAGTTGCAAATGGCACTAGTAGCATGAGAAGCAATTTTACCACTTGTTGATATTTCAGGGTTGACAGTGTCTGTCCCTAGATGGACTAGACAGATTTACACAACTACAAAGATGCCCTTGAGTTTTTGCTGGTCTTTACCGAGCACAGAATTCCCAGCAATTCTTGAACTCTCCATAGTGATATCAGACTTCTTCTGTCAGACAGTCATCCTCCAAAACATTTTTGTGCTAACACAGTGATGTGAAAGAGCATAAAAGACAGCCTGAGTTGTAGTTCAGATACTAGCAAGACAGATGTTAATTAGGCACCTATAATTCCCTGACGTTCGTTGTTGGGTTGATATTCATATCCATTGTTGTTGACATTCATATCAATTTCATGACCAGTTTTTTCCAAGCTATTGGCCTTATGCCAGTATCCAGTGTCTTGGATTTTTGTGCCATTTTTAGTGGGTTTCAGCATCACCTCAGTTACATGTGCAGCACTGTAGTCATTTTTAGATGACCTTCCCCTTTACTTTTACCTCATGAGATGAGGAATTTTGTGCCAGAAGTAAACCTGGCCCATCCTAAACTACGAAATGGAGAGTCTCATTTGGCAGTGGATTAAAATTATGCCTCATTAACAACAAACCAGTACACAGCCATGCAGTCTGATTAACAGATTTTTATTTATCCTGTAGCCTTCACTGATTTTTTTTCTCCTTTGTATTCACTAATAACATGCCTCTGATTTTCTTCTAATGAATTAGACTTCAGCTGTACAGCATTAAGCTTTCTTTCTGCTTGTTCCACTGGATACATTGTTTGCTTGAAATAAATCCTTTACAAATGAATGAATATTAGCCCTAAGCCTATATTTATGAATGAAGGCTTATTTGTGATACCGAATTGCAGTACAGATAGACCCTTTGATGTCATTACTGAATACTTTGTGTTAAGTGTAAAGCAAAGATACAATGTTATCTAACACAGAATACTACATTAGGGTAGGAGAAAAAAAAACTGTTGATTTTGATTAGGATTATTAGATAATTACAACAATATTTTTCCTTAAGGAAAACAGACTTCATTAAAAAACACATGTACTTCTTCACCTCACATACATTTCAGATTAACCGCTAAAATAACATCTACAAGTTGGCTTATCTGTGATACAAGAAGTTTGCTGCACCCTGATGATTTATTGTCCACTGGCAAAAAAAAAAATATTTTAATCTCATTTGCCTTACCTCCAACTACAAAATACAATTTTTTCCTTCTTACCAACAAAGTGGATGCAATCAGACCTACATCCTCAGTAGGTGTTAAATGCTTTACTGCATGAAAGTTGGATTTTGATAGGGTGGATTGGCCTCATCTTCTTTAGGCCATATATTGCAGATGGGTTTCTCAATTAAAAAAAAAAACAAAACCAACAACAACAACAAAAAAAAAACCTAAAACCCCCAAAGAGCCCTACCACGGAAGTTTTCAAGACAAAAATTGTGACTAACAAAAGGCTTATTTTGTTTCCGCATGCACAGTCATACCTATATTAGAGAAGCAAGAGATAAGAGGTTGTAAAACTACATTAGCAACTTAAAACAGGCAAAGAACACTTGCTAAATATCTCACAAACCCTTAAACTGGTTTCTGCAGCAGCCAGCAGCAGTTACAGGACTGAATTTTATAATTCTCAAGTGAAAGTTTAGGGAGAAGAGTAACAATGCTCTTTGGAACCCACTTGCCCTTCTCAGAGAGCCTGTCCCCCTCATCCACTCAAGGTCACCAGGCACAACTTCCATGGGCTCATCAGTTGCATGGTCTTATTAGTGTGCCTTGAATCATTGAATTTTTCACACATCACAAGCAGTAGGAGCATTTCAGGTAGAATTTTCTCTGATAAGCTCAGAAAAAGCCTCTATTCACCTCCTTTGTTGGAAGTATGAAATACTTCGCAGGTGAGCACTGGCAAGACTTTTTTTACATAAGGGGAAGATTTTTCATTCATTTTCTGGTTCTGTTACTAAGATATGCTATCTTTATTATACAGTGTTTTGAATTTCAGTTTCATTTCAGTCCTTGCTTAAAGACTGGTGTTCAGCAAAAGCACAGAGACCTCAAGAAATTAACATCCAAAAATCACATTTCTGAGTGCTTACAGAGTGGCAATGGAATCAGTAAGGCAAGAGACATACATAAACCTCTCCTGAGCTACAGCTGTTCTCAGGGAACACAAACAACCACCAATGCCCACACAAAGGTCTGTGGTGCACCTAGCAGATTTTTGGACACATGTCCCCTAAGATTTATACAATTATAATGGCTAAAGTTGCAACTCAGCATCTGTTCTTGGCAGCATGCCATTAGACTATGTAGACAGAACAGTGAGGCCACAAAACAAATCTAGTACTCAAGAATTTTAATCCACTCTACACTTGACAGCCAAAGAAACTGGACTGACATATCACTAGAAGAGATCTTTTCATCTGCTACTCTTAGTCCTCAGTGACTTCTTTACAATAAAAAAATGATGGCATTTTTTTAACAGTCAATATAAAGAGAGTTTGTTGTGCTTCATAGAAATGCCCCCCAGAGAACAAATCTTTTATCCTATTATTTACTATTTCTATATACACTGAAACAATTTAAAGTTAGAAAGATTTCTAATGTGGTGGAGGCTGGAATACAGAGGTGAAAGCCTTTCCATCACTTGGAAAGGGTTCTGAAATATCAGCCAACCAGCACCTACTCGCTCAAATGCACTGCAGTCCTGATGGATGGATAGCTTAATGCTGCTATGGTACCCTGCTGATCAATTTATCACACCAGCTATTTCTCCACCATGATCCCCTCAAGGAAAAGAAGGGAGTAGGGAGAATAGAGCCAGGGACATAAAAAGAAGTAAAACAAAAATAATCTCCATCAAGCCAGTAGCAATTTCCCAGTGGCACCAGCATCTGACAGGGCCTTTGTACAATATAATGATGGAACCTGTATTAAGTGGTGTGTCATCTTATAGCTCCTAAGTTAAAACTGCAGGGCAGGGGGTGTAAGAATGACAGCTGACAAGAAAAACTTAGAAACTAAATTTCATTGATATGGGATTTTTGACTAAAAGACATAAAAATCAGTTGTTTCAACTAGAAGCATGCTGTTATTTTTTGTTGTTAAGCAATTTTTTTTTATGAGTGCAGATCTCCTGGCAAAGTTAAAGAGACTGTTGATGTGTGGATTTTAGTCTCCTACTATATCATACACTTAAAAATTCCAGTACTGATCTTTAATAAATACAAGATAAAGATGGTAAGCTCTACCTTCAAAGAAGAAAGCTTTTGTTACTCTTAGTTCTTGTTGAGAGTACCAATAATGAAATTTGGAGTTAAAAAGGCCTTGAAACTTGTTCAATGTATAAAGAAAGAACATTCAAAAAAACCATGGTTATCTTTTTCACATCACAGTATGACAAACTTTGCAGAGTGGCATATTTAAATCAGTGGTTACTTGAACTGAAGAAATGAATACATTAATTGTAATGTAAATTCCAAGAGCTAAATTTGAGTTTGGGCAGTTTAGCTCAATATGACAAATTATTCTGGGGAACTTACATGAGCTCTTCAGTCACTGGTAAATGAACTGATTTTGAATCAGTGTTAAACTCCTATATTTGAAAGACTCAGGTGTAGAAGTACAGATTAGGCCACCCTGGAGAGGGTAAGAAAGGAAGTCTGAGTAATATTCCTTACTTTTTCAAAGTGGAAGTAGTAAACAGGTCTGACAAGAGATTTGGCTCAAAGCACTGTACATTCAGGGAAGGAATCTGGAAGCAAGAACAGTAATAACCAGTAGAATGTGTTCAGATATCAAACAGAAAGCAATAGGCTAAGATGATAGAATGGCAGTTTTTCTGTCCCTTCTTTAGCTACCAAAAAACTTCAATTAAAAAATTATCTACACTATTCCATTCCCAGAATTTTACAGAGACAATAGGTCTAGATTTCACACAATATTTTTCATTAAAATGTTATTGAAATAGTTATTTCTCTGCTGTTTACAGTGACTGAAAGCCAGGGACTTTTTCATATGAAGTGAGTCTTTGAAATATGCTTTTAATCACATTTAATACATGTACAGGGAAAATTATTCCCCTTCCACACCAAATCAAGAAATAAAGAAAAACAAAAAACCCATCTGTATAGTACTTTGACAAGACTTTTGCTGTCTAATGCTGGAAGAGTATTATGAGGAAACGTATTTCTCCCATTCTTTTGTTGTTTCTTAGACATCTGATACAGGCCTTCGCTGGAGACAGGATGCAGATTTAAATTAATCTTCCATCTAATACGTTCAAGAGGAGCATGGTTCATCACTGGTTACAGAGAGAATCTATACCTGGTTTATCACTAGAGGTTTTCAAGAAAGTCAAGAAAGCCATAGCTGAGTTTACCTTCGCAATTATTCCTTTTCAAGCAGGATTCTGGACTATAGATCTGCAGAGGTACCTTCTAACCCAGATTTCTGTACAGAATTCCATGAATATCGTTATATTACATTATATTCTTATAAAACACTTCTAAAGTTTAAGTAAGTTGAATATAGGCATGTTAAATTTGTACCTCTATATCTTTAAATTTCTATAAATTGTTTATATTTAATAGAAAACTGAATAGAAGAAAAAAATTCTTAAAAAATAAAGTAGTCTTTCATTTTTACTATTTTCAAGCCAAACAAAACACACTTCCTGATCACTCACTCACACAGAAATTGAAAACACACCTAGGCAGAGGTGAGGACAAATGGATTTTAAAACACCTGGTGGTCTCCAAAAGTTACAAAACGAACTGCTAAAGCATTATTTTAACCCATCATTTGAATCCACCATCATAAAGCTGTGAAGAGAAATTATGGTTCCTCCTACCTGGTGGGTTGGGAGGATGGATTTGAAGTGCCATGAAACAGCTTGCTAACCTGTGTGTGGTACCTAACAGCACAGATAACCCAAAGTCTTTTCCACTAGAAAAGGGGGCAAGTAGACAAAAAAGCTTTTGGAAGACTGCAGAAGAAGAGCCTGTCTGCAGCAGGCAATGCAGATAATAGTATGTGCACCCTGCTTGCACTCAGATAAAGGGAGAGTCATTGGGCTGTAGTGCCCTAGAGGCCCTGAAGTCAGAGTGCAAGAACAGAGAAAGAAACCATCGGTGGCCACCACATGAATTAGTAGGCAGCAAACTGCTCTGGATTGCAACAAAAAGAGGTTCCTGCTGCGGGTGCTGTACTTCAGTGGAACAGCAGAGCTCATCAACATGTGGTTGCCACTGATTTGCTGCCTGGTACTAAAAGGAGAAGAGAAATCATTTCTGTGGGCTTTTAGAACATGCATTTTTCTTTCTGGTTACAAGATGTTTATAAACAACAAAATATTTATTTTCCTGCTTCATGGGAGGGAGAAAACATTAAAAAAGCCTCAACATCCTGCATCCAGATATGCTGGGTTTTTTTACTAGAGGTCTGTTTACTGAGCATCTGTATTGAATACTACACAGAATGAAGTCCCTCCTAGGAAAAAGATTTTATCTGAGGGTATTTGTTCTCATTTTCTCAGAATGTACTTTGTTTACTGCATTACATTGAACATGATTTTAAAATTTATTTGCCCAGAGATGACAAAAGAATGGGGGGTTGGTTGTTTTATGTTTTTGCTTCCTGAGCCCCTAACACAGGAAAAATATTATGATACTTAATATAATTATTTCTTTTAGACAAAGACTTTCACAAAGACACAAATATGATATCCACAGCCCCTTTAGACATCTCACTTTAAGTAATTGAATCTTTTGCTCTTCAAGAGCAGCCTATTACAAAACAAATTGGTGCTTTGTTTCTCTTTAACAATTTTTTTTCTCTGATATCCTAATCTTGCCAGTCAGTTAGGAGGAGCATGTTCTTCCATTTCCTTGAATAAACTACTGTAAAAAGGACTCAATGACCTACATGAACATAATGTTCAATTTACTCCCTAGTAGGACTGAATGACAAAGGAAAGGTGACTTTTAATGATTCTAAAAGCATTGAATGAGATCAATAAACCATCAAAGATTTGATCCCAGGAGACCTCTTAGCAGCTCTCTTTGCTCATAGTTTCCTTTCAGAGAAGATTGTACGTGAAAGAAGTTCTCTGTCTGTTAATGGATTTTTAGGCTCTTTCCTATGCATTAAATATAGTATAATTAGCACCTGCATTCTTCAAGCTTTCAAGAATGTTACTTGTCTGTCTCCTATTTTCTTGTTTTGATGAAAGCTGCAACTCTTCATCTTCAAGAGCTTTGTTATAAAAAATGCTTTCTGCAGAAAAACTGTGCCATAAGTAATTATTTGATTTAAGAAAATATTTTTTTTCACAGAAAAGTCTTAAGTTTATTTTGAACGAATAGACTAAAAGGTAAATACTACAAATAAATACAGACTCTTCTAATATGTCTCATTCTGTTCATTAGGAGTATTTATGTTTTGCATGGGAATCTGAGTCCCTTATTAAGTCTATTTTCCCTGGAAAGAGAAAAAGCAGAACATCTAGGAAGTTCCTGGTTTAATGTACCATGGGAACAGTATCCATATAAAAGGGTATTTTGATGGGGAAAAAAAAGTTATATCAATCGGTTCAACAGCAACTGAAATGAACTTGTTTAACTATAAATTAAGTTTACTAGATGTTCTGATTTGTGTTACTGACTCCCACTAACCTGATACAATAGGAAAGCATTACTCTTTAAAAAGTCTGCATTATGGTAATATATATGGGTTGGGGTTTCTGCCTTTTTTTTCTTCCTAGGTCATAGGGGCAGCCAGAATTTCAGGAGTTTGGCAGATGAACATTTTTCTAATAGAAGCTTCTTCCATGTAGAGATTACTACTGCTTTTGACTATTTACTTGTACAAAATCTACTTGTAATTTAAGCAGGTTTTTACTTAATTTCAAAGATATAATCACAGAGACTGGACCACCAATGTCCTAGTGTTTTACTAGCACATTAGAGACATAAAAAGAAAGCCATCTGCAAAAAAAGTAACTGTTCTATTTCTCAAACTGAGTTTTATACAGAATCCACATCTTGTAAACTAAGCTATGTTCACCTATTTTAAAATACACATATGTATTTGTAAGACAAGGGAGAATGAAATGCATATGCATAGATAAAGTACAGTAATTGCCAAAACAAACATAAATAGAAATCAAACTAACATGCTTTCTCTGACAGAAGTACCTGATACACCAAAGAATAATCAGACATATAACTAAATTTTTCAAAAGAGGATTCATGTTTATAAAACCACTCTTGTTACAATTTGATAGAACAGGGATTTTGGTGTGCTAGATTAGGTTAATGGACACATTTTGACAATATAATCTTATCACCCTCTAAAGAAAGCCTATTATACATTTAGTTGTATAACACAGTTACAAAGCTGTAAGTTTAAGAATCAAATGGACTTTCTCTCTGTCTGTAAGTTAAATTGACACTTAGAGCAGTTTGCTGGAGTATGGCTACCTGATTTGATAGCAGGTCTAAATTTCAAGCTATTTTCTGAATTCTATTGCTTTCTTCATTACTTCTCAAAGAACAACAAACCCATCACTGGCTGTCTCTTCCTTCATTTCCTCAGCAGAAAAATAGAAATGACAAAACAAAGCAAAGGCATTTTTTTTAATTTGATCAATTCACAACGCACTGTTAGAGCCTGAGGCGGGCAGTCAGGAAGTGCACACATGTCAGTGAGAACAAGGAAACACATCTTCCCTGTGCTCTTTAAAGATTATGCATGTATACAATATGCACACAAGCACTCAAATATTTCTTACTAAAGGAGAGACACTAAAAATCTTGCTCCGATAAATTGAATGCTTGGTTGTTATTAGAGAGCTGTAATTTTACATGGAAATTTATAAGCAATTTCTCTTGTAGTTTTCCACATGCTTCCTTAGAATAATCCCATTACACTAAAATGAAGCCACATTCCCAGAAGCATTGGTGACTTTTAGGCTAAACCAACATATTTGGAACAAGGCCACAGAAGTCATTTTAGCAGTATTTAGAATTACAGCCAGTTACTGAAAGGTATGTTATTTTCACACTGAGTACAAGCCCTGTTCTTTACTAAGCAATAGAGGAATTTTTTCTCCCACTCTTTTCACTAACCTCCTCATCCCTCCTACATTTTCCAAACCTTTTTGCAATGATCATTTGGCAAAAGAAATTCAAGCTTAACATTTTCCACAAAATTCTCATCTGTTATTTGTTGTTTAATTTTCCATGAAAATATAATTTGAGAAATTGAAACTTGGTCCCATTTTTCTTTTAAAGTAGCCATTATGTCAAAAACTGAAAAGTAATTCCCTGATTCCTGTAAGGCAAGTTGGTTGGATCAAACTTAAAATCTTTCCTGAATTCAATATAGTCAGACAAATCCAAATCTCATTCCATATCCAATTGCAGTTATGAATTCAGTGTTGTTTTTAACTCTAACTCCTTTGTCTCATGTTAAAATCAAAGGGAACTATTTTAATTTTTGCAGCATCTGAATGTGGAAAGCCTGTAGATCATTACGAAAGGATTTACATGATGATACACTTAAAAAATTAAAATTTTTATTAATAAGAATCCTTCACTGAGCACATAAATTCCTTCCCTGTTTTGTCTTCCTTCACCCTTCAGGTGAACTCTTTATCTAAGGAATTTAACAAAAAGATGCTTAATCTGATCTATAACCTGTAGGTTATGGACAGCAATTTTGGCATTGACAGCAACCTCTGAACTATTCCCAATAATGCAGCTCTAAGAAATCTAAGTACTGGAAATTAACAGGATTAAAAATCAATGGAATCACCTTGAGAAGTTTAAATCAGAGCACTTACCTAGGTTCCTTATTAAAATAAATTAAAATCAGAAAGCTTCAGATAAACATGAAAACAGGTATACTCTGCTCATGATGGGAAATACCTGCATACATAAGACCTGGCTGAACTGAATTAATAGTAATCACATTACTTGCTTAAATTAGATAGCAATCCAGGTCTATTTACTAGCTCACTTAGCTCTATGTCAATGTAATTTTCCTGACAAAATATTGATTAAAAATAAAATAAATAGAATTAGTATTGACCAAACAAATTAATCAGTGCACGTTCTCACAAAAAAACCCCACTTTTTTGTGTCTTGAAAAAGAAAACTACTTCCTCTCAACCCAATTTTATTGTGAATAGTAAAATGTACTGGAAAAATTAAATAAGTAAATAAAAGCAACTGTACTTTTGTAGAAAAATAGTCAAAGATGACTATATTATGAACCAATCCTGGTAAGACAGTAGAAACAACTGGCTTGTTTTAAGACACTATGATGGTTTTCAGGAGTTTAGGGATACATATCACATGTATATTATCTAATCTGTACCATGTTTCCAGTACATTTTAAATATATTTTTTAGACAGAAAAGGAACCGCGCTACTGGCCGCGCACTCACCATCACTGTATACACTTCAACTCATCTACTTTCTGGAAAATCATTTGCTGTCCTCCAGAGATAAAAAAACAGGATAGAGGTCAAAGCACAAGAGCATTTCTACAGAATCTATAATCTTGCAGAAAAATCACACCTATCAGCTCTCTAAATCATTCTGAAGAACCTTCAAAGCAGTTTTCATAACTTCTGATTTCCAGCTCACCAAAAGAAGACTTTCAGACGTATTTATATATGAGACACATGAGAGGTTATTCTCTCCCAGCAGGTAAGGGAAGCTGGAAAAAAATCAGACAGGTTCAAACGAATAATAGGACTAATCCCATGTGGTTGGTTAATTATTTTACATTTTTGTAACGGTTTTTACATTTATTATTTTTTTTTCTTTTCTTTTGTCCTCATTCTTTAACTGTTTCAGGGACTGGCAAAACAAGTGCTGGAAGATGAAATTCATGTGATTTTTTCTGACTCCAAATGCTCAGGCTTCAACTTCACTTTTTCACAGAAAAAAAACACCCTTACTTTTTAATCTTTTAAAAGTACAATTAATTTGTGTTGATTTGTTTCCTTTGTCTGCTAAATACAGAAAGATTCAGTATTACTTTCTAGAAATTATTAAAACTTTTTTTTCCTGTTTATATTCCTCACGAAGGCTTAAGAAGATCATTCTATGCCTGGACTGTAACAAGAAAGGAAAGGTAGAAAAATACCACAAATTACTTATGAGTGCACAGGGATCACAACTTCTCAGAGATATCTGCCAGCTCACAACTGAGGAAAAGCAAAAACCAGCATGAATCTAGAAGTAATTTCCCCTGTAAATTTAGTTTTCCCTTAGTTAAAATGAAACAAAATTACACTGGTTAATTATACATGGACTGGAAAAAGGACTCTTCATAGAACACAGCTCTGAGATCTATTTAGGGAACATGACAGGGGCTGCTATGATCCTACACCTTCATACACCATGTAACTTCATATGCTGCTGAACAACCACAGCCAGTGTCAGCAAATGAGTTAGATGAAAACATCCTGACAAAACATTTTTGTCATTTTAAAAAGCTCCCAGTAAAAAGCTTTATTTCAATGAGACACCCTTATGTCAATGAAACTTCCCTGGAAAAAGAATGCAGTCAGGAAACAACCTTCTCTCATCTTTGATATCCAGGCACCCTCCATACTTCCAGCTGCAAGGCTTACGAGCCAATGCTCCAAATCATTCCGAACAAGGCAAAGTGCTCTCAGAAAATTTCTACACCACAAAATCGGGCAACTAACCAACTTCAAGCCTTAGCTTCAGCTGTTTAACTGTGAGCTCACTTTCTGATACTGTTTTTGGCTCTGCGGCTTCTCTGTCTCTTGCCTGAAGGGAACTGAAGGTGAATGATGCAGTTTGTATCCTCACCTCACTCTCACGTAGCAGCACAGCCACAGTCTCAGTTCTCTAAGGTAGCTGAGCTCTGGCTTTTCACCATATACCCATTTTTGTGACAACTAGGAAAGTCAGCAAGAGGTAAAGTAGATTTGATTAACCCAGGACAAAAAAACAAAAAAGTAAAAATCTCTCTTCAGAGTACTGAAAAGCTCTGCTGATGACATTCTAATACGAAATGAAGTGGGCTTGGGCACATATCTCTAACCATAAGGGCAAACTGGTAACAAAGGCACGTTTTACATAGCTACTCACCTTCCTCCCTGCCCCAACAGGATGGTCTCATTCCTACAGTCCTAGGCACAGGCTATGCCCTGAACCCTGTCCAGACTTTATGCCAACAGGGGTTTCCTTCTTACAAAGTCACACTAGTTAAGCAAATGTAACACAGTTTCTAAGCAATAGAGCACCATGCACCATCTTCCACTACTTATGTCAGGTCTTCTCAAAGTCCTTCCTCCATCGAAGAATTCAAGCATATGTTTAATGGTGTTAAAAAAAGAGTGTTTTAGTTCCTTAAAATAAAGAACAAAATCATGCATCTGCTGAGTCACACACTAAATCCCTAAGGAGCTTGGCACTTGTCTGCACAGAAATCACTCCCTTTCCTGCTGTCACATTTGAGGCTACATCTGTCAGCACTGATGGTCAGCTGCCTGCTGTTGGCAGAGGAGATTTCTCAGTTGTGACCCTCCAGCCAAACGACCATCAGAACTGACATGGGTTGGGCTACTGTCATTGTAGGCAATCAGAAGTTCAGCAAAATATTATACACATGTGAGTACGCACATCGTAGGTATGTACATACAGGATCTCACAGGTTTGATAGATCTGTAGTCAGTAGCAGATGTGCTTTTATGCATAAATACATTTTGCTTCTTGTTGTCACATAAAATCCCTTCTTTCTTAGGCCAAAACTAGTATCCACTTCAAACAACAGAAAATTACCCATAATTTAAATAAGTCTATCCTGCTAACTGTGCAGAACTCTAGATTTTAATCACAGTTACTATATAAGACAGTAAACTCTAGATTTTATATTTTCTCTCATGAAATAATATCTTAGCAAATGTTGGTTCTTTCAAAAATTGTTAATTAAATATTCAGTGAATTTTGAAAGTTAAAAAAAAAGAGGCATGTTATTTTCAGTTAGTCCTCCTGCTTATATTGCTATTTGTAGTGTATAGCAAAATCCATATTCATTCTCATTTTGCTGGCCAGCTGGTAGAATTACTAAATACCATTATTTCAGACAAGATGGAGTACCAAATTAATCCAAATATTCAGACAGCTTTGGCCTGGTGGAGGCTAATTTGTCTTTTAGCAGTAAAATCAAAGCCACATTAGCAACAAACATGCAAGTTGTTGTTCATAAATTTAGCAAATGACACTCCAGGGAAAAGGATGACCATGTGAAACAAATTCTTTACTGTAATTACAAACATAATATTTTTGGAGATATCTCTATTTAAATTCTGCTTACCCAAAGTAATGGAGATCTAATAATTTCATTGTTTAACTTAGAGCATTTGGCAATCTACTCTCTATGCCAATGGCCCTGCATGGAAATCCTACTACTTGATGATATGACCATTTCCTGTATATGGGCAAAATTCAAATGGCCCTGTACTACTCAGGCTTCTCAATTTCCTTCTTTCCCACCTTTGGTCTTCTCACTTGTGTTTTATCAGCATCATATTCCAATCTTCTGCCTTAAAAAGATTGCAATTGCCTCTGGTAATCAGTTGAACTGAGGATTTGTACTGAAGATAAGAAAGCAGCTCTCCAGTTAGGAAACAGGGACTCTCCCACAGGTATTTGCAATCCGGGGCTCAGGCAGTGCCATGGTAACACAGCCCATTCCAGCCTGACAGAGTGCACAGCAGTGTTGTGCTGTCCTGCACGGTGAGTGCAGAACACACACAGACACCAAACACACATGGGCCCATCCACGACGCCCTGCGGGTGTAAGACAGGATGCGTCACACACGGCACACGTCCTCCCTGCTCTTACCAATGCCCACAGCCAGCTGCTGTGGACCACTGGCACTGGACACATTGTCAGCCAGACCTCTGACTTGAATAGTTAATGCTCTTCTTAGACATTCTTCTAACTGGATAAAAGCAAAGAAACTAAACTCTAGACATAGTGTTAGTTTTTACAAATGCTACCTGAAGAAGCAGAGTGTAGCTGTGCAGAGGAATGTTGTGAATGCCACTATTGTAATATGAGGTGGAAGATAATGAAGCCTCCATGAATAATTCTGCTGTTATCCAGTCCTAACACAAATTCAGAAATGTTATTTTTCTCTCATTACAGAGGACTTAATACACAAATTGTACACCGCAAAGCCTTGACTGTTCTCTCAACTACTGTTGCTTTTGCTGCCATGAAAGGAGTGTTCTTAATTCTCTTCAAGAAAACATGTGAGGTCTCTCAGGAATTTAGAAGAAATTAATTTAATTTGATAATCTGGAGTCTATTCAAAAGTCTTGTGACTTTGTTCAGCTGTATGAATTTCAAACAATACAAGCTCTCAGTCAGCTCAGAGTTTCTGTTTCACTTATGAAGGCTATTCTGTTCACTTAATAACAGGGCACTTCTGGAAGGCAGAAGTATGAAAACTCTTGTCATCCCAGATTACTGAAGGTGCAGCAACTACCCCTGACCTTCATGTAAAAGCATGGAAGAAGTCCCTTCTGTTCTTCAGTCTTATCAGCTGTAGCAGTTGTCACAGGAAACAGAGTGAAAACTCCACAGATATTCAGGTTACTGCTGATAGTTCTGACAGCCAACTTAAAGAAATCACTTGGAACTTCACCCACATTTAAGACAATGACTTAAAGTATTAAATTCCTTTAAAAAAATAATTTCATTTAGGTTACAGAGCAAATCATAACATCTCTTACATTCTTCCCCGATAGCTTTTTTTTTTTTACTCAGTGATACTGACAACTCACATATACTCACTAAGAGTTACAATGACTCTGGTGTGAGTCATTTACCCATGACTACAAAAAAGGACATCAGCAACAAGACATTCTCTCTGTATTTTCACTTTTTTCTCAGTGCAAGGACACCATAATCAACAGGCAAAATAAAGTCTTCTTTCGGTACTGTTCATTTCTTATCTATATGCAAAATATTAGTGCATGAGATTCCAGTTTGTCAGCATCCAAGAAGTCCTTGAGCTGAGAAAGGGGTGAGAGAAGTACCTTGTGCTTCAGTGCTTGTATGAGATACACATGGGCACAATCTGTAATACAATTACATCTTACTGCTAATATAGTTTAATTTATAATCTGATAAAACATGATAGGTAAATATATTTCCTAATTAGGATAATATTGCATCAGAGATACAGCAAAACACTAAATAAACACACTGAGCCTCTAGGAAAGACAATACTTATGTAATTACTTTAAATATCTGTGTAATTAAGTATGTACTCATTCTTTTTAATTTTTTCTATTCTGCAGTGAAATCTACTGCTTTGAGATGATCTTTTAGTATAGGAAAGAAAGAAATGCCTTCCTTGTGTTTTCACTAAGAGATAGAATAACACATCATGTGTATAGAAAGTGGTTTTCTGCAAGATTTCAGAGATGAAAGCTTCCAAATATGCATATCTATGTTCCAAATATATTTCTTACTATTTTAATTTAATTATTTATTTTCACTAACCAGGACTTTGAAACATGCTTGATCAGTTCATGTTCAGGGGAAAAAAAACCAACCAGGTCTTTCTATCATTCTAGCTGCTGGAATAAAGGTTTTGATGAAGTAATCAAAATGTATTCAGATTGGAGAAAGGAAACAGTTCTACAATATATTACATCATTTTACACATCTGTAAGACCTGACCCATGGCCCTTCAAGGCTTATGAATCCAGACTGATAAAAATCACTTCCTTCACTAAAAGCTATCATCACTTCAAGAATCCTGAACTATGTGGAAAACATGTTCAGGCCAACTTAGTTCACTGGTGTCTCAAGAGAGAACTCAGCTTCCAGTGCTTCTAAAGGCAGACTGTACACACAGCTGAGTGTTTTGAGGCACCAACGCCAGCAGAGCATCTCTGAAACCAAGTGGCGGAAAAGTCCTCACTATAATTCACCTTGGCACTTTCTGATAGAAAACCAGAATGCTCTTCTACTGAAGTGTTTTCCCAGGCTCATTGCAAAATAAGGAAAAGCAGGCCTCAAAATAAGAAAAACATCATATTGGTGGGAATGAAACTCAATCTTCCTACCCACTCTTCTATATAGTCATAATATTTGTCAGCAAAGTGAGACCCATGTCTCTAAGTGAACTTCACTTAGCAACCTGTGCTTCATAGGCCTAAGCTCACTTCAGGAGTCAAATGGCAACTGGAATGCATAATGCACAATACAGACCCGACTTGCTGTACAGACCAGGCTAAAGTCATGGGCCATCAGGACTGTACTCAGATCCTGAGAAGACATGAAAAGGCTTTCGTTCAAGACTTCTTGAAAAGTGAAGTGGGATCTGAACTCCCAAGCAATTCAGCTTGATTGAGAGGACCATGGTTTAATTTTTCATAACAAGTATACTCAAGTCCTCAGTCATTTTCAGTTAATTTATGTATGAATCACCAGATTGACTAAAATACAGGGCATTACTCCCTCACAGCCTGTGTTAGATCACATTATTTGTGGTACAGTAAACGTGCAGCACTACTGCCCACAGTGTGCCAGTGCTTTACTACATCACTTCAAAATATTGTCATCTTCACATAAATGTGGCAATATCTGACAGATAAATACTAGGAAATAGGCTGCAACTGAAAGAATAACCAAAACTTGAATAAATTGCCTTAGGTTAAGAGACCTTCATCATCAGAGCTGTAAAAGCAGATCAGACATATGTCTGTCACAAGTGGTTCCTTTTGCCTTGAGGAGGCTTCAGCAAGTCTTCTACAAGCTTTTTTTAGGATTCTAAGATACTCCTATACAACTCCCAAATTTATGAACATGAATACAAAAGCAGAGTATGAAAATGCCAAGCTTTCAGTCACCAATATACAAACAAGTTTGAGAGAAATAAGAGGATATTTTCTTTACTTGACAGGTGAAAGAAAAATATTATACTAAATGGTTATAAGTAGCATATTTCTTTTTTCCTATTGAAAGCCTGAAATCTTCTCCCCAAATTAAAATGCCCAGTAATGTTTCTGATGTAAATCATAAAATTATCCATTTAGAAATGACACAGGATGTGACACAATCATAATACCATCCAGTCGGGAACCAGATATGATGGAACATGACTGATAACAATGTTGTCTGAAGCACAGATATGAGTTGGCAAGTTTTCAAATTCTCATATAAAAGCTGGGGTATTTTTTTTTCAGAATAAATTTTCAGTAAGAATATCCTGGTACACTGTACACAGAACTCAGCAGCTGGTTTAAAGTCAGGGAAGAATTAAACATGAAATATATAACTCCAAAGTCATTACATTCTCCACAATGGTGGTTAAACATTGCACAGTTAGAAATATTGCCACTGTTCTCCACACTTGGTGATCCAGTTTCAGGTCACAGATAGAGATAATCCTTCACATTTTCTAGCCTAAACCACAACAATGAGGTTTATTAGTTATTTCTTAGGCTACAGCCTTAATCATCTGTCTTTTGGTTTCCACTTGTTTTTTCCCCTTTTTGGGTTTTTTTTAAGAAAAAAAAAACCAAAAATAATTGTGTTTTCACTACTCAGCTTACTTCTTTCTTTTAAAACAAGAAGACAGAAAAAGAATTGTTTTTATTCCAAGATACAATCCAGAAGAAGCAGACTAGTATAATATGTCTCCAGTCATATTTCCTTTTGTTATAATTGTCAATTCTCAATTATCTCTTCACCATGGAATCTGAAAAATCCTTAAACAAGCTGATTGTTAATTCAAGCTGTCCCATGTCACAAAGCAAGGAGGGATGAAGTATCTCCATCTGAGTAAAGGCTTAGGTGTAAATGAACAATTATGCCCATCTCATTTACATGCTTGCAAAACACAAAAAAAATATTTCCACTATCAGCACAAAATCAAGATGAAAATTGGCC
Source organism: Irena cyanogastra (assembly GCA_013397155.1). Classification (NCBI taxonomy): domain Eukaryota; kingdom Metazoa; phylum Chordata; class Aves; order Passeriformes; family Irenidae; genus Irena; species Irena cyanogastra. The sequence continues at coordinate 340,297 of VWZV01007865.1, forward strand.
TAAAAAGAATGACTCAATCCCTCAAAACACAGTATTAATTCATACAATATACTGCACTTCACTAAGAGGGAAATGATCTTTGCAAACACCGACCTAAGTGAAAACAGAAAGACGTTTAGAAAATAAGTAGGAAATAAGTGGTAAGAACATAGAAGCAAAGCTTAAAAATTTTCACTGACACCTGTTAAGGGAGCTTATGAAGATGATCATCCAGTTGGAGATAAGGAAATCCATACCAATGTTGAGCGCTTCTTCACTTATATGGGCTAAGAGTCCTCCCAGTAATACATGTTTCATGCCCAAGAAAAATATGAAACTGCCTGAATCCTGAAACATGTGCTCTGAAAATGAGAAGCCTCTAGCTACATTTTCAAACTAAATAATGACTTCTCTTGTACTTAAGGATCAAATCAAGGTTTTGGATAATAAAGTCTGCCTGTCAAACACTACTGAAATTTAAATAAGACTGTGTTGCAGATTACATCTACATAAAATATCAAAGCTGTGAAGTCACAAGAAAAATAGCAAAGGAAATAATGACAAGTGGAATTAAAAAGGTCCAGACAGTTTTTTGAATGAATACGTGGAAACATAAAAGGTCCTACTATATAACCTTAAACAAGTTGCATAGTTATTACTTCTACAAAGCTTTTTGCTGTGCTCCAAATTATTTAATCTCCCTTGTTCTTTGTCAAAATAGGCAGACTTGCTAAAGAAAAGACAGAACTCTTGCAGAAGAGTGTCCAGAGAAAATGTCATTTTCTGGGGCTCATTAGCAGGACTAGAGGTTTGACAGTGAAAAACATTAGTCTTCTAGGCCCTTTCTAATGAAAAGATAGAATAGAAATCAGCTACACCATTTCTATTCCCTTTCCTTCCATTCCCACTCAGTCCTACTTCACAAGTGAAGTAATTGAGAAATTCAGATTGTCTGGCAACTCTGTCTGCTAGTGTGGAATGTGAATTACAACAAAAAGGCAGCAAAATAGGCTGTTTGTGATTCAGGCACGTTGGAAATTACTAATCTACTTTTTCTTCCATTTCTAATCTCTACTGCCAAAATTTGACTCCCAGAATAAATAGTTTCAAGAGGGCTTTGGTAATCTTTAAACTGTCTGAGCTGGTATAAGCACAGACTGGCAGACACTATCAACCCTCCAGTCTTCTCATCAGAAAGCATGAAATACATCCATGTGGTGGCTTTTGCTTATATTTTTCTTCTTTCCATGAGAATAGAACTTCATCCTCTAAATATTTTTGAATATTCCTGCCCTGTATCTAAACCTGGAATGCCTTCATGTTCCTGAAATTTCTATACCCCCCAACCAAAAGTATGTATTCTACAGAACTGAACATACCAGTAGCCAGTTCAAGAACAGCACTGAAAGTGGTAAAAAAGGATTACCTGAAACACATGTAAGACAGATCAGGCTTCTCTAGTGTAAGGGAGCTTCCGACCCAGAATTACCACTGCTGTGTTTTACTGTGTTTTGTGTTAAATGCAGGAACAGTCTTGGGAACAGGAACACGACATCCATCTTCCCCACTTCTTAACAGCTAGCCTAAGCTGCACGTGTCTGTGAAACTGGGTCTAATTCAACAGTCATATTGATAGTATGAGAAGAGATGATGCAGAATTAATTATCTATGGGGACAGTGTTTCACCTCCACTGTTTCAAGTGTTCTCTATGTGATTGAGCTGAGCTTCCCCAGCAAAGCAGTCTGTGATAAAGCTGGTGTTGCTATTCTAAGGGATGTCTGTATTGTCAAACCAATACTCTGGTAACATTGACTTAACTTTTCCAAAAGAACACACATACAACTTCTGAAATTTCTGCAGAAACGTATTTTCCTCCTAAAAGATATAATATGAATTTCTATGAAACATGAATGTTCATCAACTCCCCTCCCACACCCTACTCAGGGTCCACTGGGAAATAAGACTGTATCTCCTAAGGCTATCCCAGAGAGCAATGTTTTAAATAAATAACTAGGACCTATTTGTCTTTGCCAGGAAATATCTTTTAAATAAATCTCTGCTTGTCCCTGTTGACTGTCACTACGCACAGCTGCAATTCGTATTTCCCTGACATCCCATTCCATTATTGTTCTTGCCGCTCAATACAGTGCATGTTTCTCTTTTACTCTCAAACATCTTTGTTATCAGTTCAAAATAAATTAATTTTCCTTGGTTAGAGTTTTTCTCACAGTAGATTCCCTTTTATTATTAAATAGCTAAAGTATTAGCTGATAACTTTCACAAAGATTTTAAAATAATATAGAAACTATCTCTGTTATAAGATAAGGATAGCAATAAAAGCCAGAGACACAGATTTTTTTTTTTTTATGCTTGACACAGTACAGGGACATTCTTTAGGAGTAGGCAAATCAAGTACAAATCTTAGTGCTACTCAGCCAACTGAGCACTGCTTGAACAACACTGCAGGCCCTGCTGCAAATTATCCATCTGAAACACATGTGCAATGTCAGATTTGTGAGCAAGGAGAGAAGAGACTGGAATCTATAGCTTGACAATTAAATATTGATTAATTTCAATCAAAGTTTTAATTTGAGTAGTTTCCCAAGTTTTAGACTTTACAGAACTGCCTTCTATAGGACATCCCACCCAATACATACCATAAAATAAATCCATGTACATTAGCATCTAACAAACCTCATAAACAAATTGGGGGCTTCTGCAGAGAACAGCAACATTTCTTGCAGGAAAAATAAAAAGACAAGACTAAATAGACAACAGCTGTATTCAATGTTCATTAGAAGGCAGATTTGCCTGTCTCTGCCAGCCTTTCTGGTACCTTTCTGTAAAATGGTACCTAGTTATCAGACTCTCTAAACACCACTGAGGACCAAGGCATGCAATATTCTAACAAGTATTAAAGACAGTTCTAGGGTCTACCAGAAAAAAAGACAATGTGCTCCTGTGGATGCTCCAAAGTACAGGAGTCTTCAAACCCACACCTTCATCCTCAAATGAATAATTTAGGTTGACTACAGACTTCTCAGAATGGTCCTTATCTGCTAAAAAGGATAGGCATCTGTGAGCTTACAAAGTATTTGCAATGCAATAAAGAGCTAGTTGAATCTCTGCCCTGACACACTGAAGTTTTTACAATGTGCTCTCTAATGAATCATATCTTGACACTCCCTTCACTTTTCAGTTATAATTCGAAGACCTAAGGGTCTGAGTTTCTTCTCACAAGCATCAATACACTGACATAATTCCACTGGACTTAACTCATAGTTATACTCATGTCTTTTTACACCATTCAGGTTTAAATTAGATACCAGTATACAATAGTATTAATCAGAATCAGGCACTGAAGTCTTGACTAGAATTCCTCACTTAAACAAAACTGAAAAAAACAATCAGCAGCTGAAACTTGTTTTAAGTAAATGCAGAGATTGCCCTTTCTATAAAGAAAGGAGCTGTGAAGCTCTTTAGTCTGACAACACTGAAATACCTTTGTTTCTAGGTTTTGCTGCTTTTATCACCATAAAACATAAAGCCAATAGAAAAAGAAGGATGATTAAACACCCACTAGTGGAAACCCATGGATGCAAAGCATTTCTCACTTGGGCTCTTAGCTGCCAGGACTTTTGTTAGGTAAGGGTGGTTTACAGCAGCAAACACCTGTCAACAGTTACAGAAGTTACTTTTAAAAAGTTTATCTGCATCCATCTGGAGACAATAACTCCTAGTGACAGAAATGCACATACCCACAGTCAACAAAGATGATGGCAGTGAACAAGTCAGAAAGCAAAATGATAGCCATAAAACTGTTTGTTTACATTTGCAGAAATATATGCTTTCTATAACAGCCTGAAGTTTGGAAGGCTGCAATGTCATATACCATCAGAGCCAAGTGTGTACCTCTCCCTCCCAGGATTTCTCAAGGCACACACCGCATCAGAGTTATAAGAGAATAAAGAAGAAAAGAAATACAGCAAAAAGTAAAATGAAGGAGAATAAGCCCAAGTACAGTTAAATCTGGCTTTCTGAGTATCAGATCAAGGGAGAGGGTGTTTCTTAGGGAACAGAGCAATGAAATAATAGTCAAGAGCAATCAATCATAGTCTTGGTTTCCATATTGATTATGTAGCTTTGCTCAATTTCCCCATTTTTCATTTAACACGGCAGGCTGGTTTTGGCTGAAATAGAGTTAATTTTCTTCACAATATGTGGCTGTGTTTTGGATTTGAGCAGGAACCTGTGCTGATAAAATAGGGGTGTTTCAGTTATAGCTGAGCAGTGCTTGCATAGAGTCAAGGCCTTTTCTGCTCCTCACACCACCCCACCTGCAAACAGGCTTGGGAGGCAAAAGACTTTGGGAGGAGCTGACCCCAGCTGAGCACAGGGGTATTCCATGGAGTGTCATGCTCAGCATATAAAGTTGGGGGAGGAGAAGGAAGGAGGGACATTCAGTGTGATGGTGTTTTTCTTTCCAAGTCACTGTTGTGTGATGGACCCTCTCTGCCCTGGGGATGGCTGAATCCCTGCCCGCCCATGGTAAGAGGTGAATTAATTCCTTGGTTTGCTTTGCCTGCATGTGCAGCTTTTGCTTCACCCATTAAACTGCCTTTATCTCAACCCGGGAGTTTTTTCCATTTTACTCTTCTGTGTCTCTCCCCCATACTTCTGGGGGCAGTGAGCAAATGGCTGTGTGGGGCTCAGCTAATAACACACAGACGCATACAAGAAATGTCAGGTTCAGTTCATTGTTTAGTTGGTCTGAAATCCTCAGACACTGAACATGACTGCTCTAAATGTCAACAGCTTGCACAGCTGAGGCAACCTGGAACTTCTATGACAACGAAGGGTGGTTGCAGAGCTTTGCCAGCCGCTGAGGAAGACCGAATGCTTTAGAGAGAGAAAAAAAAATCTGCTTCTGTAGAAAAGCACAAATGGGTAATAATGACCAGACGGTAAGAGAGCCTTAGTGTGGTAAAGGAGAAACCATGGTTCTCTTCTGGGTTACAGCTGAATGAACTTTTAGTAACATGCTATTTTACAGATTACCTCAGTTTCTGCATCTTAATTAGAGATATGGTGCCTACCCATATCAGGGAAGAAGAGAAGGCTTGGGAACAAGTACAAGTCTTGAGAGTCACACTCCCTCTGAGCAAATGTTTTTCTGCATAATGCTTCACTGTGATTTCTTTTATGTAAGGAGAAAATGCATAGCATTGTTGTGGGAAACAAATTTTCAGACATAATTACTACTTCTATATATGAATCATGCGTGGACTTGTACCTGTATGCTTGGACTGACTCAAAGTCTAATTCTTTTACAACATGATCCTGCAAAGTTCCTTTGTGCTCTAACTCCAGAGTGATTGTTCTGGAGGAGATAACCAATGTACTTTTTAATACTTTTCTTCCCAGATCAGACCACTATTCACATTAACAACTTCATTATTTCCTAGACACTAATTTGAACTTTGCTATATTGCCATTTTCATTTACTTTCTCTTCCCACTATTTGGACTTCTAACAGAGTCTGCACAAGCGTTGCCATCAAAGCCAATTCGGAATTAATCTTTCAAGTAGGAGCTCATGTCACAGTATCAGATGTTCTAGTCACTAACATAGTGCATCTGCTAAATTTCCATCATCCATAAGATTGTACTTATGCTTTAAAAAAAGCACTGACATTTTTGCCTGTCAATATTTTCTCATTGCTCGTGACATAGTTGTTCTCAAAACTCACAGTGAATCCTTTCTCTCTTTATACACCATAATTATGCAGGAATGAAAATTAGATTTCACACATATAATTGCCATAATCACATATATGGACTTCTTTTCAACTTGGAACAAATCCTTTCCCAGTTTTTCCCTTGCCCCAGCAAATACCCACAGATCACAGTAAATAAACTGAAGGTCCAGTGTCTGCATCATCAGACCTTCCTCTGACCAAGTTGTGCAGCACCCCACTGGCTTTCACTCTGAAGCTATTTGGAAAGCATCCTAATCTATGTTACCAATGGGTGTGCTGTCTTCCATTCTTTATGAAAGACATTCTAAAGGTGAAGTCAATTAAGGCTACCAAGTTTATACGAAGCAAAATTACTCAGTGAATCATCCTTTTTCATTTGCATATAGTGCTTATTCTATCTTTTAATTTTACCAAATAGGCAATAAGGATGGCATTTACCTCACAAAAACATTGCTGGTATATAGTTACATCTGATCTCATCACCTTGGGCTCCCTGTCTAGCCAGCCAAGAGACTAGTCTGTTTGAGAATGATTAATCTGATCTATAGGGTATGTCTAATTTTGGCAGTAAAATTCTAGGCAGAGACAGAATCAAAAAACTTAGTACCACATGCATAACTAAAGAGTGAGCCCCCAAAGGGCTTCCTGTCAATTAGAACAGGATCTTGTATAGAACATTATTCAAAGAGTTGTCTTCGATAGTTTCTATTTTGATTATTTGACATACAGTGAAAAGAATATTATAAGGTTAAAGTGCTTTCCAGAGCCAACAAACATACAATGATAAACTATTAAGTTTATAGAACCATATTAATTTAAGTTTTATGATGATGGATATCTTTCATTAGTAGTGCTACTGCTATTATCAATAATGATTACCACCTATGATGATTCTTCCATAGAGGGGAAATGATGGTGATGTGTAATGAAAAAAAGAGTGCAAAAGATTTTTCCAGACCCTGAATGTTTTTCACTTGGTTTTGCAGTTTGGTGAAATGTTCAGAAAGCAATCACACAGTGATAGGGTGAAACAGCTGCCCAGTACATCTCTGGTGCAATTCTGCCCTTCCTATTCAAAACAAACTGTTGCACTGCCTGAAGAAAGCACAGGCCTAGAAAGGAAACCTCAGTGTTTTTTCTGATAATGATTCCTTTGTGAAAGAAATCAGTTCTTTTTGTAACAGAATGTGTTCCTCCAAAACTGGAATTCTGATGGTTAATAATGCCACCACTTCATATATCTGATGGCACCCATCATAGATATTCACAAGGCAGCACAAATCATCTGCCTCATCTCAATTGTTTACTTTCAGCAGTTGCCATCCTCAGCTGTTTTCTCTCTAGTGTTAGCTTTGTTTCACATGCTGTGGAAAAAGGTTTTAGAGACTTATCTTTGTCTGAAGTATTCCCATTTTACCAAGGTCTTTCTGAGTTTTCAGACCGCCTCAGATCACAAGGGGAAAATCACCTGCCTGTGTGAAAAGTCCAAGTTCCCAGCAAGTGAGTAAAAATTCCTGAGAAAGTGTTTTAAGTTACATTGTTGATAAAGTTCCCTGACAGTGCACCTAATATTCAGATTTGTTTCAAACTGAATGTTAGTGTTTTCTTGATTGTTCGCTTTCCCTTTCCACAGGGTAGTACCAATCTGACAGAGAAAACCATGATCTGTGTTTATATAGTCTAATAGGAACTGTCAAAACAGCCATCAGTCAATCAGTCATCTGTCTCTCATTTTTCAAAGCATTTTATAACTCTTTGTGGACTTGCACAAGTTCCAGACAGATATGGCACAAGATACAGGTGATTTAGAATGTCATGCATTAACAATGAAAACCTTCAAGGACGCCTCCTTTGTCTCATTATGAAACAGAAGGAAAAGTGCATAGCAGGGAGAATACCACACATGAATAGACATGATTTTTTCCCTGAGTCCTTAACATGTCATGAAACATAAGTCATCTTGATCTTTACCTAATGTAACACTGAATAGCTCATACAGCTCACCTGCCCAGAGGTGCTAAAGAGCTTTAAAGTGTAGTGTTGCTCTGCTATATTGCTGACCTCTCTGTTCCCTTGGGAATTGTTTTAACCTTCTCTTCCATTCTGTCAGAGAGAGCTCTTATTGCCTGGAAGAGTGCTGCCTTTCTGTCCTGCATTTCCAAGACAGACACCTACTTGTATGTGGTTTGCAGCAAGAAGCAGCACCTGCCATTCTTTGCATGGGCTGCACATGTAGTCTGAGATCAGGCTGCATGTCCAGAGGATTGGAGATACGCTCACTAAAGAAGCGGCAGTCATGCCTTTGTGTTCTACCTATACTCCATATTTTCACCTGGACATATAATTTAAGACTAATTTTAAGTCTAAGATCAAAGGTTCTCTCTCTCCAGCTTAGTTTGTTCAGAACATGCCTACACTGAACAAGGATCCCTCAAGGCAAATTATTTATATTCATATAGCATTTAAAATGAAAGGATTTAGAACAGTTTCCACATGTTGTTAGCTTCTTGACTCCCTGCCACTGAGGAAGGTACTATGTTGTTCTTCCAGGAAGGAAGGAATCAGATCTTTCTAGATCATGGTAAATGAAACAAGACCAAGTGCTTAAGAGGCTGATTTCTTCAAGGCTGAAAACAGGTATTGCTAACTACTGGTCAATACCTTTAGCACCAGTGCTAAACTTCCTTCTGAAGTCAATGGAGACACTTTGACTTCTGTAAATTGGATTAAGACTTTACATAAAAAGTGACAACTTCTCAAGTTTGAAAAGACCTACTTGAGCCAATGAAGGAAAAGCATACATCCAGAGGTGTGAATTTTGTGTAAGCTCATTCTGCTTTTAAACTGCCAAGAATGAAATACTGTCAAGATTACTGTAAGCCACAGTTTGATAATTCAGGACACAGTTCTATGCATATCCAGACACAAACTGGTCAAGATTCATGGTCATCATGCAAGAGATTACATAATCTGAGCTCCCATCTTCCACAACACATAGCTGTGATATAAGATAATTGTTGCAGCACATACCACAACACAGGTCACAGTTGAGACAGCTACAATACAGAGTATCATCACAATTTCAGAAAGCTTCAACCCATACAGAGCAACACCTTATCACTTCAGAAGGCTTCAGGGGTCTGCCTACACAGAATAACACCATGTCACTTCAGAAAGCTGCAAGCATCTGCCCTAATTACACTTTAGCCCAACCTTTTATACCCTCATGGTTCATGCATTGCACCTGTGTGCCCTCTGTTCCCTTTGGTGGTTGCTCAGCACACCTGGGCACTCCCTGGCTCATTGCTGTCAATGCTGCTCACCTGCTGCTCACAGCTGAGCCCACTGGGGATGAGGCTGGGGCAGCCCCACTCCCATTCACCACAAACTGTGTACCTACAGTTAATGACATGAATATCAAAATTCCCATTCTTGTTAAAGCCCAAATTCTTTCTTGCTTGCAATGTTCTTCTCAAGGTAAAACCTTTTAGAAAGACCATATATCATGGATTTATAGAAGCTCAGCCAATATATCCAAGCTCAAGAAATTAGCATTACTCACCTAAATCAGGCAATCTGGAACTTGCATTCTGTCTTTGTAAACTCTGAGGCATGAGGCATCTCCAAGGTGCAGCCTGACCCAAACTGCTTTTTGGAACCACTTGTTTCAGTTGCCTGCAAAAACCATCTATGAGGATTAACTTGTGTGCTATAGACCCCTAAGTTATAGAGGAAAATTCTATGGCACAGAGATTATCTGAGTTGGCCAAAATATTACGCAGAAAAAGAGGACTTGGCTTTAGTTGTTTGTGTCTACTACCCCACACTCTTTCTGGTCTTTCTCATGAAGATGTGAGAAAATGCATCACATGTGGTTTATTCCTTGACTTTCCCCTCTCCTACTGTATAACTCTAGCTGAGGGATGATCATTTAATTGCAACTCCTTGCACAGAAATGGCATTTCTTTCAATGTTTCTAGACAGATGATAATGGCTTTGAAGGAATGTTTCACTTTAGATGCTGAGGAAATACAGGAACAGAGATAGCAACTGAATAGCATGAGAAAGGATTCTACAGTAATACTACAATCTGAAATGTTACTGAATTAAAATCAATAGTGAATTGCTACAAGTGCTACATAGACTATGAAGCATAGAATAAAAAAAAAGAAAGAAAACAAAAAAGATTTAGGAAGGAAGTCTGACAGAAATAAAATACATGTTAGAAAATACATTTTAAATTAACTTCCCCAGGGAAAGGGTACTCGTTTTGTTCTGATGAAACCAAGTCTATCAAGTTGCTGTGGGAATCAATTGTAATCAACAACCATAATAAAAAGCCTAATAAAGACTTAAAGAAATATCTTAAGTAACTAAATTGTTTCTTTCTGAGCAAAATGCAATGGCCAATCCAATTTTATGAATTGTCTATCAGGAGTCCTGTAGTCAGAATTCTGTAATTCTATGCTATTTTTCCCTCTTGCAAATGTAAAATCCTTCAGAAATGTTTCAGTGCTGAAAGGTTTAGACAGTCACAGAATTGTTCAGTCAAAGTTGCTCCATTCAACCTTATTTTAAAACTAGAAGTCAAATTGAGATATTTTGAAGTATACAACTGGCCCAAGTGTGGCACTCCTTTCTTCCACTCTTGAAATAATCATCCAGAGAGATACTTTACTCAATAGGAAACATGACAAATTGGAACCTCCAGTCTTGGTATAAAGCTACACTGTCAAATTACAAAGAATCAAAGATCACTGTTTACTGTTATTAGCTTTTACCTTTAGCTTTTGCTTTTTACTTGGGGTTTGAATTAAGTTTAGGAGGCTGAATTCTCCTCTCTAGTTATATCCATGCAATTGCGCTGAGCATTTTGGAACTGAAAGGAAAACAAAATCTGATGATATCTTATAGTGGTTCTTACCCAAAAGCTGATCATTTTTACAGAAGTATTTGTGTATTGTTCTGGACTCAGAAGGCAGATTGCATACAAAAAGTGATATGAACCTTTCAGATAATATTAGGAGTGTTGTTTTTGTTTTTATTTTCCTAAAACACTATGATGGAGGTAAAACTATGAAAGCATAAGGAGAGCACAACTGAGGGAATAGTGGGATTTTTGGCATAGTCTAACCACCCCTACAGTACCCTTACTTCCTCAGTTTACAAAGGAACAGTATCTTAGAGCTTGTGGCAAAGTAAGTATGAAATGTTCCACAGTCTCGAATCTAAGATAGATAGATTCATGTTACAGAGGAGCCATTGTAAAAGTTGGTATTTGTTAAAGAATTACATAAACTGAAATTAACTCTAGATATTCTTTGAGAAAACAATGTTCCAGGCTGGTTTCAACATGAGCTATTAAATAGAGAGGCTCAAAGGGATTTCAGTTAAAGAAGGATATAAGCAGATTGCAAGGGGTCAAGAAACATGCCCCATTGAGTTTGAGTGAAAGTGAGTTTGCTTAATCTAAGGAAGAAGAAATTATCAAAAATGTTTCAGTATATATGAAGCTATCATAATGGCATTCAATTGTTTGTGAACATTGGGGAATCAGTCAGGAAATCAAATTAAATGTTAAATCATGAACATCTTTCTCCAATACTAAAAGGAAAAAGTATGAATAAAGTATTGCATCATATGATATCTAAGGAAACTCTCTCCTTCCATTTGTCTCCAGTGGTGGAAATGTTTGATCCTGACTAAATGTGGAAACACAAACAAGACGGTCTCTCAAGGTGTCTCTCCAGGTGGCATTTCTATGATTCCAAATTCACACAGAAGTCAGCCTTTAGCATAACACACAAGGGAAACTGAGCTTTCAGATAGCCCTAACCAGACTCTGATCTAGTTGGTCCAATCTTTCTGTAGGAAAACTTCTATAAATCCAGGCCTGCTTTTCACAGTTTCAAACAATTTTATTTCAGCTTTAAGAATTCAGACGTTTCATCTCCTCTAAGGGGCAGTTAGAAAAATTGTCATAGCTAATAGCTTTTACCACTTTCAATTTCTAATGATTTACCTCCCAAAATAGGCAGAAGATACATGGAACCTCCTTACAATAACCTTACAAACAAATATTCAGTAACACATAATGAGAAAGTAACGAGATGGGACTGAACAGAGAATAAAGGAAAGGTGAAATATTATTAGGATTATGTATGACTACTTACTGAAAGCTCTTAAAAAGGCTGATGGACCAAAAAGGGTGTTTTCAGGGGAGGAGTCAAATGCATATATTTCTGCATTTTATTTGCTGCAAATAAGCAGCTGGCATCTTGCTGAATTTTAGTAATTCTTGTTATTTATATGCTGCAGCTGAAATGATGTTTAAAACATAGCTAGTGTCTTTGCATTTGTGGGTTTTTCTTATTCTCTTAGTCCTTCAATATTCTAAATGATGCAATTCATATTTTACAGTTGGGGTTTCACTTTATATTTTATTCATAGTAAATGCATACCCATAAATACACGTGCATATACACACAGACAGAGAAAATCCTTTTACCAAGACATTAATGACTTCTGTTAGTGAAAGATAATTTTGCTAAAGCCTTAGTACCTTCTCCAATCTTAACATGTGGACCCTAATAGTTAAATGTAAACTTATCATATAAAATTTCTATTACCATTAATGTACAAAACTGTTTTAGAGAAACAAAACAGGCTAGCATGATATGTGTATGTTTAGCTGCAATACAATTCCATTAAATCTTACTGCGTTTCTTCCATATTGATGCCATCCCATTAACTTATCCTGTATGTGCACCCCTTGTGGAAGGAGTGATGGCAGCATATATGATCTTGGGAGGAGAAACGTGCTCTTTGGATAACAAATCACAGAAAGAAAAAACTTCTGGCTTTATTGCCAGAATTGGGAGGAGTTGTTGTATTATGCTCCCCCACCGCAACAACTACTGAGAAAGCTTAAAAGGCAGAAAATCTCTCGTTACTTGCAATGTTGGTAATAGGAAGTGCATCAAAATAAGGATCCTTATTTCTCCTTCTAATCTAATTATGAAAAGTTCAAGAAATCATCTGAATAAGCAAAATTCACAGCAGAAATTAGAGAAGCAACTCAGAGCCACAGAAATGCAATAACATATTCCTTCTGCCTAGTGCAGCCACGTTTTGCTCCCATGAAATAGAGCTTCATCTTCCAAAGCTGCTGATATCACATAAAACATATTTTCCCCCCAATACTCATATGTTGGTTTGCTACCCTAAGTTCTGGCAAACATGTTAATCACGCTTGCATTTCTAGTCCTGGAATTATTCTGATTTATATCAATTTTAAACACTCACTCGGTGCAGATAAAACCTTGAAGGTACAGTTTTACATTGGGTATGTTCTAGCTTAATTGCTGTACAGAGTAAAGTAACTATAAACCAAATTCATTCAGTACTAAGAGTGACACAATTGACCTGGAGACAGATTCTGACAACAGTCTCATCGATACAAGTGGTAAAAGGTGACTAAAAGTGGTCTGATGGTGGCTAACTTAGTACTAGTCCTGGGAAGCTTGGAATACTAATAGAAAAAATTTTAGGCTGAATCAGGATGAAGAAAAAGCCATACATTTTCTGCCAAAAATATAAATAAAAAATTATATTTCCAAGAGGCCTTATGACTTCCTGACACAAAAAAAAGTTGTCTTATGTTCAGAACTTTTTGATTTTGTTAATTTAAATACAATTACATGCTGGAAAATTTAAAACTCACTATGTGAGGGCTGTTTTGGTTTTTTTTGTTTTTTTTTTTTAATTGTAAGTTTTCATTTGTTTTGAAATAGAAAAGCTCTACATGTTTCAAAAATTGAAAGACTGGGTTTTAGATAACCCTAGCTAATGAATTTGAGAATCATCTTTAAGTCAATCTACACCAAACTGTACTTTGGTTAGTTACCTACTTAACTGAAAACTTCACCAGCTGTATCTTGCAAATGGTACAGCAAATCAGCCCACAAAAGGTAAATACCAAAAAGACACCTTTCACAACACAGCAGGCCAAATATAAATCTTTGTGAAAAATGTATTTAGAATGAGATCTTGCTGAGACACACACTTGAGAAATTACATAAAGTATCCTTAGGCACACTCCTCTGCAATAACCAGACATAATGTTAAATCCAACACTCAGAAGTACTTCTCCTCAGCAAACTGAAATGCAGATGCTGACACTGCATTTGCTTCATGCTAAGGGAGGTCTTGTTTATTTTTCCTGGGAGAAGGAGGTGCCAAACCAAGTAAGTATTAAAATTATAAGTGCTTGTCCCACTTTTCTTTACTAGAAGAAAAAACATTTAGCATCAAGCTACTGTTACAGTAATATGAGCAAAAAGGCTCTGGGATTTCACAGTTAAGTGGAAAAAAACACAACCTATCTCAGTTTGCAAACAGTGCAGGGATCATAAAAGTTTGACAATAAAGAGAAGTCATATACAAAGACCTAAAAAAATCCAGACTTTGCAATTTCAGCTCATCTGGAATCAGACTGGGTCTTATGTGACTTCATTAGATGCTAGCTACTGAACCATGAGAAGCACTACAGTAGCTTCGTTCAAACAGATTTAGCTCCACATTTGAAATCAACCAGACTGAGGAACAAATTCTTAAAATATTCATTTTCATTGTGCAAAGTCCAGCTTCAAGATAACCCAGGCTTGAAAAGCAAAAAAACCTCCTCGCTCACTAGAGTACTAAGACTAAGCTCTTCAGAGACAGCTTTATTGAGCTTACACACAGTGCCAACCTGGTATGTCCCAATTGCTTCAGCAACCCAAAACAGTATCTCTGCAAGATATTTTATAATTCAAGATATTTCAGCTTATTCGGAGCTACCTCAAGGCTCTATGATCTGCTTTCCTGACAGGATTTGCGCCATGCAAATGAATCTCAGGAGCTGGTTGACAGAACAATAATTGTGCTGGAAAAATCAGATCTGAGTCAAAAACTAAGATGTTTGTTTAGCTCATGGAGTCTCAGGGATGCTTGCCCATGTCCCCAGATATTTTCCTCTATGAGTTGTGAGGCCCTCTGTATTTTTAGATTCCTGTGACCTATAGGTGGCTTTAGCCACTGCTGGTTCCTGAAGGATTCTTAATATTATGGTTGTGGGCTTGAGAGGTGAAAGATTTCAACTCTTAGGAAAACTAAACCAACTCTACACGAGCTGTATAGCTCTGCAGGCATATAAATCTCCATAGCCCCTGGGATGCCAAGATTTCCAGATTATTGATTTTCACACCTGACTGTTCCTGAGCTTTCTGCAAAATCAGAGGTCTAGGGAGGACAGAAAACAGCCTCCCAAAATTATTTGTTAAAAACTTTGCTCCTGTACACCAATTTTCAAATTTGTCTCTGATTTAGGTACATTTTGGGGGGTTTTATTTTGTGTTTTGTTTTATGGGAGTTTTACCACAAGTTTGGTATTTTCATTTAAAGCTATTTTATTTTCTGCATCATTTTCTCTTTCATGTCACGAGCTCAGATTTGTTTTGAACCAAAGTATCCTCCTGGGATTAATAAGAAGTATTAGATCAGTACTTTTCTTCTAGACTTGTGCTTCCCTACAGTGAGGGCAAAAGAGGTACAACATGTTCAAGGCAGTTGTGCTTCCCTCTCAGTGCTGTGTTTTATCCCTGGCACAGATTACAGAAATGCAAAGAACAATTACAAGTCAGACCACATTCTTCCCTAAGCATAGAACCCTAGCATAGTTTTCAGCACATTTTAATTTATCAGCCTTACGAATGAACACAGAGCATGTAAATGGACCTACTTTTGTAAGTATTGATCTGTACTGGGATTGTATAAATTCTGCATCTTTGCAAGTATTTACTTACTTATAAATACAGGGAAACTTCATAGTCATTCTCAAAACTTCTAATAATGTTCCAATTATAGCTATAAAACAGAGAAAAGTGAAATGGAAAGGACGTACAGAGGAATTCTGCAATGATCCAACCACCTTAAGAGACAAAGTTATTGAAACACTCCAAAAGATTGCATAATGGTTTTACTTTATTTTATTGCAGAAGGGCTGTTTATGTCAAATGCATATAAATATTCACTTCCCTAAGATCTGTGGACT